>VWZG01001926.1:14263-150141 GCA_013396735.1 Grallaria varia
TTTTTTTAAAGAACCGATGAAAGCTTTTGCTGGTCTTATTTTTCCTTTCTATGAACTGAAGTGATGACAACAGTATTTCTAGTAAATTATAACATAGCAGTCAGTTCCAGATTAATTTCAAAGTTGGATGGGTTTTTTGGGTTTTGTTTTTTTTTTGGAGGGTACAAAATACAGCCAGACAAGATTTAATTAAATACTTGTATTCCATAACTATGATTTATCTAGCTCAGTATGTCCTTTCACATGGGTTCGTTTGGGTACAAGGAATTTTTAGCTTTCAAACTGCCAGGCTTGGATAATTCTGTCCACAGGACAGGTAGAAAACTGCCAGTAGCATTGCTGGCATGCTCACATTGCCCTCTTCATGGTCTTCACCCTCATCCAAAGTAGCTACCAGCAAGGATGAGAGGATAGTTTCCAGACTGCTTAGCATCTGGTCTCCTGCTGAGCCTGCCAAGACTGTTATGTTTACCAACTAAAACAAGCCAACATGTTTTCGTTCTATCTCTTACTACTGTGACTCAGAAATAATTCCATATGGTTGCACTCTTGATGCAGGTCTTTATGGGCTGGATCTGGAGCTTGTTGGTGTCAGTGGAGAAAGTCTCAGTGATTTCAGTGAGTTTTGGAACAGGCCCGTGTACATGTGTGAGACTGACAAAAATATGTGTGTGATAACTCTGACCCTGTTGGGAAAGATGTCATTGCTTAAGACACTCACAACCCACCTGTTTGCTCCTCCCCATCTACAAGTCCTGTGGTGGTGGTGGTAACTCCTAAGAATGGCTGGCATGGCTGATGGTCAGTCCTTGGGGTGTGCATTCCTACACCTGTGTTTGCTACTTTCCAGGACCTGAGCTAAGTGCTGAACTGAGCCCTTCTCATGGAGAGGTCACTTTCCTACCCATTGCCTATGCCCACACCTTTACTGAAGAGATCTTGAAATAAAAAACTTACTGATTTCAAAGTTCTTTTCTACACTTCCCTAACAATTACTAATTATAAGAAAATAATTAATAACAATTAACACTTATTGTTTCCTAACAATTATTATTAATTTTCCTAGAAATTTAACACTGATTGCTCTCTAATGACTGCATGAACTTCTCTTACACTTCTCCAGATCAGCTAAAGAATGTTGCAGTTTTCCTGCCAACCATCCCAGAAATGAAAAATATTTATATGTCCATACATGCTCTACTGCCTAAATATTTTGCATATGAAACTCATTCTAGGACTACATTTGTCTGACAGCCTGAAAAATACCAGTTGTCCCATGTGTAATGAGAATAAATGAAGAGTTAGTTCTTGTGATTTCAGTTGACTGGTCAGCATGGAAGAGTTTGTTAATGCTTGCTGGGTACTGTGTGGACCCGTGCCTTTCACAGAGGGAATTGCTGGCAGGACACCCCGGGGCTGCAGGGTGGGGAGTCACACAACTCTAATTCTGTAGAGATGCCTCTGGGAGAAGGTTGAAGCCCATGGGTGCTGTGCTGGGGAGAAATCTTGCTCTGCTGCAGGAGACAGATAAAGGATTTTGGTGTTACGTGACCTTTCAACCCTCTTCAACTCCCAAAAAACTAATTTCCTGGAAAAGATATGGAACAGGGTGTAGTTCCTCAAAGGGATTCTCCTCTCAGCCACTGCAGGACCTGGGGACTGAACACATTCTGTCCTCTCTCCTGTCTGGCTCCCAGCTATCTCCAGTCCTCCTCAACAGATTGTGATTGTGCTTTTACGAAATTTCTTAGCCTCGTACTTGGGCTGGAAGGATGTCTCATGAATAGAAACAGAGTGAATGATGTGCCCTATAACAGATGATAGCGAATGTCAGCAAGTAAAGGGGGGAAAAAAAAGGTAAGAGTTTTCAGTAAGCGTAATCAAAGTATGGCTGCAATTTGCAAGGGGAAAATGATAAACAGAGATTTGGCTGAGATTTTCGCTTGTTTTTGTCCAAGAAAATTTTTTGTATCAGGTGCTGTAGATACGACACATAGTTGGGATGGGACATCTATTCCAGATGTTGGACCCTGGTCTTGCATGTCGCTTAGTCCTTGCAAGAGAGCATCCAATTCCTTCAAATTCTGTTGATATTAGTGAAAACCAGGGGAACTCAGCACCTTGCAGGGCTGTGCATTTCATGACTGGTTCAGGAAAAGGTATCAGTGTCTCAAAGATACACTTCACAATACTTAACTATTATGTGATTTGCTTTGAGAAGATTTTACATGGAATAATTCAGGACAAAGGACTGGAGTAATTTGGGGAGCATAATTAGAAGCTACTTCAGTTCCCAGACTGCTGAACCTCCCAGGCTCCCTCTTTGGCAGGTCCTTCTATTGATACCTATCACATTCATGGCCATATTTAATCAGAGTGCAGGATACCCCCTCCATTAGCCTGGAGGACACACAAGCATTTCCCAGTGAAAAATACCAGTAATAAAACACTAATTTCATTATTGGAATAAACTGGAAGCCAGTGTTGCTGGCTCACTGTTGTGGAGGAGAAGACACTCCAGTAAGCAAGATGGAGGATGCCACACAGCCATGAAGGTCATGGGCAGAGAGAGCCTGTTAGGACAGGAAAGTAGGGAAAGGCGAGGAGAGAAAAGAAATAGAGTGACTTCTCTCTGTATTCACTTAATTCTCAGAGCTACTCTTTCCTTTAAGTCCAGTGTTGATCAAAAAGTGGGAGAGCCAAGGGACAAGGAACATCACAGCTGAACTAGTGAAATAATTTGGTGTCATAAAAGTCCCTTGCATTGTTGGGCTTGTTTTTCAGAGGAGCTGTGAACTCCTGACTCCTGCTGGAGGTGAGCAACTGCTGTCTAAAGCCAAGGTCCTTGCATTTTGGGGAAAAGAAATGGCTGTTTTCCCCACTTTCTTCAGATTCTGATATCCAGACTCTGAAACAGTCAAAGAGTTGTTCCAATTTGTGCACATGATTAGAAAAATCTTCCTTGATCAATATTGCTCCACTTTTTGCATTGTGTGACTGGAGATGGACTAGACACTGTGCATCAAGACTGCAAGTTCTGGAGCCAGATTACATCTGATTTGGTTGTTCATTCTAAGGATTTACTGCAGTTTTAGTGAAAGGACAGCAAAAACTTTGCTTGGAACCTGCCGCAGAGCAATTTATAGCAGCTTACAACAGTAATTCATGGGAATTTATTATATGACCCGCTGCATGAAAGTTCACTATTAGTTCAACATTTAGTGATCATAGACTTGGCAGAGTTTCATGCAAGCTGGATGCTGAGCATCCGGTGAACTCTGTTTATGAGCACAGTATATTGTGGTTAGGAGGTCTTGGAGACAGAGGTCACCACCCAATTGTGTGCAAGCCCACTGGCCAGAGGGAATGGAGGGATCCTGTGCAAGGATTTAGAAGAAATAAGAATAACAGTAGTAGTGGTGGTAGTAGTAATAATAATAACAACAGCAACAATTAAAAAAACCCAACCACCACCACCACTGCTACTACTACTACTAAATTTGTTTTCACAGAATCAATTCTGTGCTTCAAACAAAGATCAAAAAGAATAAAGTGGAGAAGCTGCTGAGGACAGAGATGAGGTCAGTGTTCTCACACACCAAACCTCTGCTATCACTCCCCTGCAGGAAATCCTCAAAGGTGCTTCTGAGGGCTTGTGAGTAGAAAAAGACAATCATGGCTGGGTGATCATAAGGCAAAGAAATTACTAGAAAACTAAGGGGGAATTGGAAGAAAACTCTTCTGCTGTTTAGACTTCTATTATTTGGCTGTGGTTTACGGCATAATGATTGACTACAGGTTCTTTCGTGAGCTGTTTATTTTGGAATGGTGCTGTCGCTGCTATGTCTCAGTTATTGTGTATATCTTGTTTTCATCTTGAAGCCCAAAACAAACTGAAAACCTCACAGACCTATAGTTCATGCATTCAGCTGCGGATGCATGGAGAGAGCCCCAAACCACTGTGTTTATGTGTAAAATGGGCCATTTGCACAAACATTCCTGTGGAGCAAATTGTGCCTGCTCTGTATGAAAAAGGGAGCAGAGCCTGCTCTGCCCCTGCTCTGTAGTGCAGTGTGAGGGTTCAGGGGGCCCAACACCAGGGCTATGTAATAACTCAAAGACAGATCCCTCACACTTGGTGGGATGAGGAACAATGGCAGTCTGTGTGTCTGAAAAGTGTCAGCAAGCTGGGCATCTTCTGTAAGTATCTTCCAACCATTGCAAAGTACTGCTTAACTTGGACACCCCAAATTCAGAGTCTAATCTATATCCTAGGGGGAAGAAATCACTGTGCAGGTGAACTTAGGAGAATTTGGCTGCTGAACCAGTAGAGACACATGCAGGGCATCAAATTTAAAGACTTTCTCTACTGAATTATCTGTTGAAAGCATTTATGCTATCTGTGGTGCTTTACTTCAAAGAGAAACTTCGTGCTCTGTTTTTATCTGGCTAAGCAGAGGAGCTCAGAGTGCTCAGCTGAAGTTTGTTTAAAATCACTGAAGAGAAAGAGGCGTATTTCATCCAGCCCATTTCAGGGGGTCAGTTTGTCCCACACCATTTGAGACACTAACATAGATCTAACAGATGTGGGAGAAGACATATGAGAGACGGATGAGATGGCATCGTGACTGCAGGTGGGACAGCCTAGGGTGACAAGGGTGAGCAATGTGTTCAAACTGTAGCAATGCGCTCAATCCCTTCCCAGTTGGAATAAATAAGTGAACTCCAACATTAGCCTCGACTGTGCAACCAAATCTGCTTTTGTGTTAACATTCAAGATGCAAATAGACTTTTTGCAAAGTGTATGGTGCTCCAAAGAGAGTCAGCATTGCCACTCAGCAGTGCTGTTGTGAGAACTTACCACGTGAAGGTCAGTTGTCACAGTATCTCAGAGAATTAGTACTGTACTTTGACACTGTACCACCAAACCTGTTGGGATTGTTATGACTTCTACTATTGCTAGGGCTTCTAGAAATATGATTTAATATACTGTTAAATCCCTGTGATTAAACTCCTTCTCCTAATGTCCAAATGCAAGTTAAAATAATAAGGAAGGCACAAACACATTGTCATATAATTAATGTTGGTAATTTTTATAAGATCAAAACACTTTTGTGACAATGCCATCAAAGAGAGCATGGCTCACTGAAGTTTGAAAAGATATGATGAAGACCATCTTTAGTTAGGGTGCTGACAGTATTGTTACCCTGTGGGGTATGCAGACTTCCTCCTTAGGGCACAGTCAGCCAAAAGATGCTCACTTTTACAAGTGGGAATTCAGAGCCCTCCGTTAAGCTCTATCTTGAATTATCTTCCCACTGTTTCTGTTAAATATAAAGGGGACTGGCAGCTGAATGTGGATCTTTAATTAGGCAAGTAAAGTTAAAATGAATGGTTGTACCTCCTTCTTATGTCCCCTGCATCCAGTCTTGAGAAGGAAATATTTCTAATGAATTCTCAAGGAGTGATGCTAATTTAACGATAATGTTCATTTACAGGATTGACTGGGAGGCTGTTACTCAAACTTGCACCAGGGAGTTAACCATCAACAGGGACTATTCCTTCCCTCTGTGAAGCATCACCACGGGCCAAGCACCTTCAGTGATGTGACCTGGGCAGTAGCTCTCTCTCTCTCTCTCTCTAGCTATATGCAGTCATGTTGTTCAGGTCATGGACCTGGATGAACTTGACTTTAGGGTACTTGGCACACTTTTCTGTGTGGATTATTTCCTTTCCATTCTTAGCCCTGTTGATGAGTAGAAAAAGAGCCATCTCCTGGTAAACAAGATACCAAGACAGAGCTGTAAAGCACCGCAAAACCATTGTGTTGCTTGAACAAATCAAAATGGTCCTCAAACACTTACTTAAGAGCTTATTTTAGGCTCTTGTGGCCTCAAATTCTGAAAGGAAGGTGGTTTTTAATCTATTTCCTACTTTTTTTGTGTGTTTGTTTTTTTCTGAGTTGTTGGCAGTGATAGTGACCTTGTTTGTATCAAACCTGAGGTGGGGACAGAAGAGTGAGGTCAGGTTGTTTGGCCATGTTGAACATAGTTCCAGTTCTTTCAGCAGAGAAGCAAACATTAATGACCATTAACACTTCTTTGTGCCCAGACGTTACACACACACAGACACAAAAGCTATTAATAAAAGTATTTCTTAAAGTTACCGAATTATTCATGTGGTAAAAACTTGGCTGTCTTCCACTTTTCCATAACTAGGATAGCCTGAGCTAATTGGGATGAAATGAAAACCATCCTCAAGCTTCTGACAAAAGCGTTGAGATTAAAAAAAATAATCTATTTAATATTTCTCCCTCCTTATTTTTCATCTTCTCTTACCTCTGCTCTTCTGGTTACTAGCCAGGGCTTAGATATATGTTCACATCCAGACTATCCAGTTATAATTCATGATAAAAAGTATTTGGGAGGGTTATTAAACCTAGAGCTTCAGGACTTACTTTTCAAAGTGTTAGAAATCAGACCTCTGTAGGTTATTCCCCTTTCTGTCTTCATCATGACTTTAGGTCTTACAAGGGCTAAGAGCTGAGTCAGAGGTAAAACAGCAAATTGCATGAATGCTGGCCCAGTATGCTATGTTTCTAAACAAAAACAACAGAAAAATGAATAGCAGCAACATTCCTCTGACTCAGGTCCTGGTGCAGCAGCAGCAATCGGGAAGGGGTAGGTGTGCTGGACATTACTGGATCTGCTGCGTGTGTGCCGTGGATCTGCATTGCTCGCATCAGCTTGAGTTGATCTCATCTGTGACAGCGTATACTGGATGGAGTGGATAAGCACAAAGGGAGTAACCATTTCCCCCTACAGCTGGTATCTGAGGCCTTTGGCTTGCTAGAAGATCTATGGACAACTTGTATTCCACTTAAATCCTGTTTAGGCTTGAGCATCAGCTGAGATGTAGTAACTGTCAGGGTGTGTACTCTGAGTCCATGGCTAACGCAGAAGAATGCGATTTATCTTAAACTCCTTCCCCTGTGGGTTAAGCTCGATGGCAATAATTCACATTTGCTGGGTGAGAATAACCTACCTCAGCTACCATGACTAAGTCAATTTGCCGCTGAATCAGAGAAACGTGCTTCTGTGCCCATGCCTGCAGTAACAGCAACATCCTTTGGTCCTAATTTTGTGCTTCAAATGGAAACATTTCGTCCTGTTGAACCCTGAGAAGAACTATGATCTCTTCAGTGCCTGCCATAATCAGAGCTTTCCTAATCTTTGAAGAGCTCCTGAGTCCTCTCTGGTGCTTTGAGATGAGGCAGGTCTCCATGTGCACATAGCTGCAAAGACCAGAATGGCTTTTACTGTAAATTATTTAATCTCTTTCCTTCCCCAGCAGGTCAGTGCTCCATGACTCATACCAGCCCAAAGGAACACATCTATCCGGCTGAACGTTTGCAGATTACCCTGAATCCTATCCAGACATTTTGGGCAAATATACAACATACTAACAAGTTGTATCTGCACCAATGCTTCCCCACAACACAACTTCCTGTGCTCAGCTAAGATAAACAGTGGAAGAGCATCCTGTTGTGCCATAGGGAGAAGAGGCTTCAGTTCCTATATTAGTTTTAAAATATTTAGATTTAGTAAATCTCTACAGAAAATAGGAAATGCATCACTTACCCAAGCAGCTTTCACAGTCCTGCACTCACCAGCAGCCTGGGGCTTGGTCAGTAGATGTCTTTGTGGGCTACACAGAGGGGCCACTGAGCTGGGGGTCCCTGGTGAGCCAAGACAAAGCTGGGACTTGGGCAGGAGAAAAAGCCTTGGCTCACTGTGTGTGAGTCTGCCTGCCAAGCACACTTGTTTGGGCTTAATAAACCATTTAGGAAGGTCTGTGCTCCTTTGATTGCCTTGGTCCATGCTGTGTAATCCCATGAGCCCTGCGATTCATCAGGTTAGGGAACATGGTTTTATGTTATGAAGCACTGGTAGAGCAGTGAGAAACTCAGCTTCAGTGAGATCCTTAAGAAGCTGGGCAACAAATATCACAGGAAGAAAATCAGGCACGCGTCAAGACTAAATCATGGTTCTCTGGGGAGGTTTGGAGCGAAATGAACGTCACAACCCAGTGCCTCCTGGAGTCCTCTCTACGGGAACAGTCTGCTGACTGCTCCAGACTCAGCTACATCTTCTCACACCACTTACCAAATCAATGAGAAGACAATAGCACGAGAAATCCCACAGCAAAACCTGGGTGTTAAGGACACCAGGTCAGTTGCGACATTCCAGTTTGGTGGCTGGGAACATTATACTTGATGAAATGCAAAATGTCAGCTTTCATTACACACCTGGAGAAAACTATACTGAAAACCATGAATTCATGCATGTCTGTCCTTCTGAGAGGATAAAGCAATATTTGACTTCCTCTGGGAAGAAAGAAATGACTCACATTTGAGAGAAGTGTAGTGTAGCAGAATGTAGGTGAAAGCTCCTCTTAACCACAGTAGGAGCACGCAGGGGTGGGCAAAGCTGTCATCTACTACAGTGACAGTGTTGCATCTTGCTGGTGCCACAGTATGTGCATGTGTGTACACATGTTGAAACTGTGCCCCTCAGCTCCTGTAAGCAAATGTTTGCATCTCTAGATAGACAGATAATTAGGCACTTGGTTGCCAGTGCCTAATTGTGGCTTTCCTGGGGTTATCAGGTGCATTGCAACACAAAAATTTAAAAATCTTTGATAGGAAAACTCTTCCTCAGTAAAGGAAGATAAGATAGGCAGTAGGACAGGCCACAAGCACACAAACTAGAGATTACCCAGACTGGTAGCAAAGGAATGATCCCACTTCCATCAGAGCAGTGTGTGGCCTTTGAAGAATGCCCAAAAAAAAATAAAAATCAACTCTCAAGATTACCATGGAGTAATCAATGTCTTATTAAATATATTTGACACTCTAGAGCCAAATGAAGGGACTACCTAATTAAAAGCACAGCATCACCTTAATGAGAACAGCTCCCTCACTTGTCAGACCACAGGAGGGTTTATAGCTTCCATCCCCGCCCTCTATTCTTTAAATCAAATTCAAGTTCAAGAGAAAGTTTGCTTATGGATTAGGTCCAGATGTGCCTGATACTTTAACACTTATTTTCAGCAGTTCCCTCTGCACGACAGTCTTGGGCTGTTTCTGGGCATGTTCTTGTTTCCCCTGACATAGCAGTGGACTATATTGTAAGCCCGAGACTGGAAAGTGGTGATGGCGACTCTTCAAAATCCTACTGACCTGGAGAATATGAAAAGATTTTGTCCAGACCAATAATTCATATCAATTCTCCTCTCTGTCCAATTAAAATTTAAATTCTTTGTCTCTGCAACTGAACTTCACAGGACACTGCTTTGACCAAGGAAAATTACCTTAGATCCTTGGGTTTGCCCTGGATTCAGCACCAGAGTAACAGTCCAACTACAATTTGATAAGCAATACAACTATTCATTAAAAATAAGTTTGTTGATAGGTCTTTCCAGTTACCTTTTCAAACACTGTTTGACATTACTGGTCTTTTCCATTACTAACACTACAAAATCTATTGCCTCGTGTTTGATCCCATCCTTCCATGGTAGGTTGTGATGAAACTTTCCCCACTGCTGCAGTGCTTCTGTAACTTTGCTCTTGAATACAATGTCAAAGCACAAAAGCTTTTTAGCTTCTGATGCCCTGGAACCAGCAAGGGTAGAAGCAATGTGGGGCTGTGGTTGAAATGGATCTGTCTGAAACCAAGAGCAGAGAACTGGGGAGCAGTTTTTGAGAGGCAGGAAATCCCTTACACTGGTCCTCAGCTGCTTCTTCCATGGAACAAGGAGCTCCTTCTTCCCGGGATATTTGCTATCACTGTTTTTCATTGAATATTTATGATAACACAATGACAGTGGGAAATTTGAGCCCTCTCTGATGTTGGGAGCAGGGAAGAACCTCCACAGCATGTGGTTGTAAACTGCAAACTGATATGCAGAGATTAAGAATCTAGTTTCCTGGTTTTCCCTCATAGCCAGTGCCAAAGAATAGTTCAAAGAGATGGCGCAGCAGGAAGAGAGAAGTTGTGTTGCGCACAATTACCAGAGCCTGGAGCTTGCCTGGCTTTGGGTGACATCAGTGGGGAGAAGTGGGATGCATCCTCGGGTAAATTTGGTCCACGTGAGTGCAGCTCCCAGAACTGGAAGTGCTCCAGTAGAGTTCAGCTCCAGTTGACAAGGGCAACAACTTTACATAATCTTGGTCATAAATTTATCAAATCCCTGTAAATGTTCCATTGGTTTTGGTTTTCTCTCGTTGCTCCTGGTAGGGCCTCCATCTAGGGCCTTCATTTTAACTTGAAGCCTATATTAGCTCATCCATGAACTGGCATTCACCACTTCCTGCTTTGCTGTCATGTTTTATTAAATAGTTAAAGTATCAACTCTTCCTCTACTACATCAATGCTCTTTGCTCTGCGTTACAGCTGAGCTACTCCTGCAAACAAAGGAAAGGTTTGGGATCTGTGGCTCAGTAGAGAGTGGATGAGCTTTTCTCCTTGTATAGAACACATTCTTGAAATCAGGAACTGTATTCTTTAATTGTAGGCTACTAAATGACTGCAGACTTGTTTTTAATATGGACACTGCTTTTGGCATTCTATAGATTTTTTCTGGCATACCAAGATTTACAGAACTCGGCATCAGTGAGTTCTGCAAGGGCATCTCCTTAATCAACCGCATGTAAAAACAGGATACTGTTGGGTTCATTGCTTTCCCCAAGAGCTTGGAAATGTCTGACTTTCCTCTAGTGGTCTGGATGAGCTCTGGTCTGGCAACTCTGGTGTTTTAACTTCTTTAAATTTTTGACCTAAGAGTCAAGTCACTGGTAGCACAATTGCAATTACAATTCTTCATTTTGATGGAAGGAAGTGAGTCATTAACAGGCAGCTCTCAAAAGTTTTCTGGAGTTTGACCCAAGCCAGCAGCAGACACTGTCCTCTCCTCAATGGGCTGTTATCTCAAGAGATCCTAATATAATTAGTAAACATCCTGGAATTTATCACTTAGGTCATATTATCTCAATATTTATTGTTTTGCTTTGTTTTGTTTTGTTTTGTTTTGTTTTGTTTTGTTTTGTTTTGTTTTTACTGGCCTTTTAGAAGAAAACAAAGGCATAGGTAACCGCATGATGAAGCCCGAAGACCTCACCAAGAGTGAAATCAGATGTTTGAAAAGGCCTACAGAAGGGATGTTTTGAATTTGGGGGAATGTGAAAAAAGTTCCAATTAGACACTGGTGTACCCTGGTGTTGCTATGGAATCGTGGGCATCAAGCCCAGGCAAAACAAGCTTTAGGCAGGATTCTGCCTTAGGCTTCTGGCACACTGAGTCCCTCCTGAGACAGGGCTACCCTGTTACAGCTGCCTGATTTCACACCTGGTCACCAGAGCACACTTTGCATCCTCCAGCAATATGGGAACCACAATCCTTGCATTTCTGTGAGGTCTAGGGCAGTGATTTCAAGGTACGAGAGCTCATCGGATTAGTAAAGGACAAGCTCGACCAGACAACCTACAACTATGGGAATCGAAACTCTGCTTTTGAAACTAGTGTCCTGCAATACTTGTATACTGGCATCTAAACAAAGCTCAGTTTTCTGTAAATATAGACTCATATATCTTTTAAACATGCTGGAAGCAGAACTTATCTGAATCCAGGTTACTGGAAAGGTCCATTTTTAACCTGGGATGATGAAATTTCAATATAGAGCTAATTGATTAAATTTTCTTTGTATAAAAGTAAGACCTTCAGTGGTACAGAGTTCATTATAAAATTCTCAGATTAAAAGATTAAATGTGGAAACTGAGCACCAATTTGCTGTTCAATTTGTGATGCAGAGTTGGCCCTGCATCCATGACTGGAAGTTGAATTGTTGAGGATATGACAGTTAACTACATACAGTTGTGATCCCTCTAATTTTAACAAAACCTGTTTCAAAGGAAGTTTCATAACTCCTTTAATGCTCTACTTTGAAGAAGAAAAGCTCAACGAAAAATACATTCACACTCACAGTTGGTAGCCAGCTTTTCTCCTGAAGCATGACAGCTTCTATTTTTGTGGTGTTAAAGGCAATTTTCCCACTAGGCCTTTGGGATAGGGTAAAAGATGTGCAAAACTGACTGGAGAAAGATCTCTTAAAAGCCTCTAAAGTGTCAACAGATAGACTTCATCTTTTGGCTGGAATTAGAAGGGGAGAACAGCAGAAAGTTCCAGTACTTGGAATGTTTTCTGCCGCTAGGGTGGAGCTCAGTGATCCTCTCTGTTCATCCTTCTTGTTTCAGGCAGTCGTAACAGCTGCAGCTCCACCTCAACCACTAAATGCACAGGTGTCTTCTGCTGACCAAATAACACGCTTCTTAATGCCACAGCAGTGCTGACCATGGTGTAAAAGCCCCCTGCAAAAACTGCACCAAGAATCATATTTGGCAGCAATAATTACAAAAAAAATGTGTGTACCCTGTGGTTTTATTTTACACAGTAGATTTTCCCCCCTCATAATAGTCCCATTTCTAAGAATCCCTTAGATTCTTGCAATGTCCCAATTTTTAATCTAATAATTTAATTTTTCTCCTAATTATTAAAGGAGACATTGCCCAATGGAAGAGAAATTTCCTTTGTGTGAGGGCTGTAAATGGGCATTCTGCTTGAGCACCGGTGAGACCAAGGGACCAGTAAAGTCACTAAGTTCCCCTCCAAGTTTTTCTTGCAAGTGAAGACAATATGACTGAAAAGTGTTCCATGCTTTGTTGTAGAGGTGCTCAAAACACTAAGTGATAGGTAAAAAAAAGTGACATTTCTGTCCTGAGATAAATGCATGGTGCTGTTAAGTCAGAATCATGAACCCTGGAGGTCTGCTTAAAGAGAAATCTTCAATTTTGTGACTCTAACTGTGGTAAGACAGCAATCAAATCTCCACCCGAGGAAGAAGGTCTTCCCTTGAGGCAGATTTCCCAGGCAGCCTGAGCTGAGCTCCTGCTGTCACTGCCCTGTCCCGCAAAGCCACTTCTCCTTGAGCTCAGCGTGGCCTAAAGCTTCTCTGTCATTAAGGGCATTTTCAATGGAATGAAATTGTTAGCGTTGATCCTAAAGGCTCCCCACAGCTCCACCATGCTGTATTTATCATATTTGGCTCGTGTCCTCAGATATGAGGATCTTCATACCAGTCTTTTTGAGGGCGGATTGGGAAGCCATCCCTGCAGGACAGAGCCCTCTGCCACCCACGGCAAAGGGCTCCCCAGTGTCACATATGCACAATTAAATTCATCATTTTCTAATGTATTGGTCTGTCTGATAATCCACAGGTACTCCCTGTTGCTGGTGGAGACTTTGTAGGACAAGGGAACCCACCCATGTGGCAATTAATTCTCCGGGCAAATACTCCTGGTGGTGATGAGTTTCATATCTATCTGAAGCATGAGTGCTGGTGGCACATTTTTTTCCTCTTAAAACACATCAAAGGGGAGACAGATGGTCAGATATCTTGGCTGATCTCGACTGTTGGGAACCCAGGGGCTTCCAGGCCCAAGGCTCAGGACCTGGCCGGGCGTGGAGGGTGATAGGAGCCCACCCAAGACAGACTTCTACGCCAAAGAGCAAACCGTGAGAGCCAGTTTCAAAGAAGACAATGTCTAGGGGATGCACTGCTGCTCTTAAATATTTTGAAGAAAGTATTATGTCTGCATGATGAATTTTGGGGTAAGAAAACGAGAAAACCAAGAAAGGCATGGAAACAATTTCTTAGGTAAAAGGCGAAGTTCCTTACATGGGAAACACGTGAAAGACTGCAAAATATCAACACAGTAAAAAATCTGGGGGGCTGGATTCCCCAGGCATTTTTCCCTCCTCTCCCAGTAAAATCAGTCTCCTGATTCCTCAAATGGTGTATTTTTTAAATTCATAAAATATGTATGTATCAGCATATCCTTCTAATTAGCCGAAATTTACATAATTCCATATTACTAACTACTGAGGCATTTGGAAAAACCCACAGTTTTATTTTCTGGAATTTAGGACCTGTTTCCCATTTGTAGTGTGGATGCTTCCTATCATCTGGCTGCGTGGGGGCATTGACAAGGAGAGGACATGTAATCCACACCATCAGACGCCGAAATATCACCTAGAAGGATGGAAAAAGCCTTTTCCTGGACAGTTTTTGTTTGTTATCCATACTGCCCGGGTTTCTATAAGCCCAGGTCCTTCATGGGGTTGTGCCTGTGATTGGTGCTGCCTAAAGAAAGCACATTGGAAATGAAGCGCTCGGAAATCTATTCCCTTCTCTCTCCTGGTCTCTCTTACAGCAGGAAGTGGGGATGTATCACCTTTGGCTTTTGGCAGCCACTCTCTGAATTTTTTCATTTCCTTCACTGCTTATCTAAAGCAGCTCATGGAGATAATTTTCCGTGTCAGCAGCTGATCTGATCTGAGACTGTGCTACTAAACTTTCTACACAAATTTGCTCTGTTTTCCACGGCCCTCAAACACAGTAGCTGTTACCAACGCTTTCAATGGAAAGACGCAATTAAATATTGCCCAGAATTTTATACCAGAAGTCACAGACCTGCTGCTTTGAATCTGGTTTTCTGTCCGGGGACACAATGAAGCTGTGGGCCCCCTTTACCTGGTTTCATGAATGATTAAATTGTTATATTTAGCAGACAGAGGCTCCTCTCTGGTGCTGAGCACACCAGACCTAATCTCCTTTACCATTTGTGTGTTGAAAGAACTTGAATAATTTCAGAACAACTGGCCTTGAGTTAAATTGGTCAAGCTGAAAACGGTGTCAAACCGCTGTTGATTTATTATTCGCTGTGTCAGTAGTCACTCCAGTTCTCCACTCAGCCAAACTAAATACTGCCTGATCTGCAGAGCCAAAAAATGGTTACATATTGAAGGGATTTTTGCATTCAGATATGTTGCCCGTTTTAATTTATGGTCCCATTTTGTCTTTCTACTTGATGAAAGACACAGATGTATGGCTGTTCCCTCAAACATAGACCTTGCAGATAAATTATCCTAAATCTCATCCTATTTCTTTCTGTGCTTCGGTGCAGACATGCCTTCAGACAGCAAATCCTTCCTGATCTACCAAAGCTTCTCCACTGAGTTCAGTGTTTCACATTCCTCTTTATCCACTGGGAATTTGAACTTTCACTTAATATTATTATGAAGAGCCCATGCTTTCTCTAAAATGTTCATATTAAAACTTCTTTTGAAAACACTTAACACAATATTTATATTTGTCTGAAAATTAAGCTAATTAATACCTTAATTTTAACAAATGGTTTAGATATAGTACTGAAAATTAATACTTGTGGGTTTTAGAGGGGTTTTTTTTAAAGCCGATGTCTGTCTGGAAAATATTTATTTTGTTCAATATTTTCACAAGAATACCTCCTGCTTCACAATTCGCATGTAATGACAAAATGCAACAAAACCTTTGTTATGAAAATTCCTGAACTCGGAAGTTTCAGCCAAAGTCCAGGTCACAGTTTTATAATTTGACCTCAGCTCTGCAAATATAACTCTCACTTAGGGGGAATTTAACTTTTTGTTGTAGTTGGTAGGTGCCTTGAGATGGACTGTCCATGGCGTTAAGCTGGAGTTGTTTTTCTGCATTATTTTGCTATAGTTAATAGTTTGCCTCTACTATGCCAATGAATTTGTTCTCCAAAACAAAAGCATAACTTAGCTGTACTCTTATTTTCATGGGAAAATTATGTTACTATGTCCTAATTTCAGCATATCTGCCATTGGATTATATCCTTCTATACCAGAGCAATAGTGGGATTCACAGCCTCAAAGATCACCATTCAAAAATGGTGTCATACTCCAACAAATCTGACAACTTAAGCTCTGTGTCTGGTTTTTTTCCCACTCTGATTTTCCATTTTTTTAACACAAGGAAACTGGAATCCTGAACTGCTAATGGTGGCCACCTCTCTTTAGCAGGATGAGAACCCATCACCTCTTTACAGAGCTGGTCTGCGGCGTCAAGGCAGCTCCGAGCTTCTGCTCGCAGATGAAATACATTTTGACAGTGCTCACATACTCCCCAGTGCTCCGTGACTTCCAGTGTGTTGGCAGAAGGTGACATGTACGTAGCACACAGGCTGGATCAGCACTTATTTCCCTGCACTCCAGACCTGGTCTTGCTCTGTCTTGATTTTATTTGGCCTTATGGCCCGTTCTGGGATCTTTCAGCAAACCTGCCTTTCCCTCGTGGTCCTACCATTAAAATTCTGCATAGATTTATTTGTATATAGCATTGTCAAATAGTTTTTGGCTTAGTGTTGGCATGAAGAGATATTTTGCCATCGTAACATGGGCATTTCAGAACCAAAGCCAGCTAAAATAATGTGCTAACTCCTGTCCTCTGCTTAGGGATGCTGTACCCACATCACTAGGGCCATGTTTTTTGAAGTGTGAAAAGTTTTTGTGGGAAGTTTTGGTTTTGGAGAAGACAACTAGAGGTTAAAAAAAAAAAAAACAGGCAAAATAAACCCTTAAATGTTGCATTTACTTGTGATTAATAAAAGTAAAGAAAGGTCTACACCACACACACAAAATCTACCTTCATGCCTGTCTCTGCATCATGCCGTACTTATTTGATAATTCCTCTTGGATGTTTAAGACAAATTCTGGTCTGCTCTGAGCCTACCTCATTCCTGGGCACTAAGCTGTGCCTTGCCCTTTGAGATGGGAGCCAAGTATCTGTTTTCTCACTGGGAAGTTGGTCCTGGTTTCTCCATCTGAAGCCATTTCTCTATCTTTTAATGTGTAAACGTGCAGACATGCAGACCTGGTTGATTCCCCCCAACACACACACAGGTGGATGAAGTCACTACCACACTGGCTGTCAGCCTTTCTCCAGCTGGATGAATATTTTATTTACTCCTTTCATCATGGTGAGTGATCCTGAAAACCAGGAGCCCCACACACTTGGGTTGGGAAAAGTGCATCCCATACCTAATTATGCAGTGAGCTGGAGCAAGGTTGAAGTACCCTCTAATCCTATACCCACCCATAAAGGAGTTTCTAGCCTAAGAGTCTGAGTCCTGATTAGTTCCTGAAGGAGCTGGAATGTATTTACCTTGTTGGCTTGGCCAGCAAATGTTTCTTGGCTTCACACTGATGGACTTGAACAGGTATGTCCCCTCCAGGTGCTGGGAAAAATGCCACCTCAGGAAGTAATGTATGGAGGAGACTTCAGGGAGTTGTTCCTGCCTGGACAGAAAAAACCCTGCTGCTGATGCATCATAGTGTTGGTTTGTAGGATGGACAACGTCTTTCCTCCATCTCCGGTGAGAAGAACCTTGGGTCCAAGTCAGTGCTCCTGTCAGACAGCCCTGCAGGCTGGACTCATGCCCTGACAGGGGGACCAGGCAGTCATGCAACCCTTCAGCTAGTTCTGGGTGCCAACACAGACAAAGGGAGCAATTAAGAGTCATCTTTACAATTATTTCATAATAACAAACTGCAGTATAACAGCATCCGTATCCACATCTTTATCCATATCTATTTACATCTCTGTCTATATCCACATCTTGCACTGTGTTGTGAAATGAGTCACCCAAGCACTGGTGACCTCACTGGCTCTGCCCACAGTTCGTGTCCTCACCAATGGCTCTGCGTGTGGCTTTTGTCACTTTCTGTTAGGTCCAGGGAGCAGTCCACCTCTTGCACCCCTTAGATGTGGGGCAGGGTGATGATGCAGCCAGGACTGCAGCACATGCACTGTATAGCTCTTGTTCCACTCTTGCATGGACATGCCCCAGGTTTAGCAAGTATGAAAAAAAACCCTGTGCCCTCAAGAGCTTACAAGTAACACACAGAATTTGTGCTTTCTGTACAAACATACTGGAACAGCTTCATTAAGCCATGAAACAGCTTAGCAGTGAGTGACCTGGGTGAGTCTGTGGTGTGGTGGTGCTGTGTGTATGCAACGTAAAATCATTTATTCTGTGGGATGTGCTGCAGAGACCAAATGTTATTGTCTGTTTTGGAAGGCAATATTTTTATTGAACTGCAGGCAGCAAAGCAGACTGGTTGTTGGAGTTTACAAAAGACTGTCAATGCTCTGCTATGTAATTTTTAAATAAACACATTTTAGTCATTAAATACACACTCTTCAAGCCTCAGTGAGAACATCAGAATTATTAGTTAAGCTTTAATTCATCTGGTATGAGTTACGACTGAGCTAAAGCATGTTGCAAATAAGAGAAGGTATTTTCCAAGGACAATTTATCTGTGATAACCTCTAACACAACAGAAGACCAAATTCTAAACTGTACCCACTCTCTTTACGCATTTTGGTTTTGCTTCTCTTGTTGCTGTTATTTATTATGTAACTCAATAGAGAACCAGGGCATGTAATTGATCTCTTGAGGTTCCTTTGAGGCCCCCATCTCCATGATCAAACAAGCCTTTGAATTGTTATAGACGTCATCACACAAACGAGTGTTTCATTGGACACCAGTAAATGGCTACAATAGCAAACCAAAGTTGTGTTTGTACAATATTTCACAAATTGCAGACAGCACGGAGTATCTTTTACATGCGGTCATATTCATTCCCCCACTATCCCCATGTCCCTGCGGGTTCTTGTTTCATTTGGTTTGTAGGATACGTGAACAGGTCCTGCTTCTCTGAAGGAATACCTTTTCCAAACATGGCTGTTTATTTGTGTTTGCCTGGTAAACTCCTCTGGTGTGCCCAGCTCTGAACCCACCTATGTATTCACAGAGAAGGAGAAGTAATGCATAGATAGGGCATGTGGTGGAATATATTTCATCCCTCTGAATGTAATGGCAGTAGTTTAATTAAAAAATCTAGGCTGGTCGCTACAATTTATAGGCCAACATGACTAATATTGTTATGCTTATGTAAGCACAGAAATTAATTAAAACTTTGAAGCTTATTCATTGGCATAACGAAAGCTTATTTTATGCTGTTGAGAGATTAAGGAAACTTTCATGGTGGGCTTTTTCTACAGAAAGGGAAAGAAACCCTCCCTGCCCCACTTTCACAACCAGAGTGTTTAATTAAAACCAGGAGACAAAGTGGGAAAATGAAAGAAGCGAGAAATACTTTTGTTAGTGTATTAGTTCTGAAGAGTGACTGGGAGTAGCCAGAAAGAGTTTTACAGCGGCTCTGTTGGCATGAGAGAGAAACAGGAACTCTCTAGAACTACCTGAAGGGAGGTTATGGCCAGGTGGGGGTTGGTCTCTCCTCCCAGGCAGTCAGCAACAGGACAAGGGGGCACGGGCTTAAGCTCTGCCAGGGGAAATTTAAGTTGGATATTAGAAAAAAATTCTTTCCAGAGAGAGTAATCAGGCATTGGAATGGTCTGCCCAGAGAGGGGGTGGATTCACCGTCCCTGGAGGTTTTTAAACTGAGATTGGACGTGGCACTGAGTGCCATGATCTAGTAAACTGACTGGAGTTGGACCAAGGGTTGGACTTGATGATCCCTCAGGTCTTTTCCAACCCAATCAATTCTATGATTCTATGATTCTATGATCATTTCTTACAGGAAAATTAGGAAATATTTCTTTACTGAGGTGCTGGTCAAACACTGGAAGAGACTTCCCAGAGAGGTGATTGCTGGACCAGGCCTGTCAGTGTTTGAGGCATTTGNCTTACAGGAAAATTAGGAAATATTTCTTTACTGAGGTGCTGGTCAAACACTGGAAGAGACTTCCCAGAGAGGTGATTGCTGGACCAGGCCTGTCAGTGTTTGAGGCATTTGGACAGTGCCCTCAATAAAACTATTTAACTTTTGGTCAGCCCTGAATTGATCAGGCAGAGGGACTAGATGGTCGTTGTAGGTACCTGTTTCTGCAGGTACCCGAAATTATTCTATTCTACATACACATACATGTAGGGTAGAGCTGTTGGTGTGTGTCCCTCTTTAGTCTGAATCCAGATTACCTCCCTAAAGCAACCGAAGTCACTGCACGATTGTTTAATTTATCACAAAAACTCTTTGAAGGCTCTGACTCCTGCCAAGGACAGGCCCAGGCCTCCCCAGTTGCCTGGGTCAGGTAAGGAGTAAAGGGTAAGGGCTTGACTGTGCCAAACTGAATACATCTGGAACCTGAGCTCCCATATGGGGTGGGGGATTCCATGAGAGGGTTGATATTCTTTGTATGTAAGGAGTGGAAGTAAGTTCCAGCAGTAGAACAGCTGAAATTGCAAAATTTTCAGGGTCTGGATATTGCTCAGGGCTTCTATTATGTTTTCCGCTTTCAACATAATAATACATAGAACTTAAAAGGAAAATAAAAAAAGGAAAGAAAGAAAATTCCCTTCACTTCTGACTAGATTAGCAAGGTCAACATAAGTGCATTGTATATTCAGAGAGCAAAACTGGAACTCCTGGAGCTGCTTGTGCCTCAAGTTGTCATCTGAATCTTCCCAGTCTGAAAGCCTTGCTTGAAACCCAGCAGCTGATGCTGCTTGTGCACGGGTGTCCCACACCTCTGGAGGGAGAAAGGTTCGTGCTGGCTGGGTCAACCAAGGCTGTTGAGGAAAGCTCCAATGCAACTAAGTGCATTTTAGGGTCTGCAAGTTCAAAGGGTAAATGAAAAAAAGGAAAAAAAAATCATATTTATTAAATACTCAAACTATTTACCAAGCTTATTATTTTGGGAAAGAAATATATAAGGCTGATGTGAGCAAGGTCTAATTTTAGGGGGTTGTGGTGGGTAACTCTATGCTGTGCTAGAGATCCAAGGGATTCTCCTTTGGGCAATGCTGTGCCCTGATCACTTCCCCCTGCAGTGCCACTGTGCTGCCTGCCAGATGTGCGATCCCCAACATCTGGCTAATAGGAGCTACTGCCCTTCCTCAGAACTACTGTTACTTCACATTCAGGTGCCTATTTCTGGGCTGTTGTTCACCCTCAAGCTGCCCTGACTGTTAATTCCCCGAGATGAGAGGTGAGATGAGCATTTTTATGAGTTTTTAACCCAGTAGGATCACGCTGTAGCACTTACCTTCAGGTCCAAGGTCTCACATGCGTGTCTTCCTTCAAAATATGAGAACGATCATCCCAGCTGCCAAAGGAATCACAATACATTAAATGTGGTTAATATTTAGGCCCTGGATGAGAGTTTTTATGTCCAGGCAGAACTCCTTTTATCTTCTCTGGGCTTTCTGATTGACCTTCAGAAACAGCTACTCCAAAACAGCTCTCATTTCTTCATCGCTGTGCACTCTTGGGGTGGCATTTCCCAGGCACCAGCTCAAGGCTGTGTCCCCAGCAGTCAGTAGAGTGAACAAGGGCCTTTTCCCCTGGCCCTCAGGGAAATAACTTGGCATAGCTCATGTCTTAGCAGAACATCTTGGTGTGTCTTGAAACCTCTAAGGAAGGACTATGTTCTCCACCTAAGCAAACAGCCCGAAACACGACCAGAAGTTCCCTGCTGTACCTCCAAAATTTTTATAAGTTATATAATACAATAATAATTATAAGTTTCTGAGTTTGTGTAAAGGAAACCAGACAAAACTGTTGTCTTTGCATACCAGGTCCCAGCAAATCATCATCCTGTTATATAATTCCCCCCCCGCCTGTTTCAGGGCCTCTCCATGGTTGTTATTTCCAGTGCAGTGAAGGCCAGAGCTGCTGCCTTCCTCTCAGTACCACCAGTTTCAGGAGAGTGTCTCCGAGCAGAAAGAGCTCTGGTTATGGAAATAGGGGCAGTATCTTTCTGGATAGCTGGCAAGCAGCTCTCTGCATGTTATGGCAGTTCATATTTGACACACCTCATGATTGACAAGTGCTACACTAATTATTTCCTTTAACTGTTTGTATTAAGTATTGGCCCTCTACTCCTGAGAAATTAAGACAATTAAACACTGCAACCATTAGGCAAGAAATTTGCAGTGACAACCAAATGACCGTGGCTTTCCTGTCCACCCAAAGATCAAAGTCCCCAGGCACAGCAGGTGATTAGCAAATCCTAATGAAGCAGCCAATACACAGAGGAGTCCTTCCCTTGCACACTCCATCAAACCGACTGAAACACCTTTCATCAAACTATTGCTGCTGGACCACACGGCAGTGCCAGGCTGGTATGCTGGGGAAGAAACACTAGGGAGTGTTGTGAGCATACATGTTCTACTCCAGGGAAATCCATTTCAAGTAACATGCCCAGGTTTTCTGGATCGTGGCATTTTAAACAAAAATTTGTTTGGGGCTTACCCTTGCCACAAAATCCTGTATTTTCTTTCAGAAATTTGAAAACAATTATTGTTATATTTAGGGCTCTTTTTTTTTGGGGGGGGCGGGGGGGGGTTTGTTTGTTTTTATGCTCCTGAATTGACATTTTGTTCTGGGTTGTTAGTATTATTTTAGTACTTTGATTCTTGTCGCGGGGGAGAAGCTTGCNCTTTGATTACTATTTCCATTCCATACAGAATCCAATTCAGATATGTTGACATCTCTAGTAGAATGAAAATTTATTTTCCCAAACAGCTACGAGCGCTTTTATTACAGATGGGTCTCAACGAGATCTTGAGCTGTGACCTTGAAAGTTTTCCCAGTATAAACCTGAACTCTCTGCCTGGCTTCCAAATTTGTGGTGCACAACATTGAAATCTTGGCCTTTCCCCCCAAAAACACTGTATTTTTCATTGAAGAATGGATTAGTTTTTCACTGAGCCATGGACATGGAGTGAAGAGTCAATCACTACAAGAAATCTGTTGATCTGGATGCATTTGTGAGACAAAGACAGTAGATGCATAGAGATGGAAAAGCTTGGTCAAAATGGTTTATAGCAAAATAAGCTTGCCAGAAAACTGAGTGTCACCAGGGGTTTCTGTAGCCCCTGTGAAGAGAGTAAGTTTTACAGAGATTTTGGAACTTGGTACATCATTACACAGACCTTTCTAGATTTCAGTCTGTGTTTAAGCCGGACCTTCAGGAAAGCAGAAGAAACATTGTAGGCTATGTAAAATTTAATTCAATTCTCAGTTTCATGCCAAGAAGGGGTCAAACAAAGGAGCATTTTCTGCTCCCTGCTTTCTTGCTATTTGTGAAAAAGTGACCGGTGAGATGAACAACCCTAGCCTGCTGTGCTGCTCAGAGCTGTTCTCTGGGGAGGAGAGGTTATACCAAGGTGCAGCCAAATATCAGCACTGCTCTGCAGCTCAGACACACACCGTGTGCCAGTGCTGGTCACAGGGCACTCTATCCGGCTGTGACAGCACAGCTCCTGCTGCACAGCACCTTCATCAGCACCACAAACTCTCTGAGCAAAGGTGGGCACTAAGAAGCCGCCCCAACATCTGACTTCTGCTCCCAACACTTGCTCTGGAGTCAGTGAGGACTTTGAGGTCTAGCTGCCTGTTTATTTGTTTCAGTGCTGGGATGCTGTGTGATCTGTTTTAAGCCTGGAGATGGAAAATTCAGCTTTGCCTTCAACAGTTTGTGTGAGTGGCAGTGACTGATGCCTTTTGGAAGAGCACCCCAGGGGCCAGGAGACATGCATAGCCCAGTGTTTGTCCGGGTATTAGTTAGGAGCATTTGTACTGAGCTGGTTTCCATTATTCCATCTGTCAGGAAGAACATTTGCACTTCCAGGCCACTAGATGATGATGGTACTGTAATTACAGCTGCATCTGAATTAACATTCCCACATAAATAAAACATTAGCATGATTATTCTTAGCTTTTTAACCAGTGGTCTGTGGTCTCATCTCATTATAACTGCTTTCTTAACCAAACCAAACCACAGACGCTAACAAATAAAGAAGAGAAATAAACACAGAACATCACTTCACCTTTTTCCCATGTAAGACTTGGAGTGGGTTAAATAATAATGAAGTGTCTTTGAAAACCAACATGTTGGCAGAACTGAGTCCGTAGCAGGACATCTGTGAGCTTTAAGACTTCATGCCTTTGATGGGTCTGTAAAGGTGATGATGATGATGATGATGATGATAGGTTTACTACACTTACAACTGAGGACCACAAATTGCAGATGCTGGATGTCTTTTTCCACATGGGAAAGCAATTTGCACATTCAAATCTTAGTATTTTGCATTTACACAAAACCTTTGGGCCACAGGTGGAGGGTCTTTGGAGAAGCTTGGAGTCCCAAAGGGTACAAAGCCGAGTCGAGGCCCCATTTGTGATGTGCTTGAGGTGCAGGGGTTGCCTTCCATTGCTGCCCTGCATTGCTCATGCCTTGTGCTGGTCCAGCAACAGCCCACAAAACCTCAGCCTTCAAAAGCCTTTTCAGGTGTGTCTGCACTGGAGCCAAAGCTGTGACAACAGCTCAGAGACACGTCCCTGAGGCAGCTTTACATGGTGTGATCCAAAGACTTCTCAGGGAGTTGATTTTGAGAAGTCTGCTCTTGCTGTAATCTTGCCTTTTCTCAGCAGCATCAGTAGATGGAAGAAGGTTATTTGTTGGTTTGTGGGTTAGTGGCTCTCACACGAATTGAACAGTCCATTGCTGTGCTTTCAGTCTTGGATATAAAGATACAAAACAAAGATGACCATTCCTGGCTCTCTGGGAATCCCTGCAATGTCACCACCACTCCCTTCTCTGATTATTTTTTTGATGTTTAGCTTGTCTGTTTTTACTGGCACTCTTTAAATCCCTTTTCATCAGTAGTAAACAACTTTTGAAACCCTTTGGCATTTGCAAACAAATCTGACAGGGTTGTAAAGGTCTTGAAGATACCGACTTAATAGAAATGATGTTTCTGTAGAGAAGAAAGAGGGAGAGAAACCTCATCATCTACCCATCAGAGGAGAAGTTGGCATCATGAACACAGTTCTGTGACACACCAGGGAATTCTCACCTGAGAGTGAAGGAAAGGCTGGAATTGCCCCAAAGAGACATTAGTCAGAGCTCACATTTTATTAATTATAGTGGTCATATAATGACTAGAAACCATATAATGACAGGAAACAGTGTTCTGCTGCCCATGAAACTTCTCTGGCAATTTGGGAACGCCAGGTAAAGCTTCAGACTTCAGCTCAGTACCTTTATGTGGTGTATTGTGAAGGGACTTTGCTCTTGGATGCGAACATGGATGGTGCCACTGTCAGGATCTTCCATCATCTGTTTCTGTAAGGACTGAATACTGTGGACAGTGCAGGGTGTGAAATCCTTTCTTAATTATAGGCTACAGGTTAGTACCATGGTGGCTGTGAGCAGCCTGAACCCAAGCTTAGCTCATAATAAAAATAATACTCGGTAGTTAATTAGATTTACATTCTCATTTTAGATATGTCAGGGACGGTCTTCCAGGGGGTGAGTGGTTGCGGCCACACTTGGCTGACTGGTTTTGCTTCTTCTTAAAAGCTGAGTGCTGAGCTGATTTGGCAATGGTGAGAGCAAAGTAAAACCGTAGCTTCTTTTTACAGCAGTCTCAAACTAGACCCACATCCCAGGCTGGGGGGCACGAAGGGCAAGCGCCAGCACCCTGAGAAATTCTACAAAGAAGGGAGGGGACCAGTGAGTCTGTCTTCAAGGATTCAGCTGTTTCCATGATTAGCCACTTGCCTCCAGTTTAACAAAGGTATCTTCCCATACCTGCGATGCAAATTAGGCATCTGACACACCTTAAACTTCTACTTTGAGCAAGGATTTCCAGTAGCTTTTCAGGATAACAAGAAAGCAAATGGAAATAGTGTCTGCAAATGCAAGATAAGGTACTTTGAATTTTAGTGCAGTTTCACTGCTTGCACTTAACCTCAGACTCCCACTTTAAACGTGGGTTGTCAAAGGCCTTGTCTTCACTGTTCCTGTAACCCCAGTTAGCATAATGTAACTAAAGAGTGCACCTTTTCTTCCATAGAGATACAGCCTAACTTGATGAGGACGAATGGAAATAAAAGAAAGAAGACAGCAAGTAGTTTCTGATTTGGGCTTGAAGGAAGGAAATGTCTCAGTCCTCTGTGGCATCGCTGGCTCAAGTGTCACCCAGAAATGAAAACGCAATATTGCTTCTAGTGATTCATTCATCTTCTTCCCATTTTAACAATAAGTGTTTATTCCACATGCACAAGGAGAGAATATTCTGCCTATGACTTACTTGGGACTGAGACATCTGCACTTTGGGAAACCTGAATGGGTACCAGCTTTGCTTTGACAAAGCAAGGTATTTATCTTGCAAGTCCCACCTCCCTGTCTACCTTTCTGTCCATCCCAAGGCACCAAGATTTACAGAAGTAGAATTGCCCATCTATTGCAAATGCCTCTTTGGGTTCACAAACTTTATGTATGAAATAGAGAAAAGGATTTTCATGGTAAAAGGGGACACTGTAAGTATATTCCCCTTTCCACATCTCAGCATAGAAAGTAGAGTACACATCTCATGGTGTACAGCCCCACAAATACACAACAGGGATGGTATTCACTGCCCTCTCAAACATCAGAAACTAGCCACAGGGAACAAAGAATTGAGTTGTGGAGCCTCCTGCCACAGAAATTTGCAAATGCCAAACTTATTAAGTGAAGGGAAAACCAATTTGGTCCATTAATGGAAGCTAAACTCATCAAGATCACTAAACACATTGCTGTGGGTGCAGCCTCTGGGAATGGAAGCACCTACCTGCAAGTTGAAATTCCCTGTGGAAGTACTGAGTTTGTGAAGTGTTCCCTAAGCAGATGTCCCTGCATCCCACCAGCAAGTGAGTGGTTGTGTGGCTGTTCTGTCTCCTCACTGATGCCCAGCAGGCAGAGCTGTGGTCTGAAATAAGCAAGTGAACCCAGGACTGATATTTCTTAGATCACATCTAAATACTTTTGATTTAGGTCACCCATGCTGTAATTCTTATCTCTTTGGCAATTTCTACCTCTGCAATCTGGTGATGGAGACTTTCATTCTGCACCAAGTTCACTGTTTAGTTCAGGTGATTTTCTGACATCCCCTAGATGTTCTGTCCAGTTCAGACTAAGGTCAGACTACTCAATTCTCACAGGGAAACTGGACCAAGAGTGAAATTATTCCTGCATCCCCCTCCCACTCTGAAACCAAGATCTAGACCGAGGTCTCACGAGTGACCTTTATCCTTGTCATGAGTTTAAGTCTTAAGATCAGCTGTGCTGCTGTCACTCATCAACCTCTGAAATGTGATTCTGAACCCCTCAGTTTGGGTAATTTTAAGGCTTAGCCACAGAAAAAGCAAATAAAGCTGTCTTGACTCACCTTTTGCCCCTTTCCTGGTACTGTGGCTTTAGGGCTTTCTCCACTTGGGTATGTCTCAGAGACAGGTCTGAGAGCAGATGGGCCAATTTGAGACCAGATCTCACGAGTCCATGGCCAACTCAATGACTCGGTCTTGGAAATATTCTCTATTACAATTAAACCTGATTCTTCCTGGCTTCCCATTCCATCGAGGGAAAATTCTAACTTTGCAAAGGCTGAAAATGCAAGTTATAGAGGTTCTGTTGAGAGGATGATAGCTTTGGTCTCACAAGACCTTTCTTCTATGGCAGCTGGTTTGTTTTTTTAAAACCCAACCACATTGGCTGCAACAGCAGAAAAAAACCTCTTGTGTTAAAAAAACCTGGATTAACCTCCTGAGCAACTGGCAGACAAAGCTGCCTTTGCCCTCCCTTAAATTATACATTGTGCTCCCTTGCTGCTGCAATAAAATAAAATGAAAAAGAATCTTCTCAATTTTTCTTTCACCAGTGTGTTAAGATATTGTCAGGTCAGCCCTGGTGGTGGGGTAGCAGATGACTAATAGCTGTGTTTTTTAATTAAATGTTATCAGAAGAGGATGATAGATTAGCACCACTACCCCCTGCATTTCCCAGAACATTTCAAAATTACTTTTTGAAAAATTGACTTGAAAAGAAGAAAGAGGGAAGGGGGCGGGAGGGAGCATGAAACAATGATGGGAATTTCTTGTCCTTCTGCTGGACTAGAACAAAAGCTTTCTGTCTGTCAGAGAAGGAAAAGCTTATTTATTTGTTTCAGTTCAAGGCTGACTTGTACCTGGCTGGAATTTCTGCAGCAGAGTTGGATCTCACCTTCATAGATCTCTGCTACTGCAGCATTTTTACTGCCATGGTAGAGCTTTTCTTCCATAAACTATCTCCCTGCAGCAAACACTGGTGCAAACTACTGTGGGTGCAAATGGCTGTGGATTCCCCTGGCAGAAAAAGGAAGGAGCTGGCCCAGAGGTTTCATCCTGCACTGCTCTGGGAAAGGACAGACACCTTAACCCAGGATGTCCAGTGAAGGGCAGTGGAATTGCATGTTGTTTTCTGCTGCAGGTGGACACTGAGTGTTTCAATGGCATGGTGGACAGGATTCATCCCAATAAGCCTCATGTCTGCAGTGCTGAACCCATACCTGGGCTGATTAGAGGCAAACCCTGTTGCCTACTTCACTTTGCTCTGCAGCAGAAGAGCAGACAAACAGAACACACTTGCTCCTCTTCCTCTTCTCTCCTGACGTTAGTGTGTAAATTTTTGCACCACTAAGAATAAGGACTTTGGTAGTGCCTGAGAAGAGATGTTATCTGCATTTCTCATTGTACAGTCTAGAAATAAAAAAAAAAAAAAGAAAGAAAGAAAGAAAGAAAGAAAGAAAGAAAGAAAGAAAGAAAGAAAGAAAGAAAGAAAGAAAGAAAGAAAGAAAGAAAGAAAGAAAGAAAGAAAGAAAGAAAGAAAGAAAGAAAGAAAGAAAGAAAGAAAGAAAGAAAGAAAGAAAGAAATTCCTGTTGACATTGTCTCTAAACAGGAGTTGCAGGCATTTGGGATATTTAGATCTGTAACCCCTGAAAATGGTAGAACATAGAACACTGAGTGAGCCGCACATTTCTACTGCCCAGAGGCTTACTGTGAGAGGGTGGGGGAACATCTGAGGCCATGGAGAGGGAAAAAATACCTTTTTTTAAAATCCAGAAGCAGTTAAGAATCGAAGGCTACAGTTCTGTGTCTACATGAGATACAAGCCCAGAGTACAAAATTATTCTTTAGGCAGGTACTGAAATCAAAGTATCTCAGTGCAGCTGACAGGATCCTTATTTTCCGTGGAAAGACCTCTGGTCCCTTCTCCTCTGCTCACCTTTTTTGGCAGTGAAGACAGAAGAACAAAATCTCTCTATGCCCCTTCCCCTTGAATAAACAGTTTAAGAATATTTTCATCAGAAAGTAGAGGCTGTTAAAGCAAGTAAAGCCTTTCAGAGGATTGGTTTTGGATTGCTCTTCTCCAAACAGGAGCTTAAACGTTTCCTTAGATTCATTTTAGGTCCCTGAGCGCAATTCTGGATGCTGCCCATAATGAGCAAGAGGAGGGGAATAGGGATGCAAACTACAAATAAAATGAGCACACCATTAATTTTTTATCATCACTGTTATTTTTATTAGTCCAGGTTTTGACCTGCAGAAGGTGGGGTATTTGTAATGAAAAGACACAAATAGCCTGTAAGCCAAGCTATAAATATGAGGGACTGGAAAACTGGGCTAGTGCCCAGAGAGATGATTATTTTTTAAAATAAATTTATTTATATTTCTCTCTTTCAACCAAAAAGGTGTGTCAGTGCTCAGAGACAGAAGAACTGTCTTTAGCCTTATCTTTTGTTCTGCTGCACATGTATTTTTTCTGAGTTTCCTCCATCTCTGGATATGGCATGAACACCCCATATAACTCAGACACTATTTCAAAGCAATAGCAATGGCTATTAATGCTAAATAATGGTAAAATGCTGACTTCCCAGATGCCTTGTTGCAACAGAACCTGAGCTACAGCACACATGCCAATAAAATCCTGCTGACATATAGTGGTGGGCGAAAGTATGATAGGGGTTCCTTTCTCTGCTGTATAATTTCTGTTGAAGGAAACTCAAGTGAAATGCAGTTCTCCTGCAGATGCTGATTAATTCCTATGTCCATTTAGAGCATTCTGTTGCATGAAAACAGAAGAGCCTGTGGGAGTTGGTATTTCCTTGACTTTTTTTTTTTTCTGCTGGACCTGCACTGAACACATATTGAGTGCATCAAAATGCCACTTCAAGAGTGAAATAAAAGGAAAAAGCTGCTACCTTGCTGGAAAAGAGCCTGCGTCAGAGTTTACCTACTTTGCATTAAAGATGGTGACACAAACAGAGGGGTCTTGTACTCCTGGCAGGGTGCCCTATGGCCAGTGACAGAAACACGGGCAGTTCCAAATTAAAAGAACATTTCTGTATTAATTTATCGCTCTGGTATACACAGGGCTAACTATTTTCCAGGAGCTGGCTACTGAGCCTCATATAGCTGATGGACTTTAAACCGTTATGAAAGAAATACATTTGCTTTCCTGATGTGATGCATTTGGCTTCATGAAAGGGCATTTTGTTTAGGTAGTGCACAGAAATCTTAGAAAGTGCCTCCAGACACAGATATGATCCCCGGGGGAAGGCAGCAAACCTGAGCGGAGAAAGCATCATAAATCATGGGACTTAATGTGCAGCTCATAAATCCAGTGCTTGTAGGGAGCTCTGATAAGGCAGGGTGACGTTTGAGCACTTCTACTTCACATAACAGAGTATGTAGCATTTGCATCCACGCAGCAGTGAAATGAGCTGAGATTTGCATCTCATTTTTCACTCCTCCATGCTGTGGGTGGGTCAGATTCTCATCATGACTTCAGGGGTATAAATTAGAGAAAAGCCCTTGGTTTCACAAGAGTGACTCCAAATGTAAACTCTCATATTTGGGATGGGGATTAGACTCTGTTCCTATCCTGAATTATGCTCAGTTGACATGAGATAATAATAACAATACGTGAATTTGTGAGTCAAACATCTGTGCTTGTTATCCACAGTAATTTGTATGTATACATACGAATACTTATTTTATATTTGCATATCAGTTATTTGCATATTGTGAAGGCAAAGTGCAAGATACACCAATAACATTTCATGTGCTTGAGTCTGCCTCAGTTGTTACTAAATGATGGCTGGATGCTGCTTAGATAATAAGTCTGATAGCCAAGTAAATCCAGGTTTTCCCAAGCAGTCTGTGCGTAATTCCTTGGGATTTAGATGCCCTTCCAAACAGCAACATTTTTGAGTCTTTCAGTTGAAGTGAACATTCTACCCTAATTTTTGAAATAAACCTTCCTAGCTATATTCTTTCCCTCAGAATTTTAAGCCCCAGAGAAAGGAAATGAAGGGAGATTGTCCTATTTTCTGCAATTTGAGGAAAATTTTAATGAAATATTCGTCAATGTAAGGTGCATCCGCTGAAAGGAAGGAAGTTGCTATGTGCTGTCCCAAAGTAGCAAACCCCTGTTTTTTTGTTGATTCCAGCATTCCTAATGGTGACTCAGAGTTCTCTTTGATCTCTGTCATCCCTGTAGATGCCACAGAATCGCAGCATGGTTTGGGTTGGAAGGGACCTTAAAGGCCATCTAGTTCAAGTCCTCCTGCCATGGGCAGGGATGCCACCCACTAGATCAGGTTTCTCAGGCCCCCATCCAACTTGGCCTTGAACACTTCCAAGAACAGCACATCCACAAATTAAGAGGAAGTCCATGTACCCCTCAGACTTGTTTTTAACTTACATCAATGGATGTCAATAGGTTATGACCCCAGGGACTAAACCTGGTTAAAAACATTCTAGCTGGCATGGTGCAGGCTAGACAAGTAATCAAATATCCTGCATTCTTCATCATTTCTTTCTGCTCAGGCATTGGCAGAATTATTAAATAATCCCTCTAAATTAAATTTCTCTTTCATTTTGTGAACACAATATGGATATCTGTGCTTCCAGGACATAACTGAAAGAGTGGCTACAAAGCTGGTTCATTTTCCTTATCCATTTTAACTTGATAACCATGAAAAGCAGTAGATGCTTTCTCTTTTTCCAGTACAATTAGCAGTAGCATATGTTTGCTGCACAATAATTTATACTAACGGAGGAAGATGATGTTTCCCTAATGAAGCACGCTTCTGAGAAAAGATGAAGCGTGTCTCCCTTAACAAGCACAGACTTTTGGATGAGAAATCTTTCTTTCTTTAATCTGTCTCAGATGGATCCAACAAAGTTACTATAAAGGTTCCAACTCCCTGTGTTCTCAATAAGTGTAGCAACGACCTCTTCTCCTTGTAACATCCAACATTTCACTTACACTTTTTTATTTATCTCCTGCAGCAAGCTGTTGGGTAAAGTTTTTTGATTTGGGTCTTAATTTACAGAGTTAGCTGTCTTTAAACAGAACTCACTCCTAAGCGTGGCTCTCTCTGCCATGCTGTGCTCCACAAAGAAGTGGAAGCTTCTTTCCTAATTTTCTAAGGGTTTTATTAATTTTCTTTTCAAGAAGGAAAAAAAAATTTGACTCCCTGGGGCTCTTACTTAGCCCTGGTTGCTGAAGGGTGATGATGAAGTCATTGGAGGACCAGTATACTGAAAAACCCTGGTATCTCATAGTCCTCATTAAAAAAGGAAAGATACTTGTTAGTATGTTGTCTGAATGGCAAAGTTCTGATCAAATTCCTGGAGCTTTGTAGAAAATATCTGTATTAATAGAAAACCATGACTTCCGAAGCACTCAGTGCCAGTTTGCAGGGAGCAGCACCGTGCTGGATGTCGGCTGTCCTCTGCTGAGCTGAGCTTCAGCCTGGGATATTAATGCCTTCATGAAACCAAAGGCATTACAAATGAAAAAAGCCCACCTGAAAACAGCCAAAAATCGTGGCCATTGTGCACCCCTAAGCTGGGAGGAGGCCTCTTCTCTTTGAGGGGATTGGTGTCTCTCTGTAAACATTTTCATCCGGAGAGCCAGAGGCGCCAGAGGAAGGACACGGGCACAGCCCTGGGGCTGCACACACACAGAGCCAGTCTCTGCCTCATTGTTTTTGATGGTGTTAGAGCCTCAGCTGAGGGTCCTGTATCTGCTGCCTGCTGTGCTCTGCCCGCCTGCCCATCACTTGCCCCAGCATCGCTGCGGTCCCTGCGTGGTGGGAATCGCTCACGAACACCCCTGTCCCCCATGCAGGGGATCATGAGCAGGTTGTCCCACTCTGCACCATGAAGATGGTATCCAAAATTTTCCCACTGCCTTTTTCTCCCCTTGTTTTTTCCCAAGGCTGGGAGCAATTCCTTAACTCAGGCGTAGTTTTTGGCTCAAGTTCTTTACGCTGTTACAGTCATAAACTTTTAATCTCTCTGTGCTATGCTGTCTTTTTTAGGGGGTATACATATTTCTCCAACACAGTAAAACAACATCTGTAAAATAGATTTCACTCTTCTCCAGGGTCTCTTTCATTTCTTTCTACTTTTCTCCATTACGGTGTTCTTCCTTTTGGACTCCTCTTCTCCTGGGAATTATTTAGAGATACAGAGGCATCTCTTTTCTCTTCCATGAGTTCTTAGAAGTTTAAATCATCCTTTGTTGCTGGGAAACAAGAAGTGTTTTCTTTATCCAGTGATGGGCCAGAATCAGCTGGTGTTCAGGCTGCTCACATCTCAGAGTCTTAGAAATCGTTGTGAAAGCATTTTTGGCAATGCCACCTACAGAATGCACATGGTGGGGGCACGGCTGGCTCCAGTGATACCCTCAGCTCAAGGTGGTAGGTCAGCCATGCATCACACAGGCCAGAGTTGTGCTTAAGTTTGAAATAAATCAGGGAAATGCCAAGAAATGTAATGGGGAAGCAGAATGGCCCACTGGAGAGCTCATGGTGGTGACCTCAAGGAGCCCAGAGGGAGGAAGCCTCACGTGAAATCTGTGTGACTCTTCTGCAGACTGGTGGCACTGACTGACAACTCCTAGTCCACACAGCCCTTCCCGGTGGAAATCTCTGTGATGGGGCCTGGATCCCTCCTGGAATTCTAAATAGCTGCATTTTGAGCATCGGGCTTTATTTATTTTGGGGATTTTCTTCGCTTTCTCTCCCCTTGCTTGCAGAGGTGCTAAGTATTAAAATAACAGTGAGGAAGGGGAGAAATCACGTCTTGGCATTTCTCGGTGAAAGTCTGCCAGATATTTAATAAACCGTTTTATGTTGAAAACATTTGAAGAATGACTCTGCAAACAGTGATAATACTTACTCGTTAAGCTTTCAAACAGCCTGGCCTGACAGCCTTAACCTTTGCACTGTGCAAGTGAAAACAGAAGGCATATGTAAAACCCCTTCCTGCACTAACTCCAGTGGGCTGCGTGGTGGATTACACCAGGTATGAATTTACCCCCTGGCATTTGGTTTATTTCTAACAGCAATGGCATGGTTTGAACCCCAATGCCTGATATAAGACTCCCAATAGAGTTAATTACTCAGCTCTTTATAATAATCCATCGCCCAGTCAACCCACAAAACATTTTGTCACAGTAGCAGCCTGAATGTTCAGTTAAGGGACAAATTAATCAAGATGGCATTAAAAAAATACAAAACCGCATTTTATAATAGTGTAAAACATCAATGTATTAATTTTAGTTGCATTTGGCATACACAGACACATGGCATACACAGGGCTTGATTTATTACATCTAAAACTGACTGGCTTTGGAAATCAATTTTATTAGACTGCATTATTTTAAAACATGAAATAAAATGAAAGCATTACTTAATAATGGCTTTTAAATTCTAGATAAAGATGTCCAAAGGGAAAACACAGAAACCCTGATGCAGCGTATATTGTTCACTTTTATTTTTATTTTTAACATGGACTAAACTGAGTGATTTGGGGAAAGAAATTATGAGAATTAATGAGTGCATAAGGAGATGAAGTTGTAAGTATTGACACTTGTCCAGTGTATGTGGGAATGAATGGAAGTGATTCCATTGTCCCCAGCATGCTTTGGTTCAGAAAACATATATAAGTGACATCTGTCTCATTTAATGACAGCACCAACAACCAAAGGAGAAACTGAATGAAGAGCTGTCTTTTAAGAGACAAGAGCAAATCCCTTCTTTATTTGCAGCTGTTTCCCTACCCAGAGTTATACTGGGGAGGGGCAGAGGGGGAAAGGGTAGATTCAAAATTAATAGAGGAGAGATAAACATGTTGCATGGCTGGGAAGCTCAGCCACAAGCCATTCCCAAAGGCATGGAATGGGTTCCCTCTCCACCTGTGCAACAGGGAGGCCAAAAGCAGAGATCAGATCAAGGTTTGCAGCAGCTGGGCAACATTTCTCTCCTAAGCAGTTGGTAGGCAGCAGCAGCCACCAGTGGAGGTCACCATGTCTGGACCAGTGTGTGACACTCAGAGGCAAGGCTTGCCCAGACCGTGAGCAAGGCTTGGGGATTGAGGTGCCAAGGTGGTGTCAGCTGTAGAATGCAGCTCCTGCCTTTGGTGCTTTGCTTTGTCCTCTGCCTGCGTCGGCTTCCTCTGCTGGGAGGTGAGGAATGAGCTGTGCATGGGAACTGCTCGTCTGTAGAGATGTTATTCTGAGGAAGGACTTTCTCCAGGGAGGTTCACTGCCTTTTTCTGGAGTATTGATTAGAAAAAAAAAAAAAAAGTAAAACATTGTCAACATTTAAAAGCTTTGAACATACACACAGAGAGTCATAAATATGTGTGTGTGCATACATATATATGTATATTTGCCTAGCAAAACACCATTATATAGAATGAAATTAATTTTTGTATGACTATTCTTCACCTCCAAACAAGACAAATGCTTCCACAGGAAAGTTTTAACCACTTACAGGTGTAAGGTACACTTGCTTTTGAAATCTGGAGCAGATAACTTAAAACTAGCACTGGGGAGATATGGCTCAGGAGCAAAGTCAGAGGGAGGGAAGGACAGTTTGACACACTTTGGTGCTGACAGAGACATTGCAGCCAGTGGCAGGTTTGCAGCCAGTGGCAGGTTTGCAGCCAGTGGCATGTATACATCCATGGATAAGATGAAGAATCCATGGGTGATTGTGGATTTGCTGGTGAAATTCACATTACTAACATCAATCTATACTGGTAAGAAATCACTGCTATGAAGGATCTTGAAAGGCAGACATGGGGAGTACTCTGGTAGACTTTACTGAGGCTGTTTTTTTAAATGCAGCATTTGAAAATATTCATCTGCTCTTGCCTCAGCAGGCTCCAAGAGCTGAGGTCTGCAGGAGAGCCTGGACTTATGGTCAAGAACAATGCCTACTTTATCATGTCTGTTGAATCCTGTTGGCATTATTACTGGTTGCACCAAGGACCATGGCAGGGCTGGGGTTGCTGGCAAATCCATGAAACCTGAACTCTGCCTTTCCCCCAGTGTGTACATGAGGCAGCTTCTCTGTGGGCCACCAATGCTGTGTGATTTACTGCTGAGAAAGCTCTCTGTCTGCTTCCTTCATTTCCATTAAGCTTCCTTCCTTTTGCCTCAGGTCCAGCTTCTAAAAATGTGGACTCTTTTTTTTCCCCTGGGTTTTCTCCCTCTCTTACAAGATTCCTTCTTTGATTTGTTTTTGTTTGTTTGTTTGTTTGTTTTGAGAAGGCATAATCTCAGGATCTCATCCGAACTGTCTTTTGCTAAGACATTAATCTGCATTGCATAATGTTTCGGAGCAAACAGTGCTGGGGTGAAAGCAAGATCTCCCCGTCTGGCTCCTCTCAGCAAACAGAGATGACATTTTTGTGCACAATAGGCAAACACAAGAGGTAAAGGGGTTCATTCTGGGAGGGTTTTTGTGTTTGCAAAGTTCTCCTACTATTTTATAAAATGAAGACAAGTCCAGCTGGGCTTCAAATACCAAGCAACATGCCAAACGGCTTGTGAGCTAAGGGGCAGCATCAGTCCCTCTGGGATGGGGAGAGAGAACGAAGACAAAGTGATTTAGGGGAAATGGGAGCAAATAAATTTTCCAGATAGGGTTTATTAAAATTATTCCTCCATTACTTTTATAACGATGTTTTATTTTTATCCTAGCTCTCTTCCCAGCCTTTGTAGCTGACTGGTGCTGCTCAAGCTCCAGCTGGCCAAAGTCATCCAACATCATAACTGGTCTGATACTCATGGGCTCACAGTCCTGGAAACTGCCCTACGAGGCCACTCCAGGTATGGCTCTGGGTAGGGATCACCTTACCCTGTGGAGGCACTTTTTCCCAGATAAGCAACTCCCCTCCAAGGAAAAGGTTGTTGTTGTTCCACAGCTGAGAAAGGGACTCCTGGCACCAGGAGCAGTGCTGGGCTGTGAGAAGACACAAAGCTGGCTGGGAAGAGAAGGGAAAGGGCAAGTCTGACATTTGTGGGACAGTCACTCCTCCCAAACAGCATCCCTCCCATGAGAGCAGGAGCTCTGCAAGTTTCCTATTCCATTTTTATCCTTTTCTCTTTCTCACCTTCTTATGAGAGGGCCACAAGAGAGAGTCTTGGCAGCCATGTTTCGATAAAATTCAGCTTTGCATATACAGCTGAGAAATCTTCAGGATGTCCCGCTGAGCACAGGATATTGGACCTGGCTTGGACTTGCTGGGAGTGGCTCTGGGATTTTGGCCCCTCACTTGTTGTTTAGCTCTGACTTGTCTTCAGCACCTGCTTTGCAAGCATGACCATCCATTGTTCTTGACCTCAAAGCTGCCATGAACAATTCCCTACACAAATATGGAAAAGAGTGGGAAGAACTTATTTGAAAAAAGCTCAGTGTCTTTTGATTTTCATGAATGTGCCATGAGGGTCTAAACCCAAACAAAATTTCCTGTCCCAGATTATTCAAAAACCCATTCCTCTTTTGAAAGACAGAATGATGGTAGAAGGAGAATCCATCTCTACTGTCCAAGGGTGTCAGAGAACATGTTCAAGGCTTGCTCCCCAGGGCACACAGAGCACCCAGCCCAGGTCTGCTTGAATTGCTCCTATGGCCAGACATCAAACAGAAAGTACCATGGTCGCAGCTGCTCTAGACACCTTATTTTCAGAGTGAGGCTGTGCTTATATTGCCAAAAAAAAATAAAAATAAAAAAAAGAGGTGTGGATAACATAGCTCTTTGGCTTGTCTCTGCTCTGGACTCTACATGGCCCCATGTCATACAGCTCCTTTCTGTGTGTTTCCAGCTCACGGCGTCCAAATACATTTAAGAGCTGGGCTGAGGCCACAACAGTAATATTGTTTGGAGTGTGTTACTGAGACAGAGAGGTCCAAGCCCTGGAGTGTGACATGAGGGCGTTATCTGAGGGTACAAAGCGAGCTTGGAGGACTGTGCCAGGATGTGGAGTCCAAACCTGGTGCTGCTGCACACCCATACAGTGCAGTTTTCCCAGTGTGGTCCGGGGAGGAAAGTGGACTCAGAAGCAAGTTTGGGCTTGGTCCACACTGGGATGGGGAGCCTTGCTAACCATGAAGTTAAGTGGCTACTCTGTTGTCCAGGGTGCAGGACCTGAGTGTGTCCCACAGCGCTGTGTTATTTAGAACTGTGCCTAAAGCCCGTGATCAATATGAGTTCATGCAGGAAACCCAGGACATAAGGCCAGCTCTTGGGAGCCCTAGGAGAGTACAGCATTCCCTTCATCTAGCTCAATCCCTGACTTTTCTGCAACATGGAGACACATTTCTGCAGTCCTGGGGTGGAAATAATAATTGCCCCACTGTTGAGAGGAGGTACCAAAAACACAATAGTGACCCAACACCTCCTGACAACTCGGCACCATTTCAGCACTGTATTCCTGGGAGGGGTAAAGTGGAGATCAGGCTACCATGGGTCATGTTTGGCCACTGTCTAGGTTGCCTCCTGTCATAGCCAGCCTTTGATAATGTTGGTGGCAGCACAGCCCAGGTTTGTCTAAGCCCAGGTGACAGTCACACGCGGCTGGGTGCAAGCAGAAGAGAATGTTTTGGGATTGCAGGTGACTCTGCATACACAGGGGGCCATCAGCTCCCTTGCTAAAAAATCCTTGTCTGCTTTGAGAGCTCCCCTCTGCTTGCATAACCCTGAAGAGCTGAAATTCATTCCTCCTGAATCCTGCAAAAGCCCAAGCCCTTGTGATGAGGTAAAATTAGACTCTGGATGAAAAACACAGTCCCAGACATGAATTCTCTTAAAGTTTGGTGTATTCAATGCTGGGAATTTGCTTCCACCCATGCCAGAGGTAAAAGGATTAGCTGTGAAGCCCTGATTCCTCTCCCTACTCTTCCCAGAGCTCAAGGCAGCCTGGGCTCCTGGTCTGAGGTTCAGGCCTCTGCAGCTGAAAGTGTTTAAATAGGAACGTCCATCACTCTGTGTGAATAAAAGTGAAAGTGGCCCTTTTAAAAGAGAGCGATGACTTGATCAAAATGCTGCTTTGTCATATCTGTTTCATAAAAATTTGCCCCCTCCAGGCCAATCCGGCTTGATGTCAATGGTGAACGCCAACCACAGCCTTGTCTCGGTGAGCACTGCACAAAGCCTTAATTTCACAGCCTTCAAACAACAGTGAAAAATCACCAGGAACTTTCTCCTCGGATCTGGGATCTCCCTAGCAACCGCAGGCCAAGCATACTGTAATTCAATTTATGCCTTGAACTCCTTCAGGAGTCTCTTCTTTAAAATCTGTCACAGTCAACGTGCCTTGGGAAACTATTGTAAGTGCCTGAACCTTTGACCAGAGGAGAAAGTAAGCGTTAGTATAAATCTCGTAAGCATGTTTGGTCTGTTTTTATGTTGGGCGTATGGTACATTTAACATTCATCCCGCAGCCTCCTTCTCTTTTCTGCTTGGGAAATGCACCCCGCATCTGTCATACTGTCTGCGCTGAAACCGGGAGACCATCTCTGAAAAGAGGCGCGGGGGGAAATGCCTCCGCTCAGCCAGAAGAATTGCTTTATGTGGAAATGCACTGACATGGCCCTCGGCTCGTTGGGAGACCAGGGGGGTGTCATGGGAAAGATAAGCAGGAGTGACCTGGCAGGTTTGTGAATGTCTCAATCCGGGACTGAAGTGGGTTTAACAAAAGAGTGAAAGCTTAGCAGGAAAACACAAATGATAATGAACTGCTCACTGTGTTTAAATAACCATCCCCAAATAGTTCTGCAGCGAACATTGTCAAGTTACTTGAGTCAAAGTGAGGTTTATAGGCCTGTAATTTTCGGGGTTATTTGCTCGGAAACCCTCTGTGAGCATCTTGAAAAAATTACTGCTTTTGCTGACAAATGCCATTTTTAAATTAACTGCATGATACAATGTCTTATAAATAGGATCCTTCTCTGTCTGTTAGCTCCGTGTCTCAAGCGTGGTCAGAAAGAGAAGGGATGAGCCTTTAATGACTAATGCTTGGTGGGAAACATGTTGGCATTGAAATCTAGGGGCAAATTGGGTCTAGCATCAGTCTCGTGGTGTCACAAGCAGGGACAAGGAGGGGATCTGCTCCCCTGGGGGTGCTGAGAGCCTCCATGCAGAGCACCTCTCAGGAGCTAACTGCTCAAGATAATTTTCGTGTCATTACTCACTGGCCACATTCCAACCCAATCTGAGTGTTTTTTTTCCCAGAAGCCTCACCCCATCACACTGTGTTAGCTGGGAATAGTAAGTCTGTGTGTTGAGAGGGGGTTTTCCAGCTGGGTCAAAATTAGACATCAATTTTCTACCTTTCTCTCTTTCCTGGCTGTGAGTCAGCATCCTAAGTAAAGTGATGCAGCATAGTAACTCTAGGATGCACCTTAGGCAGGGGTTATTACAGATGGCTGGTACAAATTGCAGCTGCTTTCAGAGCATCACAGAGCAGCTCCAAAGGAAGATGCTGTGCTTGGCCCACACAGCCTTTGCTCACAGAGTGGCTGTAGCTCCAGCCGTGTTGGAGACATGGAGCAGCAGTCGGCAGCAAGCGGAGTACCTGTGTGAAATCCCATGGCCCCCGGACGGGGAGGGCTTCGTGCTCACTGCAGGACTAGATTTGATCTCAGCAGTCTTTCCTCACTATGGTTAATATGACCATATTTATATTTTCAGTCCTGCTGTTTGCTTTGATCTCAGGGAAGCTTTGTAATGCAGGCTGGGGACGGTATTTGGCTGAGCAGTATCTCCATCTACCCTCAGAGAAGAACAGCCTGCAGCTTTTCCCAGCACTTGGAGAAGTACTGAGATAAGCTCAGTTTAAAATCAATAAGATTCTGAATCCTTGTCTGTAGCTGAGTAAAGACTTGGCATAATTTGGTGCTGGAAGAACCTGCCTTGACTTTAGTGAGGCTTACAGGGATTTGGCATGGCTAAGTGGCTGCTGAAAGGCAGACAGGACCACGAAGAAATGACCAGGCGACATACAAAGCCATGGGGCAGGGAACTGCGCTGGTACAACCTAGTGCAGCAGCGCTGAAGAAATGCCCGCAAATCTGATTTGAGCTTTCCTTTCCCCCCCAGCATTTCTGCTTTTCCCACGCAGTTCTGCTCATTGACCGTGCAGGTCTGAGTCACGGCCCTCGTGCTGTGTTCCTGTGTGCAGTGGCTGGTACAGGGAGGACTTAGGTGTAATAACACCCTGTCACTATTCATTACACACACAAAATCGCAGCTGGAATACCCACGGGTTCCCACGGAAGCAGGGCTGTCTTTCATCTTGTTGTCGTCCATTTAAATAATTCCTCACTCTTCAGGCAAACTGAACAAACAGGTGGGGGGAAAAAACACATATTACTAATTAACTAGAGATCATTGTTGTACACAAAACAATAATATCAAAAGTCATCCATTTCAGTGGAGGGGGACTGTTTAAAGAGGCATCAGTGAGTGAAACATTAGCAACATCCCTTAACCATTTTGTGTCCCTAGGAGAAGTCTAGTCCTCATATAAAAGACAGGGATAGATTTCATTCCCAGAGTGGTGTAAAAGTGGTTTACTACAATGCAGTTAAAGCTGGATTCCTATCTATTTAAGATGTCATGCATGAGCAGCTGATGGCACTGGGTAACTTTGGGAGCAGCCCGTAGTGGAGAGAGCCCAGGTCCACCAGGATAGCCATCCCCATCCCTCAGGCTGCTCTCAGAGGCAGGTGGGATGCCTCGATGCTTCAGAGCAAAACCCGAAGCACTTGCAAGGGCAGGGAAGAAGATTATAATAGCTGCTTTGCACCAGGGGCATGTTGTTGGCTCTACATCAAGAGAAAAAAAAAATTAAATATCATTTGTCTTTCTCTGGGGAGTTTACTGGCCAAGTTTTGAGGGAATTATCTTTTTTGCATCGACTGTTCGCTTGACTGTATAAATACAATACCTGCTTGAGAAAGGAACAACAGTGCTCCTTTCAGCCTCGCAGGATTTCAATTCACAGCAAGTTTATCTGACATCTCTCATGATTAGCTGTGAACTTATCTCAAGCAAGGGAGAGGGGTGGAGAGAGGGCAAGAGAAGCAGATAAGCACCAAACAAAAGATGTTTGTCTCTCTCTGGGTGCTGCCTTAAACCAGCCCAGTCTGTCAGGTTCTGAAATACAAAGTGGCACGTGAATTTTGCAGCAGGGAGCAGGAGGAAAGCGTGGAATATAACCCTGTATTAGACACCAAATACGTCTTACTATTATTTATGTTCCTTGACATATTGTATGGCTAATTCTATGCACTTACTGGGAAAAGTGCTATTGGTACATAAGAGTTTGTTTTAAGGTGCAGTAAAAGATTCTCAGTGATTACAAGCAAGCCTGGGTCAGAGGAGAACTGATGCCATTTCCAGCTGAGTCCTGAAGCTTGAAGACATGAGGATGCAAGGTTGAGGTTTTCCTCAAGGGCCTGTGATCAGCTTTAGGGCATAATCCAACCCAGCGAACATAATGAGAAAGGTCTTGTCTACCTGAGTGGTTTGAGGAGAGAACGGGGCATTTTCACTCAGTGTCTATCACCTCCAAAGCAGTGGACATCAATTGAAGTGATGACATAAATGCGGTTCTCACCACCACGAGGTGTTATGTCAAAAGTGTTTAGACAGAGCTCCAAAGGACCGTTCCTTCAAGAGCTAGCAAACATAAAGATACAAAAAAGTTGTCTTCAGTAGAGCAGGAGATCCCTGAGCTATGGCCAGCAGGAGCTTCAGGCAAGTACAGCAGAAAGTGTCATGCCCATCTGCCTGAGGCTCATTCTCTCGGTGTCTGCTCCTGACCACCTCTGAAGAAGGACACCGGGTGAGCTGTGCATTTGTTCCATCTCCATTCGTACGGAATCCAAAATAGAAGCAGAAAATCCCTTGCAAAAATTTTCATGATCTTTCAGTAGAGAAGAAGAACAGCTTTATTTTCCATGAAGTGGAGCACAGTGTTCACCACTGGCTGGGTGCCTGCACGATGGCTGTTCTCTGGATGCTCTGTGCTGTGGTGTCTCACATTATTCAGGGGCTTCCCCCTGCTGTAGACAAGAAGCTGTTCCAGAATAACCCTGAAGCAGTAATTGTTCCTGAAATAACTGTCCCTGAGCAACTCCGTGTGTGGGCATCGTTATTCCCAATTGCCAGAATCTTCTGCTGGTGGATTAGTCTAAAATACCTCTATTTTTACCAAGTAAGAGTCTTCACCTATGGATTATACAATAACTATCGATCTCTGAATCCACCTCACCTTTCACTAGACAGACCTGTCAAGTTTAAAGGGGCCCAAGGACACAAGTTCATGGAGTAACAGCTGGCCCATGCTGCTTATTCATTATTTCACAATGTTAATAAAGTTTTGCTCACAAATGGCCTTTGCTGGAGTCACTAAAAGTACTTTGAGAAACCACAGTGGAGTAAGCAGGCTTATTCCATTGCACAATCAGGGAAAACGGAGGAACAAACACAATAAGGGATGATATTCTAAAATTATTAGTAATCTGAGATTTTCCATCTTGGTCAAAATCTAAGTGAAGAGCAAGAAGAGACAGAATTTAACATAATGATGAGCATCTACACTTGGAAAACCAGACGCTCTGAAAGGTCTGCTGTTGGTACCAAAGACTAGAGGCAACAAAATTTTCTTGTCAGTTCTGAAGATGTTGGCTTATTAACTGGTCACGCAGCTATTATAATTGGCATCGTTATTGTGGTTACACGCAAATATAGATTTGGGGGTTCTCATTGCTCTACTCCCTTGTCAAACACATGGCAGAGGGATTCCTGACCCCGAAAGTTTGTTCTTCAATCAGGAACACATAAGCAGTGGAGAGGCACCGGACTGAAACTGAGGCAAATTAAAATCCGGTTTGTCTGTCACTGAGAAGCTCGGGGAAGTTGCAGCGTGCTGCTTTAGAGAAGAGGAGGGAGCTGGCAGGAAACAGAGGGCAGACTTTGTAGGCATTTGGTGGGAAATTTTCCTTTTACCCCATTTGTCGGGAAAACTGTCCCAAAAGCACTTGTTAAAAAGTGCAGGGCTGGCCTCATCTCCCCCACATGCCTAGCAACTTCAGGGAAGGTTTGGGAAGCACTACTAAACTAGTTTCTTTCTCCCTCAGACATTTCCCCTTCTCCAGGGCCACAGTCGGCATTGAAGTTTGTCTCCTTCCCACTTACTTTCTTCTGTTGCAACCCCAGTGGTGTCTCCTGGCACTTTCCGAAGTGAAGTCAGATTTTGGCACCATCCCTTTAGCTGTGATGAAAGTTACAACAGGGAGGGTAAGTGGAATTTGATAACAAAAAACCTCTTGAGGCCTTTTCATCTTTGAACCACTGGCAGTCCCAATAAAGTCCTGTTTCTGTCTCAACATCAACATTCACAATTCTGCAAAACAATAAAATGGAAGATAAAATAAATAGGAATTACTGCAGCAGATCTGTTAAAAGATTTTCCTTTTACTAGATTCCAACAAATTGCTTAAAACACATCTTAAACTGCCTTTATTTTCAGGAACATAAATACTCTGAAGGACAGATTATACAGTCACAGCTCTCAGGGACGGCGTGTCAGGAGTACCAAAGCCAGAGTCACAATCCTCCCCCTCATTCTTCCTGGCTAAATATTCTTATGTGGTCAGAGTGACCTACTGTGCAGTCAAGTCAATTTCTAAGTGGTTTAAGATAAGTGTCCCTTGATCACAATGGAAATTTTGTGGTAATTTTCTGAGAAATAAGCATTTTGAAAACCAATCAATGGCTGGCAATGAAGAAAATACTCTCTCCTCCCCTGCCCATGCTGAAATTCTATGCTCAAATGTAAATATAATTTGAGCATAAAGCAGTAAATTTTTAAAGCACCAATCTAAATAGCAGCTAGAGAAGAGAAAAAAAAATCAGACTGAACTCTACTGACCTCTGTGTATGCGTATTTGACAATATAGCATCCCGAGCCAAGGTTTAAAAATGGTGCACTCTTGCATCAGAGGGTAGACTGGACCTTATTTCTAAACTGTGCCGCAGCATTAGACATACTCATTTATCTTCTGTTTCTTCAGTTGGATTTCACAGAAATAAAGAAGACGCACTTGCCAAAGCACATTTTTCAGAGTGAATAATGATGAAAAAAATGTGGTGTTCTGTTTGCCAGAGTGCGGTGTTTCGCACTAATGCACAGAGTACTCCTGTGGTGGGAATGTCCAACCAGGGAGGACCTCCTGGGTCAGGGACAGAAGGTGATGAGGCAGTTTAGGGGAACTCAAAGGCTTCAACAGCAGCCTGGAGAGAGGAGGCACAGGGCTGGCAGAAACTCTCATTTTGCTCTTCAGATGAGGCCCCTTTGCCTCTGCCCCACACTACCATGGTGGTAGGGCACAGCCCCCACTGTCACAGCCTGCAAGAACTGAGGCACAGCTGAGATGGCCGGGACAGCCCTCCTCAGAAAAGTAATTAGAAATGAAGCTTTGCTGGACTGGGACATCAATGTTTTTAGCATGCTGCATTTTGGTTTTAGTCCATATCCTCCTTAGACTCATGGGATCATAGAATCATAGAATGGTTTGGATTGGGAGGGATCTTAAAGACCATCCAGTTCCAACCCCCCTGCCATGGACAGGGACACCTTCCACTAAACCAGGTTGCTCAGAGCCCCATCCAGCCTGGCCTTGAACACCTCCAGGAATGGGACAGCCACAGCTTCTCTGGGCAACTTGTGCCAGTGACTCACCACCCTCTGAATAAAGAATTTCTTCCTAACATCTAATATTCACCTAATTCTTCAATAGTGCTGTTCTGACTACCTGGGAGAGATCAGAAGTTTCTCCACATTGAGTTTTCCATGCTGCTCCTGCAAGCCTCCAGCAATATCCAGAGAGAGAAGCCAATGGGTCAGATAATTCCTCAGCGTGGGCATTGCCATGTCCTCCTGGTGATGCCCAAAGCGTTTGCCATGAATTGCTAGAACAGTCACTGAGCTCTGGGAGCAGAAGAGACTTAGCCAGCCTGTCCTGCGTACCTTGCTATGTCCCAGTGGCTCTGGCTATGTCAGCTTGAGCCAAAATTGTGAGCAGTAACTGTGAAAAATGCTTTCTCAGTCAATTCTGGTGGACTTTTGAGCTTGGGCATCTCCAGGAAAACAGGAGCTTTGTAGGACCATGTCCTTGCCTCCTCTATGGTGTATTTACATCCTCCCATCTCAAAAAGAGTGAAGAAAACTTTATGAATTTCATTCAGAATTTTTGTTCACAGTAGTTTTGCCACTGCAGGGTTAGTCATATCTCATCATTATTCCAGAGACAACTAAATTCTGGCACCTGTTAGTAAAAATATATTGTATGTGAATCCTGTTTGAACTGGAATATATAAAGTTGCACTACTGTAAAAAGTTGCACTACTGCAAATGATGGTTGATTTTTATTAACTAATACAAGAATCCAAGAGGGAGGAGAAATTTTCCACTGAATATCGATTTCATTGTGGTAGTGACATTCATAATGGTCTCTTCATGTTAGCACTGTCCAGCAAAAGGGCAGATTCAGTGGCTGCTCTATTTTGCCCTACAGCTTTCTTGGGCATCAAGTTCCTTTACAGAAGTCTCTGACGTGAGTAACGCACACACAATACAGTGACAACAGCGATGGCTTGAAGGGGCAAAATGCTCTCAGGCCTTCCTTGTTTATAGGACAGGCGATAAGCCAGCTTTCTCCCTGGTCTACATCAAATTCAAGGTTGGGTGACGTAATGTGGGTCGAGATTCAGCTGTGTAAAATCTGAGAGAGGACAGAAAAGACTGTACTGCCTTCCAAATGCCTTAATAAGGGCATCTTCTTTTAAAGAGAGGGTTAGTGTGAAGTAACTCCTCCTGTGCTCACAGTTATGACTAGGCAACTGTAAGTGTTTAAATCAAGTGGGATTTTCTATTCAAGACACTGTTAAAGTCTACAGTTTTCAACTGCCTAATCTAGTAGCCCATGCCTGCTCAGGAGCATCATTTGTTAGGGGGAGGAAGATTTAAAGAGGAGAAATGTATATAAATGGCTTTAGCCATAAAAACCAGCCCAGATAGTTCATGATTATCTTAACGTGAAACTATAAATTACTAAACCAAAAGCTATGCTGTAAGCAGGGGGTGGGGTGGGTGGAGGCGGGGAGAATCAAAAGCTTTAATTCAGCAAGGCCTGCAAAGCTTCATGCTTTCTGCAATTATCTGAGGAGCTGCAGAAAGAGAACTTAATGCATGCAGTGCACACACACACTCACACACACGCACATGGAATGCATCTCCAGTTATGGGTGTTTCAAACTGCTGCCATGTCACCAAACCCCACAGAGCCCTTCACAGACGGGGGCTTGAAATGCTTCCCCTGCATTTCTCCTGCTGGTTTGCAGCTGCACATGCAGGCATTATAATCATAAATCCATAGAATCGTCAAGGTCGGAAAAGACTTTTAATATCATCAAGTCTAAGTGTCAACCCAGCACTGTCAAGTCCACCACTAAATCATGTCCCCAAGTGCCACATCTAGACATATTTTGAACATTTCCAGGGATGGTGTTGCCCTTATTTCCCTGGGCAGACTGTTCCAATGCTTAACCATTCTTTCAGTGAATAAATTTTTCCTAATATCTAATCTAAACCTCCCCTGGCTCTGAAAGTACCATCCTGATGAGACTTGAAAGGCCAGGGTTAGTCTTGGTGAGGGTTGGTCAAATTCAGTACTTTTACAAAAATGTGTGTTTGCATTGTAGCTTTGCTCTGTGGCTGCCAACAGAAGGTAGAATGAATGAAATAACGGAAATAAATGAAATAAAGCAAAAGAATCCAGGGAAAGGTGTTGGTTGGTATAGCTGGCACTTGCCATCCGTTTTCCCCTGAGACAAATGTAGGTGTATTGGCAAATATGTGTTTCAACTGACACAAAATGCTCACAGCCTGCATCTGATCTGTCACACCACAGCCTGCCCACAAAAGGAGCATTGATTTAGGGGCTCGTTTCACAGCCCTGCTGCAGGACAATATTAGTGGGTTTGAGGAGAGATTTGCCCTGACACCTTTTGTCCGCAGCTTGCAGACACCATTGTCCGCAGTGCATAATCTGATTTAGCCTAATCCAGCCCTAATGGGAACTCCCACCTAGGAGCTGGGGGAACAGGAGATATTGCAAGATTTCCAACAGGTCATGGTGGTCTGTTTTGTTTTCATTGTTTGCTACTTAAAAAGAAGAAAGAAACCCAACCTGAGCTCCCCTTGGAGAGGATGGAGAGAGGAAGGCATCTCCAGAAGGTGGTGAACTGATCTCCCATATAAAACAGGTCTGAGAATTTAACCTGGTGACTCCTTGTGTGTGCATGTTTGTGTGCTATTCTTTAGGACCACAGAAACGAGCATTATGAAAATCTGAACTAAAGGATCTTTGCAAAGAACATCCAACCTCCATAGAAAATCCATTCGTCAGAACAATGAGGTTTAGGCTAGACTTGAAACATGGAAATTGTTCCTAAAAATACAGCACATACTGCAGTACTTTGCTGAACTGGGACCTTCCAGAGTACAGAGATGGTGCATTTCTTTGCAGTCTTAATTGTTTGCCTCAATCCTATTCAGTCTCTCTCCTTGTTTTGTCCTTGATAGAATAAAGCAATCGCTAAAGCTCTCTTTTATCTCCTAGCTCTGTAAATAGTTTTGGCCTAAGAGATGCCTCCTTTCTAAATTTAAAAAAAAAAAAAAGAAAAAAAGACAACATTTAGTGCTGTTTACTATATCATGCTGATTCTGAGAAAAATATTGTTTGAGAAACTTGTGGAAATCAAAACTCTGGATAACACTGGAGATCTTTCTCATCAGACTGCTAACTCTTGTTAAATAAAGCAGTAAACACATCTTACATTAGAATTAATTACAGAAGCAAAAGTGAATCTTCTCTCTGTGGAAGCAAACTACTTTTCTCAGATATTGTGTTTATGTGCCAAATGCTAATATTTTTTTCTCTGTTTTCATTCCTCCCAGCCCCGTTAATGTGTCAGATTTCCTTATCAGTCATGGTGTTTGTGTGCCACTCAGCGACAGTCACACACCCCTGAGGACAGTCCCAGATGAAGCTGAGACCGAAGATTGATAAAGGAATTGAGCAAAATGCCACTTTTTCTTCTGAAAGTGCATTCCCTCAGAGAGAGCGAGAGAGGAAGCTTTTTCCCTGAGAGCATCTCAGATTTGTAGCTGTCTGCTCCCAACGCTGGGGCTTGGATCTAGCAAAACCCACAGGTATCCCCTCACCTCTGGGTGCGTGATTAAGTGCTATGAACTTTGCAGGGTCTCGTCACCTACTTGTAACGTGGCACATGCCAAGATGCTCAGCTGACCGGGAATCCAAAGCCTGGATCCAACCTGGCTCCTTGGGAACTGAAAATCGGTTTCCAATACAGTCAAAGAAGGAAAGAAAGTGCTTCTCCAAAAGCTTTAGAGGAAAATTCCAGCCTGTCACCTGAATCAGATGTAATGCAGAGGAACCTGATTTTTCACACTTGCTCTTGTTTTGTACATGTTGTCAGTCAAATAGTGCTGAGAATACAAACCTCAAAGTACTTATCTCTAAATACTCTAGCCTGCAGCAAAGGTGTGTGGGAGAGGACTGTCCAGCTACAGAAGGTAGATGGTGTCAACCTGCAAGAGGATGATCTCTTTTCCACCCATTCCTGCCCCAGCATTCCCTCTCCCCCAGCACTTTCCATGGCTCCCCTGGGAACCTGCCACTGCTGCAGCAAAGAAACTATGGACAGGGAGGGATTAACAGAGGGGAAGAGAGGTCATGAACTCCATCCCTCAGGTTCCTATCTCTCCCATCCATCATTTGGAAACGGGAAGAGGAGCATCGTCTATGAGCCCTGTGGTGCCTGTGAAATGGATGCAGAAGGGGACATGGAGCCACTGTGACCCTGGGAGACAGCTGCCTGCTTCCAGTGAATTTAGTGATCTCTTCACCTCCACCCTCCCAGCTTCACTTGCCCGCTGCTCAGTGTGCACCAAAGCAGAAGTGGAGGAAGGTATCTGGCATCCTCACTTCCCTCCAGGAGCCCCTCTGTGGCTCCACGTCCTTTGCCTCAACACTTAGCAGAAAGTGATAACAACAACAAAATAAACTTTCAGCAGTTCCAATTAAGAGAAAAAAGAGTCCAGTGTTTCCTCTCAGCAGCACTGGGAGCTAGAATGTCAGCCGGCTATCAGCGATACCTGGAAAACATTGTGTTTCGTGCCAGCAAAGCTGATGAGGGTTTTTTATTTTAATGGCTGTGCTCTGAAAGATCTGGTTGTTAGGTACATTGTACACCATGGGAATGAGGTGTGGGGTACTTCTGGCCCTGGCACTCTGCTGGTGTTTTTTTTCTGCGTATCTCCAAGGGCAGAATGAGACAGCCAGGGATCTGAAGGGTTATGCCTGCTGTTCCCATCACACCTGTGTTACACACATTTGTGTTTCACTGTGTGATTAAATCAAGTGTTTTGTGCCAGCGCAATAGTTGCAGTAGAAAAAGGGGCAGAGATTAACACACCACGTACTCAGAGAGAGCTTACAGCAAAGTAAAATGCAACCAATAAAGGGCAGCATTGTTTTCTGTGTCCCCACGGAGTAGGAGTTTGGGTTAGATAAAGTGTACTAGACTTTTAGAAGAGAGGACAATATAGCACTGCTTGGGGTAAATAACTGTTCTAGAAAATTCAGCCTCTCGCTGTAAAACTCCTCCATGCAGAAGAGCTGGAAGCTGCGCAATGCCTCTGCTTACAGGGCAGCAGGCTCCATATTTGATAGGTACTGGAAAAGGTTTTATTTTCCCCCAACCTGAGACTCGAAAAATGAAAAAGCAAAATACTGCCTTATCCACTTATCATGTCCTTTTGACTTCATATCAGATGCACTGGCTGCCCACCAGCTGGGTAAGCCAGTGGGTGTTGTTGAGCACCTTGAAGAGTGCCCTGTGAGTAAGATGTTCCTACATTAGAGGGAAACTTTTTCCAGCAGTAGTTTCTTTCCCCAGAGCAATCTACACCCGTCTTGCTGGCTCTACAAGCCCAGACCTTGGTGCCATAATTGTCCATTGTACTCATTTGCTGAGTCCTGAGTCAGAGCTGGTAGAAACAGGGACAAATCATCATAAATTCTCAAACGCAGTGGAAGCCTCACATTAAGAGTGAGGGGTGGCCAGGCTTTCATCTGTCCCTGGAGGGAAATGCTGGTCATTTGCACTGTCCCTTCATCAGAGACAGTGGGGCAATGTGAGCTACTGAAACAGGGCTGATCCTGCCAGTGCTTGGTCCAGCGCAGACCCACAAACACAGCTCTCCAGGGAAAGCATCTCCAGCCATGCCTGTTTCCTTTCCCTCTCCTGAAACACAAGCAGATGCTGATACTTCAGCTTACATTCCTTAGTGCCTTGTGCCAGGGCTTCTCTTGACCAAGTAAAGCAGTGAATTATGGTCAGATACAGCCTTTAGCTTTCAAGCACCCATATAAGGCACTGCCGTTAGTTCTGCTGCTGTGCTTTGGTTCCCAGGTGGACCCTGAGGTCGCCCATGTACAGAGATCACCAGTACAGGTGAAATACACGGTGAAGGATCCCACAGAAACCTCTGGACAGCTGCAGGCAAAAGGTGATGGCATTAACTGCTCTTAGTCACATGGTTCAGGGCAGAGTGAGGTGAGTCAAAACTTTACAGAGCTCTGCACTGAAATGGGCTCTGCTGATGAACACTCAGCAGAGTAATGCACGTGGGTAAGGGCTGAGCTAAGCCTTAAATAATTAGAAAAATTCTGAGTAAATCTTTCCTTCAGGTTTCTAAGTCACATCCTGCCTTTCCAAGGCCTGACATGTGGGGTGCAAGTCCTGGGAGATAATGCTGTCTCTGTTATAGCACCCTGGTCAGGGCTGAGCAGCATATAACTACGTATGAGACATCTCTTGGTGTAACAGCTCCCATAGGACAGCCCCATCACACTCACATTTATTTTATTTTATCAGAATACTCATAGTGTGCCCTATTGTTTGCAACCTGTAGTCTGACACACGTCTGTATTTAACAGTCCTGTAGTCTCAGGGACGTGAACATTGATGGTCCCAAAGCATATGACACATTATTTTATGGGGAATTGCTGCTCTCACATACAGTTAAACCTTTCTCCACTAGGCTGATGCTCTTAGCAATGAACTTGCACAGTTCAAAGATTAGAAAAATGCCTATTTCTTGCGAGGTATTCCTGCTAGAAGGACTTTGTGAGACAAGGCTTGACAATAACTTGAAAATTTATTATTTTGACTTACCCAGCAAAAATGCCTTTTCTTTGACCCAATTCGACTTTCTTCAGAAGTTGCTTCTTCAGAAATTTTTCAGAAATGTTTTCTTTTTTCCCTTGGGTGTTCTAAGAAAAAAGAAAGCAGTGTTATTTTCATTAGTATTTCCCACAGAAAAGTTTAAGCTTTTCTCAATAAAGGGCAAATTTTTCTGTTGTTGAAAGCTGGGGATTTTTATTCCTTTTTCTTTTTTTTTCTTTTCTTTTTAAGTTAGAAATCCTAATATGCTGCCCTGCAGGAATTGCCATTTAAGTGCTTTATGCTTACATTTGCCTCAATCGACCACACTCCCCAAGATTCTCTTTCCTATGATACACCACAGCCTTCTCTCATGACGTGAAAAACCAGTTGTGTTCTGGGAGATAAAACTTGGCCAAGACCATAAAAGAAAATGGGAATATAAAGGCATCAGAAACTCCCACTATTTGCTGTGCAAAGCAAACTGAATCTAAAGCACTTTATTTTCAAAGTAAGCATTTGAATTATGAAGGAATATTTGGCATTTTCCTCAAAAAGCAGAACTTTCACAAATAAATAAATTCTGAAAAAGAGAAAACCAATGACCTCTCGCTCTGAAATTCCTGACCGCAAATTTTCCACTGGAAAACATCTTTTGTGGAAAGTTTTGATGCTCTTCGTGTTTGTGTACTTAAACTCACATATGTGCAAATGTGGCTTTGCTGATCAGAACCTCAGAATTTTGCATGCTGCAGAATTTATACATTTGTTCCCCGCCAAACCATACCATATAAAAGCTGGTTTATTACTAGTAATATCGAAAAAAACTGGCTAACAAGACATCCTGGATACTGCACACATACTGATGCTCTTTATAGAATAAATGCTCTGTGCTCTGATGTGGCAAATGAGGTCATTTGAGTGCACTAACTCTGGTCTTCCTCTCCCTGTTCTGCTTGAAAGAGATTTGAATGTGAAAAGGTTTTGGCACTCGGGGCTCCATGGTTTGGAACGGCTTTCAAAATTGGAGCCTTAAAGGTCACTTTTCTCTGAAGAAATAAGGGACCCAACCCCACCATCAGCCATCAAAGGAACTCTAAAATAAAACGTTGTTTTCAAAATCACATTGAGTAGGCCAGGGATGTAGCTGTTCCCCATACACATGTGAGACCTCTGCACTGAATATATATTGTTTTATCCCTGCGGCATGACCCCATCTGTCAGATAAGGAGAAGCAGTAAAACAGGGAGGATGTGGTTGCTGTCTTGGAAGTTGGAAAACAAATTCAAGCTTAGGAGGGTTGGTTTTTTTTTTTTCTCCCCTAAAATTAAAACCAGCGCTCCTGTTAGCTTCCTAAACTCCATCCAAATTTGCTCTGACAGAGAAAAACAGGATTTCAAACACTATTTCACATCTACCAGTGGTGACAATTGGCTAGGAGATGGGGGCAAAGGCATAGGTGGGTAAAGCAGGCTCATACCACCTTCCCCTCTGCCAATAATGAACCAAGAGATGTGTTTGCCCCAGGAAAAACCATAAGGCCCTGAAAGCCATGGGCACCTTGAAACAAGGGCCGTGGTGCAATTCTGCTGGGTGGAGAGCTGGCTGGGCCAGCCAAAAGATGTGCTGGTGGTCATGCTGTGATGCCACAGCTGTACTGCTCAGGGAGCCAAAGTGCTTAATCTTGGGCTGGAGGGAGACACCTGACAGAGACTGAAATCCACAGGAACAGATCATTCGGGATGGCAGGGGACCTGAGTACAACCTTTCTTACCCCAGCAGAAACATGAGGATATGCTCCCTCCCAGGTGAACTCACCCCTTGCTCAACACATAATAACCTGGTTCTTCCCACAGTTTTGGATTCAGACTAAAATCCCTCTTCTGGCAGATACAGAGCAGGATTTGTGCAGTGTTTTCCCACTTGTTTGTGACCAAGCAAGCTGGGAGCATTCTTGCTTCTCCTCTCTAGCTGTGCTCCATCAGGTCTAGCAGGGCACATTCAGAAAATAATACTCAGGTTACGAGAAGTCCTTTTCCATCAAGAGGGCTGGTCTTAATTCTCCAACTGTACAGCACCTATGTCCATGTCTAATGCATGCTAGAAGTGCCCTTGAAGACTCAGCTCCTGTATATTCTCCTTTGTCTACCACAACTCAGCTCTGGGACTCAACTCTGTGCCCCCAACTCGATGGCTTTTGGAGGCCAGCTCTTTGAGAGCAACATGTAGGGCCTGAGTGGGGAGGTCTGATGAACATACTAGAAAATACAAGTTTTTAAAAATGCCAATCTATTTGATACATATTGTAAATGCTGCAGTTTTCCTATTCAAGCAATCATAGCTGATCATTCTGTCACCATAATGCTGCATTTTACTTGCACTTTTTGAGCCCGTAGTAGTATCTCAGTCAAGTTTTTGAGAATACTGAATTGCTTGACAGGCTTTCACCCACAGTCAGGGAGAGGTGTTGTAGGTGGCCCTCTGCTCTTTGAGAAGGAATCATCACTGTAGTGAAAAAAATTCTTCTGAAGCCCCCAAAGTGCCTTTTCCATCACTCACCAGACGGCACCCCAGTTGGGTGGGCTGACAGCAAATCACTGTGTTCAAGCCGACAGCACATTGAGCTGGTTTTAAATTTCCTGCTTTCTAAACCATGCTGCAAACTGAATCAAAACACTTTCATTAGAGGGATGAAAATAAATCCCACTGAAGCTGGATTTTATCACGCGGATCTATCAGAGACGAGCAGACTGGGTTACGTGGGGTTCAAGGATGTGGCCATCAGTCCCCAGAGCCAAATGGCAAGCTGTGCAGAATCTCTGCTGTATGCCCAGCTATTGGACTCAGCAACCAGTGCCACCGCCTGGGAGGACAAAACTGGCATACTGTCACTCTTCCACTGGGTTTTTGGGAAGCCTTGATGGAAACGGATCTGGCAGCATCATAAAAAGAGCTTTGAATTATGCTGAATTTCCAGAACTAAAGCAATATTTTGGTGGCATTTTTACTTGTGATTACAAATGGAAGCCTCGCAGCACACGTTTGAGGAGGCGGATGGGCTCTTTCAGGCATGTTTTCACATCAGCACCAGCACAAGCCCCAGCTCAGGAGCTGCTCCCAAACTTTTCCTTGCCCCTGCTGAGAACGCTGTCCTGGTCAGCTGGTGCTGCCAGATGGGACAAGCTGCCCCAGCAGGATACATCACCTAGAACATCTCTTTTGCTTTCACTTAGCAAGTTGCTGCCACTTCTGGGAAGATTTAGATTGCATTATTAGGCTCCTAATAACTCTTTCATGCCTTCCCCAGACTCCATTCTGCACCCAGGAGAATAGACCAGGTTCTCTGGGGCTAACCCAGAGCCTGATCTCACCAACATCCTAGGTGGGGATGTTCCTGTCTGGAGACAGTTTTTTCTGGAAGGAAGTTGAAGGTGTCTTTAGCAGAGCACAGCTCTCTTGGTCATGCCTAGCACTGGCTGTTTGCAAGAATGATTTCAAGATACAGTGTAATGTACACAAGTCACTGACTGTACTCTTAGCTACAGCAGCAAAAATGCACGAGCACGTAGGCACAAATGTACACAAATGCATATTATTATGATTTGCAGCTGTCAGAGCAGTTCCTGTCACTGAAAGAACTAAACTTAATTACCAATCTGGAACAAATTACATTCTTAAAATGAAAAAAAAAAGAGCAAGCTGCCTAAGTGTATGCACATTCTTTCATTGTAATAACTTCCCAAGAATAGAGGGCCAAATCCTCAGCTGGTGTACGCTGGTGTTGGATTTTGACAGCTAAATCCAGGGAAATTGCCTTTTCTGATGGGTGCTAGCTGCAGATTTGATTCTGTACATTTTCTGAAGTTTTCATCAGGAGACCATCAAAAATTCCACAGGAATGTCACAAGGGTATTGTTTATCAGTAGTCATCTGCATCCTCCAGCATTATTTGCCCTTGCATCTAGGTGGGGCTGAGGAGGCCTGTGTTTTATTCCTGTCTGGGCCTCTAAGTCAACGTGACCCTGAACATGTCCTTCACCACCTTTGTCACTGTTGGTCGTAACATTCAGACTAGAGAAATCAACCTTCAGATCGCTAGATGGAGCACAAAATGCCCTAGATCAAGACAAACCATCTCACAAACACAAGACTGTGTCTAATCTGCCTCTAGCTGCAGACTCCTGGCTGATGCCTCCAAATGTTCCCCCTGGTCCATTCCCTCTCACTGGCACCCTCATTTGTCATCGTGGTAGCAATTTTTCGGCTGCACAAGAAAGTGTCTCCTCCAGACTGCAGAGAGATGGTTCTATGTACCTCCTGGAGATGGTCTGCATACCACTGGCCACGCATGAGAGGCACTTTGCAGCCCCTTTTTATACACTGTGAGCCCTTGGCAGGGCTGTCCTCACCATGTGTTTGTGTAAGACTTCATGCACTGAGGCTCTGCCTCAGCTGGGGCCTCAAAAACATGGCTATAAAACCAGCAATAAATAACAGCAGCACAGGACAGGGTGTTAAATTCACTGATGGCATCTGAGTCATCACTTTGGCCTCTCGATGGCATGACCTTGGAGGTAGGCTGTTAAGCCTGTAAAAAACATTCAGAAAAAAAATAATAAAAGGTCTCTCAAGTCCAGTGTCTTGCTCCAGTGATAGCAAAAAGGGTAACAGGAGGCTGTTGTTCTAACTCTGCGCCGCCTTTTCAGGCTTGTTTTTGTTTTCCTGCAAGGAGCAGGACTCTATTGGCTTGTTTCTGGGCGCACACATGAAACCTTTCATCAGTGCATGTCTCAGTAACGGGCCCCTGGATATCAGTAACATTGACACATTCATACAATATCCCACGCCGTGATTTGCAGCGCTCCTACAGCTCGCTACTATTAATGAATGAGTGACTCTTTTCATTAGCTTGCCATAGATCAAGTGCTGGCCTCTGATTTTGACAGATGATGCAAATACATCTGGTTTTCCTAACTTGAGACCGTTCAGCTCCTCCAGCTAGTGCAAAATGATGTTGTTTGCTAGGGAAGAATAAACTGTTTGGGAGGGACGTACAAAAGGCACTTTGAGGGCTGAACTTCAGTCCGAGCTGGGAGCGAACATGGCTGTGCCTGAAGGGTTAGTCTCAATGGGGAGAAAATCTACTGGAGTGAATTTTTTTCTGGGACTGTTGAGATTTTGTTGGGGAGCAGACAAACGTCACATGAAGAAAGCCAACAACGGTCCCATTTATAACCTGCGAGGACCATGAAAGTTTTATTTTCTGCGCACAGTGAAAGACCCCTCTATCTATGGGGATAGACATTATGTGACAAACGCACCCCGATGCGATGCCAGCAGCTGCATTTTTCTTTGGTTTCTGACATACCACATCCTGAATTTAATTGCTCTAATTTGTTAACATTATTTTATACTCGACAAATATTCTTTCTAAGGTGCACACTGAGCCACAGCATCTCACTCGCCACCTTAACACTGTTGTGAAACTAAGAGACCCCTGTTGAAGTCTGCTCTGGTGCAGGAGACTCCTGTACCTACTTGAACTAGTGTATGTATTTGCTCAAAATAGGAATAGGGTAGAATTCAGGAACAAATTCAAAGAGGAAAAAACACCCTTTGCTTCCTCTCGAGGAGCCCCAACCATTGCAGCGCTGTGCCTGACTCACTACTGTAATGCAGTTTAAATACTTTCCCCACACTGGAGCAATTGTATTCAGCAGAATTGAAACAGGCCCTTGTCCCCCCACACGGCCTGGGGGAGGTGGGTGCTGCCCCCAGAGACAGAAAAAGAAATGTTTGCACGCTCTAAGTCAAAGGAGTGTGAGTGTCTTGACTCCTGAGAAAGAGTTCAGGTGATGAACGAAGGTTGGGCAGCAAGAGGGAAGGGTGGCCATCCAAAGGAGGGGCTCCCAGCTGTGTTTTGGGGGTCTGGATTTAGTGGGCATGAGGAGGGTGAGGTCCTGCACACCAGCAGGCACAGCTCCATCTCCCTGGGGAGCCTCAAGCCAAGAACCCTTTGTTGAACTAGTCTGGCACCGATGATGTGCTCTGGAGTGGACACAGAACACAGAAAGGTATTGAAGGTTACCAAAAAGTGGCAAATCTTAACTCTGCACTCTGAACGTGTTATCTTCTGCTTCAACATCTCCTTCCTCCATCAGCACCCCCAGCACGCTGTTACAAACACCTCTGGGCCCTGTCATGGCTCTGACAGTGATGCATCTAACTGGATGCCTCCAGTTGTTTCTTTGCTTCGAGGACTGTGCATTGTGTACCATGGACAAGCCAAAAAAAGTGTTCAGCTGTTTGTTTGCTGCAGGAACAGGCTACCCACCATGAGGAGGTTGTGTGACTGTCTGAGACACCAAGGTAGCCCAAGCTAAAACCAACCTGGGCATTTTTGTGCCTGCCTCAGCCCCCGTGGTGTCCAAATCACTGGCCCTTTGCAGCATCCTCTCTGCGGGGCAAGAGGGCCAAGCTGTGGTGTCGCTCATTACCATCTTCCTGCTGGAGAAGGGCAGAGTCACAGAGACATGCAGGCTTTGCGTTTGTTCTCACTGTGAAGGCACCCTGATAGTCACGGCTCCTCTAGAAGGGTTTTAGGCTGAGGAAGCAGCAGCTAAGATAAATGTTTCTCACAGTAAAGGATATTCTGCTCAGCCAAAAATAAAATCTGCAGGAATTCAAAGGAAAAAGCTGGACTTTGCAACCCTAGAAACTTCATGTGATGAAATCTTTATCCTATCCTGCTCTTACCATTGGCCTGAGAGAGATAGTGCTTCCCCCTGGGATCCTAGCAAGGCTCTTACCTAACACTGAACAAGTAATAAAGGGTCATAAATTACCATAAGATTTTCAGGAAAGCCTCCAAGTTATTTGGATTTGCAGGGATGCAGAGGGGAAATCTTAGGTACTTATATAGTTACATGCCTGAGTACCTCTAAAAATCCACTATTTAGTCTGCAGTTAGTAAAGAGCAGCCCAGGCCTCCACAAGCACAGCGTTGCCAGCTGGGTATTGGCCACTGGGTGAACTCTTGAGGCCATACCTCAGATCCCGTGTTCAGTTTTGGGCCCTGCATGACAAGAAGGACACTGAGATGCTCAAGCATGTCCAGAGAAGGACGAAAAGGCTGGGGAGGGATCTGGAGCACAAGTCTGGTGAGGAGCAGCTGAGGGAGCTGGGGTTTTTTTCCTGGAGAAAAGGAGACTCAGGGGAGACCTTGTCACTACAACTACCTGAAAGGAGTCTGTAGTGAGGTGGGAATCAGTCTCTTCTCACAGGTAACAAGTGATAAGAAAAGAGGAAATGGCCTCAAGTTGCATCAGGGAACATTTAGATTGGATATTAGGAAACATTTCTTCACTGAAGGGGTGGAACAGGCTTCCCGGGGAAGTGGTGGAATCACCATCCCTGGAAGTGTTCAAAAGGTGTGAGAATGGGGCACCAGGGGTGCATGGTTCAGTGGTGAACATGGTGGTGCTCAGTTAATGGTTGGACTCAATAATGACAGAGTCCCTTTCCAACCTTAATGATTCCATGACTCTATGGTTTTTGGCCTTCACTACCCATGGCACAACCTCCAAGCCTGGTGAGACAAGTATCTGTGTCCCGCTCAGGGTATTGGCTTGAGTTGTGGCTGAAAGAAAGAAACAAAAAACACATGAAAAGGATTTAGGTGTGTCCCTAGAGAAGAACGATCTTTGCAAGATCAAACTGTCATAAAATCCAGAAAGCAAAAACAAATATTCACACTTTGGAGCCCAAACCCGCTCCCTCTAAGTGTCCACTAGAGGGTTTCTTGTACTTTCCACTGAAATGCCAGCGCAGCTTAGAGGCAGATTTGGGGGCCCCAGAGGCAGGATGGCAAGGATGGGTGCAAGGACAGCCCACCCACCAAGAACCACCAGAGCCTGCCCACATTGGCATCCCAAGCCAGGACTGATGCATGAAGGTGCACATCCACACAGGCTTCCCTGCACGCCCTGGCACTGGCAGGAGCAAGTGCAGTCCCACATCTGGGGTGCCAACTCCAAACCAGGAAGGAGGATGAAAATCATCTCCAAATGTGCCCGGGGGCCCTGATACGGGAGAAAGGGACAGAAACAATGGATAGCAAAATGGTGATTTTTGAGCTTGATGCTTAAAATGGCATTTATGAGATGTAATTATTCAGGTTAATTTTCCGATGCTGCACATTTCAGTCATGCACATTTCAATTACGTCCTCACGGTCAAGAAGCTTGGCAGGTAGATGAATTGGTATGAGAAACACTGCTTTGAAAAACATCAGTGGACATTTTCCCAAGCGCTGCAGGTACAGGGTGGCAGAGTGTGGTACTGAAAGCTTTATTAGCTCCTGTGTACAAACCCATAGACTCCCTCCATCTGTCAGGACTGTGAGAATTTTAATCTCCAAGCACTTACAAAGCATGTCAGCATCACTTTCCCCTTTAACCATCAACAGAACAGAGCTGGAAAGAGGGAAAGTGTTTTCCTTCAGGCCATCCAAAGGGCTGGTGGCAAAGGTGGAGCAGCCACTGGCAAAAGCAAAACAAAAATCCTTCAAGTTAAAGGGTATAGTTTGAGTGTGTTTTTAAAAATCATAATATGACTCTGAAAAAAAAACAAACACCAAAGACGGGAGAAGAATCAGGAAAAAAAATAATTTCCTCGAAAAGTTTAATGTTTTGATTTTTAAAAAAAATTAACAGCAAAAGTAAATATCCAGGTTTCTCCCAACACAACCCCAAGGCTTTCACTGTGAAGCATTTTTGGTGGCAAACTGACGTAGACCTGTTGGCCAGCCGGGGATCTTTGTGTGGTTGCTCCCTGAGGCTGTGCCCGCACTGCCAAGCCCTGCTGGCACGCACTGCTGGTGGCCTGGAGAGGTGTGATGCCACAGCAGGACCCCTCCCAAGCCAGAGCCCCCAGCCTGGGCTGTGGCCGTGCCATGAGAGCTCTGCCTCTCTGACTGTGCATCGTCACCGGGCTTGTTCGTGGAACTCTCGCCCACACTGAACACGAGGCTCAGCTTTTCAAAGCACGCAGTGCTCATAATTGGAGCCAGATTTCTGCTCCCATTTAAACACCTCAAGAAAGTGACTGGATTGTCTCCCCCAGCTGTTCCCGCGGCGGGAAATGAGAGCTGCTACAGGCTGACTCCAGCCCTAGATAAATAATAATGAATGAAAGTCATTATACAGGGGATGAATTTGCAAATATTTAAAGTCTCAAAGCATGAATTTTGTTAATTAAATAATGCTAATAATGCTACATCAGTCTGACCTAAAGGTTAATGTAAAATCGCTGTCTTGGGTGAGAATCTCTCTCTTCACAAATTCCCTGAGGTGCACGAACCTTTTTTGGATTTCATCTGGCTTTGAAAGCTGAACTGATTGAACCCAAACTTTTCTATAGGGGTCATTCATCCCTTCTGTATGCTTTCAGACAAGCCCATGGCCATCAGGAAATAATACAGCCTGAACAGATCATGGATTTGAAAGTTTATCTTTCTTAATAACTTTGTCAGTTTCTTTTTTTCTTTTTCTTTTTTGCTTGTTTTACATGGGACAGCATTGTTAAAGACACCTATGATAATTTATAGGGAATCCAAGTTAGGATTTTAGAAAAACCTGTTACTTGTGTGGAAAAAAAGAGAAGTAAATGGAGCAGTCTCTCATTATGTAGTGTAATTGAGTTTAAATACTATAAAAATAATTCTGTGGCTCTTGTTTAATTTGTCTGGTTTTCACTGTATTCTCTTTTTCCCTCTCCAGACCTTTCCATATGCAGTGAGAGACACATATCATAGTGGCATGTGTGCTAAGGAAACTTTAACTGTAATATTAGAAAACTCCATTTAATTTTGTTACGAGTGTCATTGGGTTCAGAAATATTTATATGATTCTGTAGATGTTAGAAAGTCTAGGACTGTAATTTCCCTTTGGAGCCTCGAAGGGCCTAAATTAAAATGATGAAAAAGCTTTTAAAAGGCAGGAGTGGTGCTGTGCCTTTGGAGAGGGGTTTGGGAGTGGAAATCCCTGCTCTATCATGGTCATTTTTGTAGGACTGGATTTTTAAAATGCAAACAAAGTGTCTATCCATTCATTATCTTTCCAAAACCTGACCTGAGACTTTATGCTTCAGGTTTTCACCTCTAATCCCGTATCAGAGAGCGAATGCGATGATAAACACATCAAAAGCTGGGAGATGGTTGGACAGCACAGTACTGGGAGCGACGTGTTTCCCTCCCTCCCCACGAGGCACAAGATATCTCCCATCACAGACCCCCAAGACCTGCAGTTAGTGGGACAGCACATGCCCTGATATGTCCCTGTTTTGTCCCAGAAAGTCAATGATTTCTAGCTGTGAGCTCCCAGCTCACTTCTCCAGGCTGTGAAACATTTGCTGTGTGATGTGCATCATGGGGAGCATGGGTTTTAGGTGACCTCCCCTTTGCCCATCAGGAATGATGGCGTTGCAGAACGAAACATGGAAATCAAATCTCAAAGGCACAAGAGTAACAAGAAAAGTAGCAGATACTTAAAGCTATGCTTAAAATTTTTGTGAGAAATCCTGGCTCCATCTCTAGTCTCCATTGTTTGGAAAGGTTGGACAGTTTTGAACTCCCACAATTTCTGCCTGAAGAGGGTTTCTGACTGCTGGGCTAACACACGTGCACAAGTTTTGAGGCCCAGGCTGGTACTTCTGGGCAAAGCCTCCCTTCTTTCAGCAAAGTACAGTCTTCTTCACTGTGCTTTCAGACTTCTCTTCCTGGTCATCATGTGCATTTAGGAGCAGAAATGGGTTCTGCTGTCCATTAGGAGTTTAAAGTCAGTGAATTCCTCAATCCCTCTCAACCCCCTTGAAGACGCTCCAGATAAGAAGCAGCTTTTGAAGCCCTCAACCACAGAGCCCTTATCACTCCCCTCCAAACAGCAGTCAGATTTTCTGTGCTGCTTAGGTCTGGCAAGGCTCAGATCTGGATCTGATATTGTAGGTTATGCTGAAAGCTTGATATCACAGGTCTGCAGTGGAATAGAAGACCACACTGTCTAATGGCAACCTTGTCCAACCACTAAATAGTGCTCTGTGGAGCAAAAGCCTATCTTTAGTCCTTCCCAAAAAACACTGGGGCTTTGCCAGGAGGGAAAAATGCTGGGAACATAAACAGAACTGAAGAACAAAAAATGGCAGGACTGAGAGCAGATACTTTCCAATAGACAGCCTGTAATTTGCCATGCATGTGGCAATTTAGCCAAAATAATTGAATTCTATGAGTTTCCAAGGGGTTTCTGTTAATGTTGTTGGCGCACTGGGGTCGGGTGGTTGGTAATATGATATGAGATCTTTCATCTTTGGTTTGCTGCTCTGAGAACTATCCCAATCATTGTTGATCATAAACATCATCCAATCATAGGCATCATAATTGCTCCCCTCGGGTGTTTTTTTTTGGTGGCATATGTGAAATACATGAACATTTCTCATTCCCCAAGTAAAGGAGCATGCTCCCCACATCCAAAAACATCATTATTGGCTGGTAATCTCATGGACTTCAAGTTACCCATCTCCTCTTTGAGAGTCTTGGTCAAAATGGATGGCAGCCAGCTCATGTGTTCAAGGGGTTTGAACGGCAAGCTTTCTGCTGAGTGGACAGACAGCTTCCCCATTGCTTCTTAAGGAAAAATGAGAACGAACATCACAGTTGTCTGAAAGTGGATGGAAAAATGTAAACCAAGGCTGCAAGACAGCTTTAGAAGGCATTTCATCCTTCCCTGCCCCAAGGCAAAATCAGTTAGACCTGACCCAGTTCTCACAGAGGTTTCTCTAAAGTCTTTTTGAAAATCTCCTGTGATGGGCACTACATGACTTGCTCAAACTCTGCCACTGGCCTTTCTCCTGATACCTAAGTGGAATCTTTCAGCTCTCCTCCTCTTCTTGTCCCTGGGAGATACGGAGAATAGTTTATTGCTTTCCTCAAATGGTGTTTTCACAGTCAGAGGTCAACCAAATGATGGGAACTTATTTGCTGCACTTTCCCTGTATGTATAACATCTTCCTACACAACAGGTGGAGTTGTGATACTGCTGTGAGGAAATGTGTTCAATATGGGAGCTCATTTATGTAAACTACATCAACTACTCCACTGAATACTGATAATCACAGATTCCATGGAGGTGGAGACTTCACTTTTCCCTACAGTCCTTCTCCAGATTATTCTCTTGGCTTCACAGGCAACCTCGTCTATCTTGCAAGGCCTTGTGAACTTGTGCCTCACTGGCTAAAGACCACAGTTACTAACTACCCTTTTTTCTCAATCCTTTCCTTGTTGAGTATAATTAAGCTAAACTGGATGGAAGAAGACAGAAACTGTTCCCAGCCTCTGCTTAGTTTTGGAGTGTGCTGTTCAGTTTCTTAAAGACTGAAAAAGTACATCTGTGTCCACCAGTGTCCCTGCTTTTCCCGAGGTATTCAAAGAGTAGCCAATGGATAAATTGATCCTTTTCCAAATCCTTATTCCTCACAGAGGAGGCTTAAAATCCATGGAACATGTCTGGCGTGGTGTGCTGATGCCAAATGGGCGGCAGGAATCAAAGTCCAGGTTCAGGGGCACTAAAGGGCACACTTGGCTGTGGTCTGGGCAGAGGCACTGATGCTGGGAGCTGCTTCAAGTAGCAGAGAAGAGTGTGGGTAGTAACTGTGGGCTGTCCAAAGGTCTGGTAGGGAGGCGTGAGACTGAAGTCTGGAAATGCAGATGGAAAGAAAGGAAAGGTGGGATCAACAAAGAAATAAGAACACAGAAAGAAAAAAGAAAAAAAAAAAAAGGCCCGTTTAAAACAGAATAGTCCCTTTCTTTCCTGGGAATGCCTTTTCTTGTCCGTCTGCTGCTGTGCCCTGCTTTGTACCCCTGCACAGCCAAAGGCTGGATCCACATTAGGGTTTGGGGGTTTCATTGCCCTTTCCAATTCCCGTGCCGTGTCTCTCTCCTGACCCAGCATGGCTATGGATCTTGGCCTGGGAACCTCACAGGTGCTTAAACTGAAAATAAGAACTACCTTGAGGGTGGAAAAGCCCAGACTTGCCTCACTGCTTTCCAGCTCTGCCATGGAGTACTCCTGCTCACCTGAATTGACTTTCTCTGCTCTGGGCAAAAGGAGAGTCAGGGCCAATCTCTCAGCCTGGTGCCTCTCTCAGAGATGTTATCTGCCTTTTTCCTGTCTCTCTCAGTTTGACCAGATGAAGTTCCCCGCATGTGTGCAGCAACGCTGTAGGAGCAGACTCCATTGTTCTCTGGGCTGAGACTTGCTGGCTATTTAAATAAAACGACTCATTATCTGCCAGCACCTGCTCCATAACCTACTGGCAATTTTGAATTGCTGTCTGAACATACTGTCCCCACAATCGCTTTCCTCCTGCTGGGACATCTTTTTCTGTGTTTACCCATGTCCTTTAAGTAATGCTTAGAGCCAAGAGTCCATGCTGTGAGAGAAACACATATTTTAGTGGTTTAGCTTCTGTAAAGCTAGAAGCATACAGCAGAAAGGAGAGGAATCATTAAACCACAGTGATGTGTCTACGGATCCTGCTTTGAATCTATAAGGATGTCAAAGAAAGTTATTTTCATAAGGACACTCTCAAACTGAGTAGTTTTCCTTCTTTCTATTTAGAAGGAAGAGCTGCAGAGGTGGGGAATGGGACGGTGGGACGCAGGATATCTGTGCAGCATCACCTGGGTATGCAGTGAGGCCTTGAAATGACTGAAAAGACCCTAATGTGACATAGCTGCAGATCTAACCACAGATTTGGATAGCAGATCAGGATATTCAGGGATGGTGGAGTCCTGGAATAAGTTCTGATATTGGTGGAGTCACTGCCTGCATTTCTGCAACACCAAATATCTCCCTAATCACTTCTATCACATTTTACAATCTCCATGAAGAAAGATCATCTTCATTTCTTTCTGACATGAGCCAGAGGTATCAACCTGGTAAGCATATAATAAAACCCTTATTTTCTCAAAATCCTGCTAATAGTCTGCCTGCAAACAGATGGCAGGCAATAAGCTCTAAAAACCCTGGTCCATTAGGGCTCGTATATGGACACTTTTGCTGAACTCCATTCCTTCTGCTATGCACAGAACAGCCTACAAGCAACAGCCTCTGCCCTTGGAAATTCCCTGCATGGGTGAGCTGGAGCAGGTGGTTTTGCACAGGCATTGGATTTATGGAAAATACTTTGATCCTCGTGTGAACACAAACTAAAGAGTGGCCAAACACACTGTTTTTATTTCTCTGTAGTTGGAAAGGTGTGGGGGAATGCAACAAAACCCTGTTCTTTGGGTGTTGGAAACTGAAACTTCTCACACTGCATAGTGCAGTCACAGATCCGTGCAAACATGGGCAGTGGCCAGAGCAGTTCCTCACTTCCCTTGGACTGAACCTCTGAACTTGTACTTCAAAGCCAGCAGTAACACAATGCTCGATGACAGTTATGCCCGAGACAGGGCCTAACATGACATGGATCATACAGTAAACCAGCAATGCGGGGAGAGTAAGGGGATCTTTATGAAATAACACTACATAAAATTAAAGCTGAAATGTAATTTATCCCTTTACAGGAAAAGTAAGGAACTGCTGATTGTACAATGGCAAAACTCAAACTGCATTGGCCCATGACTACATCAAGTGCTGTTAGGGAGTTTTTGTGAATGATGGGTTACGACTGAAACCTATGACAGTTGCTACTGTTTTAACAGTTTGTTGAGGCAAACACTTCACCGTGATGTCTGATAACCATCATTCTGTAATTCCAAAGGGGACTTGCTTTTGTCCTTATGCTTTGCTCCTTTCCAGGGGACTATTTTTGTTTCACTTCCCAATTACAGAGACTCCGTTCTGATCTTGGCTTTCCATCAGCCATGCTGAGGGCTCTGGGCTCGAGGAATTGTGAAGTAATTCTATATTCTCTGAGGCTTGAGAGAGGAAATAGTCACAGATTTATTGGGCTTTAAGGCAGTTTGGGGAGGAAACCAGATGAAGGCATCCTGCATCCTGGCTTAGATTCATAAGAAAGTCAATATGTGTTATTACACATTAAATGTGTCACTTAGAAAAATTATTTGCGAATAAAAGTAAGATGGAGACTTGGAAATGCAATTTTATGTATACAATTCAGTGTACAATATATCTAAGGGTGAAGAACTTTCAGTCTCTTTTTTCATCTCCTGATCACATGCACTTTTTTTATGAAACTGCAATCACTATTTGGCATTATTTATCAAGCTGTTCAGGTCAAATTTACATCCAAGTTCAAGTAAAGAAGAGACGATCTTTAAATCAAGGAGTATTTCAGCAGGAGGTAGTTGTGTGCCTATATTGCATTTCAGTGAAAAAAAAAATTGACTTGTCCTGTGATTTGGGTGAGCACAGCACTGCTTATTGATGGCTGAATCAAGGTCCCTGCCATGACAGCGCGCTGCTTCCCTGCTGTGCGAGTGTTCCCTGTGAGGTCAGGCACCACAGAAGGCAGCAATCCAGCATCCTTGGAGGGAGAGCAATTCCTGCTCATCTGTCTTATGCGTTGATGGCCCTGGTTTCTTGTGGTTCATCTGGTTTTCAATAGTTTTCCCCAGATGCCATCAATGAACTCATCGATAGCTATTCAGGTAGTGTAAGAAAACCTCAAGAGATATCTCAAAGACAGGCCGTCCGTCATGTCATTGCTCACTGCAATGACCTTCATTGCTTCTCTTTTCCCTCCATAATAATTCGAGTTACAATGTTTGATCCATGCTGTTCCCTGAAGGAGAGGGACACTGAATGCATGTAGGGAGAGCTAACCCTTTCTATAAAGAGCATTAACCATGTTTCTTTGGGGGGTTTCACCTGCCTTCACAGCCCCTGCTTGCATGGAGTTGTCTCACTATCTCAGCTCTTGAGAGGCAGTTTGCAGAATTCATTGGGGATTATGAAATTATTCTGGACTTAAACAGGATAAACAACAACACAAACTCTTGTTTTTTAGCAGAAAAAAGCGAAGGGAATGAGAGAAAGGAAAGAATACTTTGGGGTGAAGAGCACAGCTGCAAAAAGGGAGAGGGTACACAAGGTATCAAACCACTCATCTGTGCTTACAAGTGTGTCTCCGAGTATAGTCACATCTCTAATCAGCAAAAATCAGATGCTCTTTAAAGGAATAAGCCTGAAATTTAATAACCAAAGTCAGTCATGCTACTTCTTGAATAAACTGAATTTCACCTCACTCTATGTGTAGACTGCATGGTGAGTTGCCCTTGGCTCTTCTCATGGAAATAAAAAGACTTTTCTAGGACAAGATCCATTTTTCTAGAAAGCACCAGATGAATTTAATGACGTGAACTGTAGAAGCTCCTATTTTTCTCCATGGAGCATAAAACTAGCTGAGGGAGACTGGCTATACTGGATTGAAGTCAGAAGGATTTGTTCACTCCGGATTTTGGAGATGATTCCTCTGACAGGAATGCCAATAAAATTTGCAACAATATAGGTTCATAAGTTTCTGTTAAACTATGAAAAACTCAGAGTTGGACATCAAATATTAGGAAGCTGGCTTAGAAGAACTTAAAGAACAATTGATCCTGAAGGGCTTGCCGTACTGTGCGTATGTGAGAATTAGGGTTATACTTAAAAGAAGTGATCTCACCACACATTTCCAAGAGCTGTGGCTCTGAGATCTGTCCTCTCAAACACTGTGAGTCATGATTGCATCCTCAGAGGAAGATATATTTGCTGGACTTGTCAAAGCCCACCTGAAGTAATGGAGCTGAAAAAATGTCAGCAAGGACTGAATCTGGACATCATGAGGTCACACATAATGAAGAGTGTTTGGCCTCCACCACTGGTGGTGGTGAAGGAAAAGGAGCAAAAGAACACAGCAGGGAGTCATCAGGGCTGCCGGAAGAGGGAAAAAAATTTGTGTAAAGATGAAGTATTTGCTACAAAATGTAGGGAGAGACTACGAATACGGAGTCCCTGGAAAATTGTCCTGACATTTCAGGGGAGAGATGGGTTCTGCCTCAGCAGATCTTCCCTTTATGCCTCTCAACATGCTTTACTTTATTTGAGGAAAAGGATGAAGACTGTTCTATAAGTACCCTGATAGTCATGCCCAGGTGTGAAAATATCTCCCCATGTTTACGAAAACACCCTGCCATGTCACAAAAAATGTGTCAACGCTTACAACTGAGAATGGCCTTTTCTGTGGTGCCTTCCAAGATCATGTCATCGCTTCCTGTCCATCTATACCCATGTCGGTGCTTGTCCTGCTTATATTATACATTTTTTAGTGGTGGGGACATTCTTTCAGCAATATGTTTGCAGAGCATTGCATTCCTGGTACAATCTGATGAGCTTGGAGAATGAATGACAGCCATTCTGCAGAAAATGTATCATTTTACAGTTCCAGCATCCTGCAGGCCCCAGCATGACATTTCTATAGCATTTGGAAATTTGTACTCTGAAGGTGCGCCTGCACCAGTAAAGGAAATGACCCAGGGAATGCCCCTGGCCCCAGAACCAGCTGCATGCCAGGAATAGCTCCCGGAGTGTCCCACCTCCCCAGCCTTACCGGGGCATCACCTGGGAGAGTTTGAGTTGGCACAGGGTGAAAGGGCCATTGCAAAGAGCCATTTTGATGACCTTGTGGGGTGGGTGGGATGATTCATCATCATCATCATCATCATCATCATCATCATCATCACCATCATCATCATTGTCATGGCTCGGCTTCGCGAACGAAGATTTGGGAAGGGCTCTACCCACGCTTGCTGCAAGCGCGCTGATGGCTGAAGAGGCTGATGCGAGATAGGCAAGTCCGGTTGCAAAAGGCACAGCAGAAAAGTCTCCATAGGTGGTGTTGGTGAGGCACAGTTCTTTCTGCATTGTCTTTTCTCCTCCAGACTGATTCTGCGTGTGTTCTCAAAGGAAGCAGCAGCGTTATGGATGGTGTGTCTCCATATCTCCCAACTGGAGGCCAGAGTGGACCATTGATGGTAGTCACTATGGCAAAGGCTGAGGTACTGTTTTAGAGAGTCCTTGTATCTCCTCTTTGGGGCTCGTCTCTTGCAGCAGCCGGTGGCAAGTTCACCACAGAGCACGGTCTTAGGGAGGCGATGATCCTCCATCCTGGAGACGTGCCCTGCCCAGCGCAGCTGCATTCTCAGCAGCATGGCCTCAATACTGGTGACTGCTGCCTGTTCAAGCAAAGGCATGCAGTGCCTTTGGAAGATTCTATAAAAGAGTCTGGCACAATAAACACCTGAAGAAAAGTACCAAGATTAGTGTCTATAAAGCCATTGTGCTGTCCACTCTTTTATATGGGTCTGAATCGTGGGTCATCTACCACCGCCACCTGCGTCTCCTCGAACGCTTCCATCAGCGCTGCCTCTGCACTGTCCTAAACATCCACTGGTCTGATTATGTGACCAGTGTGTCTGTCCTTGAACGGGTGGGGTGATTATGTTTCATTTAAAGTGCCAGTACGGACATGGTCACAGGACAGAGTGAAGGGCCCCATCAACAAGATGGCATGAAGAGAAAGGCACAGGAGCCCACGTGCCACCATTGTTACACCCATACCCACAGACTGGCTGATCATGTTGGGCACATTCGGCTTCCTGAGGGGTAAGGAATGTATTCATCTGTCGATGAACCCAATTGCTTTTGGCTACCTCATTGACAGAACAACCTAATCCGTTGAGTCCTGTAAATCTTGCACCATGTTTAACCACTGACTCCATTGCTTTTCCAATGTGCATGAGTGACCTTCCAAGGAACGGGCCATGTGAAGTCAATACAGCATGGTAGGAATCAATTTACCAGCTACTGCTTGACACACACAACACTTTATGTGCTATAATAGTCAGCCCTCACGGACTGTATACAGTCCTAAATTCAGGTGGCCACCTATTTTGGCAAGTAACTGTTTTTGTAACAATGCTACAAATTTACAGAAATGTATGGTTAGAAGACTAGAGGGAAGTTTTGTATAAATTTTCATTCACATGAAATTCTCGAAAGTTTTCTTTTTTCATTAAACAGAAGGTCTAGTTACAAGGTTTCAAAATCCAGATCAGTTTCTAGGAACTCATGATCATTGAGTATCTCTTGAATTCTATTCCCTGAGGATTTGTGGCTATGCCTAAACTTTTTTTAGTGCTGAAATAATCTGCAGTGCATGAGGAAAGCATAACATTGTATATAATTAGTTTATGATGCTCACAGAGAATTTTGAGGATGAATTGGCTGTGTTCAGCAACAAAAGCAAGGAGAAAGTATACGCCAATTTCCATCCATGAGAAAGAATTTTGGAGGAGACTAATGGTTTGGGATAAGCTGATATTCTGATGTTGATCTTTATGACTGGATGCACTTAGTGGCCTTTTTTTGTTTGTTCTGGGCATCTCCCAGCAGCCAATAGCCATTTACTTGGAAGGTATCTTGCAAAAAGTCCTCTGGGATGTGCAGTCACAAGGTTATTTCTAGACATTGTTTCCCAGAAAGCATCTCTGCAGCTGGCCCTAGGTGGGATCCCACTGTACGTGGGGAAACTGAGGGAGCAGGAATAAAGACACCAGTCAAGGCACGATGAGATGTTTATGGCTTGATTCATCTGAGAAAGCCATTTTATTAAACACTGCTTTGAGTAACTGTCCAAGCTAAGATCTCTCATTTCATACTTGCATGAATAAGACACTTTGAAAGACACTGGTTCCAGAAGACATTTAATTTGGGGGACTGTGCCTTTCAGCATTTTGAATTGTTTTCAACTTCATTCTTTATTTTGAGATGCATTTAGACTTCAGAAGTGTCAGCTTGGTTAAAAGGTAAGCAGAACCTTTTTTTCACTGGCATCAAACTTTTCCTTCTCCCAAAGGTCAGGATTGAAGGTGGAAGGTATTTTTTCACTTGGTTTATGTATTTTTAGCCTAAAAAATACAGGTCTGGATCAAGCAAAATCAATTATATCTTACATATTGGCGAAAAAAAACCCAACAAAAATAACTTCTGAGTCTACCTGACACAAAATTTTCCATCCAGGATCTTTAATTTTGTTGGCAAACTTGGACTGCACCATAATTAATTTGTACTGAGCTGCACAAATGTGGATTCAACCTGTGTCCTATCTGGCTATGTTGGTGAAAAAGACTGTGCTCCAACTCCCATGGTTTTTTGCATGCTTCCATGCATTCTGTTTCATTCCACCATGTACCTGTCACTGGCCCCATGACTTAGCTGAAAAAATAAATATTTCTCAAAAAAATCTGTCAGCGCTGCTAAAAGAGCAGCTTGTCACAGCAGCACCGTGCTGAGCTGCCAAACTGAAACTGTCCTTTGGAAAAATTAGTTTCCCATGGAAAATAAGCATCAGCTTCCCATAAAATACACAGTCTTGGGACAAAACACTTCTTGGTTCAGACTTGTTTAGCCTGAAGTTATGGCAGCGTGTAAGTTTTACAGAGAAACCCCCAGCGACCCGTCTTTATTGTGTATATCATGGTTGAGTTTAGTTAAATCGATTATTTACAGAGTAGGTATTTTTCAACTATGCTTAGGTAGCTGAGATTGCAAATTCAGATACTGCCATCATTGAAAAAGCAGTGAAAAGTTCTCAGACCATATCCAACAGTCCTTTTCTAGACAATATTTACCAGCATCTAACAGAAACAGCTGTTTCCCACAGCTGGATCAGCCTCCTTTGGGTTTTGTGAGGAAAACTCCCGGCCTTCCCTTGCCACAGCACAGGAGTATTGCTGAGTCTGGCAACCTGAAGGACATTCCCCATGATCCACGACACAGTTTTCCAGGAGCTCCCTCTGCTTCCAAACTACAAATCACCGTGGCAGTGCCACAACTCATCGGCAGGGCTTTCAAGAAACACCAGAATCAAAAGCAATAGGACTGTAACAAAAGTAAAAAAAACAATGAGACCACACGAAATGCTGCCTCGGTCTTCATATATCACAGCAACCGTGGCCACGAGCTCCTGTCCACCTAAACGCAGGGCATGGCTTGGCAGGCTGTGGGTCAGGAATGTACCTCCTGTGCTCCAGCAGCCAAGGAAAGCTCTGTCCTCAGACATGGACTGGAGCTACTCCAGAGCGAAACCTCCTCCAACATGGAGCACGGCGGGTGTTGAGTCCTTGGCACAAAATAGTCGCATCCAGTCCTTGGATGGGACAAAGCAATTCTTAGTGCAAGCCTTAAAAGGCACAGACATTGCTTCCAGCTGTTACCTTTGGGCAGTCTGGGACTTGTCACATCTCCCTCCTCTGCCTCAGCTTCTTGGTCTTACAAGTAAGGGTAATGGTGGTACCAGTCTTCTCTAAAATAGTTTGGGATTTCCTGATAACAGTAACAATTATTACAATGATGTCACTGTTGTGTTATAATGATCATTCTGTCAACATGGCTGGGAGATTGAAAAGATTTTGTAAATATTGTTTTATTTTCTTTTTTAGTTTCTTTTTACTCCCTCAGTCTATAGTAGAAAAGCCAATAAGCTACTTTCTTCAAAACACCACTCTACATTTAAAAGAGAAATGTAACACAATTAACCAGTGAAGTACAGATTAAATAAAAATATTTGCAGACAGAAAAATTAAATATTAAAACTTTGATCACTGACAGTAAGAATTAACAGATTTAAAGGTTTTTAGCAGTGCTTACTTAACAGCTTCAAATCTCTTTCCGTATGAAGACATCAGATTGTTGAAGCTTTTCATGGGAATGTAAAATACCTACAAATATGGAAATCTGGGTCAGAAGGGAAATGGTGAGACTAACCTATGCTGGAATAGCATGAGAGACATACCTTTCACAGACCAGCCTAGCAATTAAGCATCAATGTGAGATGTAGCAACCTGCATTCAAGTCTGCTTTGCCTAATATAGGCCAGGGCCTTGATCCTGACCTCCCATCCTCTGTTGACTGCTCTCTTTCAGAGTGTTGGAAGCAGTTTTGATCTTGCCCAGTGGACATTTGGTCACTTACATGACAAGCAGAATAGCTTCTCCCCTGTAGACTACTAGAGACTAAGCATTTAGGGAGATGACAAGAAAAATGTGAGATTAGTTTATACACCTCTGGTGTGTTGGGAAAGTTTTTTGTAGCGTTTTTGTGGTGGGATCTCACATCCCACAATAGTACTGCTACACCAGGCTGAGGCTTATTCTGCAGATAAAATGCTGCTTGTAGCTGTTCTGAATGATCTTTTGTTCATCCTGATGTGTAGCATCTTCTTTTAAATGGCAAAATCTTGCTGGGGTACAAAAATCTCCCTTGGCCTATGTAAGGCCTTTGTAAGGCATAGAACCATAGAATCAGAATATCTTGAGTTGGAAGGTCCCATAAAGATCACTGAGTCCAACTCCCTGACAACATACATATAAGATTGTCTTCAAAAAATCAGTTTGATCTTGGCACCACATTGGAACAGACTCAGGAGAAACTATCAATGGGGCGTTCCCGTGTGTTTTCACATATTCTTCACTGCATCAGCCCAGCAGAACTCACATAACATGAACCTTACTTCAGCAGCTGGGTCCTGGCCCTCCTGCTCATATGCCACACTAAAGGTCAGAGCACACTGAACAGCATCAGTTTGTTTTTTTCCTGGAGCCCTAAAATGCCTGCTGTAAAACCAGGCAGAGGGAATTATGGACATATGACAAAACAGGTTAAAAATAAAAGTACAGGCTGAGATTTTAACATTTAAACAAACATGTTAAGCCAAAATGAAAGTTAACTGATGCCGTGTTTCTCATGGTAGCTGTCTGATGGATGTAATGTCTGGAAGCTGGAAATGAGAAGAGAAACTTGACATCATTTGAAGGTGCCTTTGAAAATAATAGGTTGAACACTCCAACCTGGAAAAATGGGAGATGGTGAAATGACTTCACCCAGAGAAGACAGGGTTGGCTGGAGAATGAATCAAACAACCAAGTCTGTATCTGCAGGCAGGGTTGTGTTAGGCTTAGCTGGAGAAGTCTGATGAGAGGGTGTGAATGCCTGGTCTGCCATTGCAGAAGAGAGAAATTCAGTCTTGATCCACAGCTTGGAGGATCCCTGCCACCAGCAAAGACCAGGATGGTGAGAAGGCTCTACAGGTCCTCTGTGCTAATGGTCTAGGCAGGGAGGGAGGCGACAGAGAGTCGAGCCTTCTCTGCTTGGGACAAACAACAAGTTCCTTCTTCCTCCATCCTTCTCTGGTGCAACAGGACTAAGAAGAAGGAGAAGCTTTACTACACCAGATGGACACTCCTGTTGAAGATCACATGGACAAAAGTCTTTGGTGTTTCCAGGTAGTAGACTTATTTAAAAAGTACCCATACCACCTACAAAATCCGTTTTACAAACTGAAGTTACAGGTCCTTGGTGGGATCTAAAGGTTTCCTCCTAAATTCTGGGAAAGTTCACTCAGAGTTCCAAGTATGGTGGTAAAGATTCACCTCTAGCAGTAAGACGAACTGTACTGCAATATTCTCCAACACATACTCTCAACACTGCTGCACAAATAAATCATCCTGATCCACCTCTAATTGAATGTATATTTTTCACGTTTTTGAAATGGTTCTAGTTTCATTCCACACATTTTTCACTTTATGAACTCAGGCCAGTCGTGTATATCAAACTTTAGAGAAAACACTGAGTTGAATCTTTCTCTGGGCTCACAAAGCAAACCCCAACATTGTAAATGGGAGGAAAGGGGTTACTGCAGAGAGGATGTCTTTCTCTCTAAGTTTGTGTGTGCTGTGATACAAACTAAGGAGGAAAACCAAAGGCTAAGGAGCAAAATGGGCCTTGTGATGGCATAGTCTCTAGCCTTGCTTCATCACCCATTTCCTACAGGACAAATCCTCTCCTCTCCTTACTGCCATGCTCTTAGTGATAAGCAAGGACAGCTCTTCTGGAGACCTGTGAAGTGGCTTGAGGGATGCACATGGGAAATATTTAAAAAATACCACCCTCATTGCTCTCATGTATTTTTGTGCTGACTGTGGCACTGCCTTTTCCAGCTGGAGTAAGAAACTCCAATGCAATAACCCAGTTTTACATCTAAAAGGTCTTTCAGTTTGTGAAAACCCAAAGTGCTACACAAATGATAAAGGAGAAATTCTGTGTCTTGTGAAGTGTGTGGCAGTTTGCCAGAGACACTTCTTTTCAAAAGCAATGGAAAAAAGCATTTTAAATTTCACTTTATAAAAGCATCCGGATGAATTTGGAACAGGCAGACCTATGCCAAAATGAGAGGCTCTATTTAAAGAGTTCCTATGGCCCTAATCTTGGTCTGGTGGGTATATCTACATGTTTGGGTACAATACTACTGATAATATGAAGACCCATAATACAAAAGAGATGCCAGTTTCCCATTAGCTGTTGCTAATACTATTCTTCCTTCCCATTAGTAAACATACACTTTGGTTGCCTTTTACATCACAATTCCACCTTGTAAGACCAAAAACTAAAACCTCCGAAAAAACCCCAAGAAACAGACAGTATAGCTGTGTAGTTGCATTTATTGTAGCCCTTACCAAGGTTCCTCACCACTACTAGGGTTTTTTTTCATCATTTGTTTCCTTTAAGTTTATTATTTTGAACAATGACAAAGAAAATATTGAAATATTGACATATTTGGGCCTGCAGGCTCAGAAAGAGGAAGAAAGCTGTGTCAAACTGGTAGAAACTGCTTTAAAGTACCCATTAATTGCATGATCCTCAGCCACCCCTCGGCCTACCCAGTGAAGTCAGAATTTATCTCTCCTCAAAGACCATTTTCCCAGTATTTTTTTTTTCTTTCTGTTTTTCTTAGAATTTGCAATCACACTCAGGGGGTTTTGATAAGTTTCTCTGAAGTGCTTTAGCAGCATCACACAGGTTATAGGATGCCTCCAGAACAAGAAGAACAACAAAAAAGGGAGTAAAGTTAACTGTGCTGAGAACAAAGCGTGGAAAGGGACTCCAGGAGATGTAAAAATTTTTTAAAAATACATAAAATTTCCCTCACTCTGAAGTCAAAGAAATCAAAGAGAAGCATGTAAAAAATTGTGAGCATTTACATTCTTGTAGGACTTAGGTACTTTTAATTTTATGGGATTTACTCTCCTAAACTATCTATGTCTTATTGCCAGCTTTTACAGGCAAGCAATTCCAACTTTCTCCTGACCATGGTACCAGATGCTATAGACTGTTGGAGTGAATTAACCTGCTTTTGGAGACTCAGATCCAAGTGTAGCTGTCAATGCCTGTCTAGTCCAGTAGCCGTTTCCAAGCAGGAGCTATGCCAGTGGTTCCAAATTTCCTTGAGGATTACTGCTGCTCACATCACTGCTGCTGTGAGGACAAGTACAACCACTCCAGCTTCACCCACGGCAAGCAGTGGGTTACTGAAATTTCTGGTGGGATTTATCGAGCTGTGGGGTGGGATTTGGTGCACCTTTGGAACACAGATCTCTATGGCCTGTGTTGTACCTGCCAGCCCTTAACATATGCCTGATGTTCCATGGCATCTGAGAGATTAAAAGCACCTGTGCTGATGCAGATGAATAATGCTGTGCGTCTTCACTAATTACGAAGGGAGATTAGAAAGGGCTGCTGTATGTATCTCCAAATAAGGGTACATACTTTTTTCCTGATTTTCAAGCTGACTCCCTCTCCTGATGGAAAAGATCCACCTGTACGACTTACCGCAAAGCAAAGCTGTTTTCCACCAAGGATGAAGGCAGGTAATCCTGCCCATGGCAGAGGAGTTGGAGCTAGATGGTCTTGAAGGTCCCTTCCAAAATGAGTTATTCTATAATTCTATAAGGAAAACCTGCAGAGATTGTAATCCTTGTGCCCTGAGCAGTTGAAGTCCCACAGCTGTTACAGTCCCGCCCATGGAGGACAGAAGGATCATTTAAACTAAACTGCAGATCTGCTCCTTGACCTGAAGAACTGGCAGTGCTCTGCACTGATTGCCTGTTTTCATGCTTGGTGATTAGGTGTGCTTGGAAGAGTTTTAGGAGAATTCTATAGCAACTGGCATAGGACAGCCCAAGTCTCATCTCTCCTGGCTTCCAGGGCGGAGAAGCCACCTGGAAGCCACCTCTGGCTGGCACACCTGGGCTCTCCAGTGGTTCGAGTCAGCCTCATGCCCAGAATGTAATAAGTTTCTCCTTGTCCCGTGACTGCCTTGGGAGCCTACAGATCTGAATCACAGCATCAAAGCCATGCTCTGAGGGCAACAGGTTCAATAGGAGCATGTCATCACTCCTACGGGGCAGAAACAGCAGGGGACACGCCATGCACTGCCACGTGAGCTAAATACTCTCAGGCAGCACTCATCCTAAGACAAGGGGATCTTATCTTGCCAAACCACCAAAAAAATCCTTGGAGATTTGCTTCTTCCTCTGAAATGCCCAGATCTCAGCAGTTCAACCTGAGTGAGAAACAGAATCCAAAATTTTTGTGAGCTGTCCCATCTTTTGTCTCTTCTCCGTGTGGCTTGAGAAATATGTCACAATATTTCCTCTACCCTGTTGGCACATAGGGAGCAAGAGAACAGGGGAGAGAGGGCAAGAAATGTAAAACATGAATCAGATTTTTTCCTCCAAAAATCATGTTGTGTTTGCAGTAAGAGATCCATTCTTGATTCCCTTGGACTTCCACTGACCTGGTTTAGATCTGGGATAATAGCCAAACAGGCATGACAGAGGGGATGCTAACTTGTAGTTAGAGGAGAGAGAGGGGATGGGAGTGGAAAGGCACTTCTGGTACTGATTCTGCTGCTCAGCATGTGCAGCTTCACCCCAAGGAATTAAGCAGGCGCCTGGGTGTGTGCTAGAACTGGATCCAACCCCATTGTGGTGCAAGGACTGTCCAGCTATGCCAGCACTGTGTGCTCTGCTCTGTGTGCAGGACTCCTGACAACTAGCAGAAACACAGTGTCCTCTGATATCCCTTCCTTTGCAATTAAATTATTTTTTAGTGTGTTATCTGCTACCTGGGACATTTCTCATTCATTTATTTGCCTTTAAGTGGCTGTCTCCAGCACTCTGTCTGCTCCGCCTGACATATCCCTAATCTTTTTTCCAAGGAGTGGAACTTCCTGGCTTGCTTTAAAAATGAGATACATGTCTATATGCATAAATCTCCAAGCATGAATAATTTAACTTCTTTGTTATCTCTAGGATTGCCATTTTCATTTTGCTTGGCGCAGGAAAAACAGAGCAGAGTTACTAAAGCAGACAAGCTTTAGCTCTTGAATCTGGCAATGGCTTTTAGTTTTTGATCAACTGGAGAAAAAGTTGGAAGTCTTTTAAGCCTCTTTTGTTACCGAGTACACACCTTTCTGGCCCCAGCTGTACCTCTGGAAGTGGTTCCAATCCCCAGCTGATCATTTATCTGTCTCTGCACAGTTGCCATGCCGTAGTGTCTTCCAGCAAATTGGAGCATGCAAATATGGTCTCTGGCACTTCAACATGATCAGCTGCGTTAGCTGAGCCCAATAATTAAAAAGGCTGGATCAGTTACCTGAGCTAATTTGCCTAGAGGTGGTCAACAGATGATTCATGTGAACTGCCCTGAAAACGGGGCTGGGAGGTTGCACCTGGCAGCTGGCTGGGAGGAGCTGCTATGAGAAGACATTGTCTAGTGGCACAGCTCAGTCTGGTGTGCTCATCAATAAAAAGCACACCAAAAAACCCACAGCTCTTGGTAGGGCATTGATTTCTGGTACTTCCTATTCAGTAAAGGGGGACGAGTACCATCAACCCATGCTGAGATAGGCATTACTGTATATTGGAAATTGTCTTTCCTTCCATTGATTACAGGGAACAAAAATCAAGCCTTTTTGTTGGCTAAAGCCAGGCAACGTGTCTCCCACTCACTCTGTCACTGTATGAACTGGCATTATGAGACCTCAGATGTGTAAGGCAGCACACTTGTGAGCAGCATGAAAGCAGACTGGTATACCCTCCAGTATGGATCCTCTATAAAGGAATTGGTGAGTGGAGCTGCTTTTTCTTGCACAAACACACTCACTATCAACTGTTCAAAGTCTCCCTTTTCCTTAACAGCATCCTGAGTGACCAGTAGACCAGCTGAAGAGAGGTGGATGGAGAGGTATGGAAGGTGCTGCTACTGTTTTCCACACAGGTGTAAAGGGATGAGCCTGTGACTCCATACACACAACGACCAGTTCAGCTGAGCCAATGAAGCTGGAGAGTTTGTCCAGGTTATTCTTCACTGGATTGAGAACTAGGAAAAAAATAAGAAAAGGGAAAAGGAAAAAGGAAAATGGGAAGGGAACACAAGGCAAGACAAGGTAAGGGAAGGGAAGATAGGAAAAAAGAGTCATCAGCCTCTCCTGCCCCAGCTTTTCCCAAGGTGGTTCAGCTTACACTGCCGCTCCCTCCTGGCTCACAAGTCTCAGGCTTGAACTATGCATGGGCACAAAGTAATACGCTGTTCAAACAAACAAATGTACCATTTGAGATGTCTGTGGCCTTGCTGTGTCCCAGCTAGATATATTAATAGGTCACAAGTTAAACCCGGGTGTCTGCCTGCTCACTTGTTGAAAATAGAAGCCTGTGTGCCAGGCGCTGTCCATAAGGTCACTCGCACAAGGCGTCTATTTAGTCTCAAAGTCGGCAAAGCCAGATCAGTGGTCTGGGGAGAAGAAACAGCTACTTGAACTTTATAGGTTAAGAAAATCCCCAGTTAAAGTGGATCATCGTTAATAAGTTTCCAGTTACATCCAAAGAAATGTCAACGCTGATGTTTTGCGATCAGGATGGTGAGTAATTTTACCTACGCACATTTTTCTAGGCTTTGGTTTAACAAGGTGTTCCCAGATTGAAGCTGTATTGTTTCTTCTCAGGTCCAGTTTGCAGATTCCAAGTGCAAAGCAGAATTTCTCTCTTCTGCTCATTTATTTTCATATCTAATCTACACTTAAAGAGGAGTCTCAAAGTCTCCCTTTTTTTTTCCTTGGGTTTTTTTTTTTTTGTGTGTGGTGGGGTTTTTTTTGTTTGGTTTTTTTTGTTTGTTTGTTTTAAAGCAGCAAATCATTGCTGACAATTGGGAACTGTAAAAATGAACTTTTGGGCTCAGCTGACCTGTTTTTAAAAGGCTTGGCCGAACTGTGTCTTCACATTAAAAGTTTGTAAAAGTCAACCAGAGATTCAGTCATCTCAAGCTTTCATGTGCAACAATAAAAGACAGTCTAGAGGGACAACCATGGAAACACTTTTTCTTCTTTGTCATGGTTTTACTGAAATTAATTAATTATGACTTCCAGTGTTGCAGACAAATGATATTATTGCTGACATAATCAAAATCCTCACTGAGGGCTAGCCAAAAAAAATCATAGAAAATGAACAGGGCAGTGGTGAACAATATAAACCAATCAGAGCCCAAACTTTGGTGGATTTATCTGGGATATTTATCACATGGGTTGCCTATTGTCCTTATTCTTTTACTTATTACTTATTTATGTCCATATATCTGTATGATACTCCATAAAAAATAATCAGCATTACATGCAGTGATATAGACACTAGACATACGAAGATGATGATTTCTTTTTGTGGACTTATACAGACATTTAGGTCAAAGACAAAAATGTTTATTCACACCAATGAGTCAGTCTCAGTTTCCTGATAGACTCATCAAAGGGCAATAATTACTTTCCCTGAGACCTTTCAATCTGCTCCATCCTTACAGCTGGAGGAGGAAATTGCTTTCCCACCCTGGGAAAATTTAGAAGGTTTTGATTGCTTCCTCCTATTCAGAGGGATCCTTGGGATGTATCACATTACCAGCTTCCAGCACCCGCCACGAGGACTCAGCAGAGCAGAGTGCTGCCCAGAATTTGGCCCAGGTATGGAGTCAGTCCTTCAGCCAGGATCAGTCACAGTAGAATCGGCCTGAATGCAGACATGGCCTGAATGCAGACATGGCCTTCTTCAAAACAGGGAAGAAAAAGCTGTTAAGTCTTGGGGTTTCATCTCTGAGATGGGAAAAGCCTTTCATATGCTGCAAGATGGAGAGTAAGCAGAAAGTGAAGAGAGCAGCAGTTTCCCATGCAGCCCCCAACTTGGGAAAGCAGGTGGAGTGGAGAGAAGAAGCCACCTTTCAATTGTGTCTTAATGAACAAGTTGTTTGTTCTTCCGTGCCTTTTGATGAATGGGTGTTTTCCTTCAAAAGCTGACGTTTGTCTTTCATTACGCCCAGCATATGCTCTACTAGGCAGGACCGTTTTTCTACTCTAGATAAATAAACATGAAAATGAATTTATCTCACAGAAGCATGTTCTCTTTCAAGTCTGGCACAAGCCTGCCCTCTCGCCCAATAAATCTCTGGGTAAATGTGTACTCCTCAGCAAGCCCCCCCTTGCCACCCTTACATCAGATGGAGACATTTCCTAAGCTCCCATCTCCACACAGCTCCAGGAAGCTGCCACTGGCTCCAGGCATTTAGAGACAACGATTTAACTACAACTCACAGCTGAATTTGAGAGCTCTTTATCATCAAAAAGAAGCTTTTCCAAACCAGAAAGCATCCAAACCCTTTTCCCAGCCAGTGGTAGATAGCACTTTAGCCCTCAGATTATGGGGGTGATGTGAAACAACAGTGCCTGCAGGCTCTGGCATGGGCTCTACTGTTGGATGGAAACTGGGGAGTGTATTATGATTCCAGTTAAAATTTCCCCTTTGAGAAACAGGCTGTTCATTTGATGTACAGACCTGTGGATAAAGCTGGTTGAATTTTTAAAGGCATTTTGGTTTCCTTCCAAACTTAGCCCCGTCTGCTGTTTGTACTTTATTGGTTCACAACCTGATCCTGCACATAGTTTCTCTGGGTTTAGACATGGCAAAACACGTCCAGAAATGACAATTCCTGAGCCTGCCTCTCATTGCATGCCTTAAACCCACTGAAATGTGCACTGAAACCAAGGCACACTGGGGTACTTTGCAGTTCCTCACCCTCAGCACACAAGTCTCTTGAACCAGTTCAGACAAAGAGAGAAAGCTGGAAGACAGTCCTTCACATTTCTGGACAAACACTCACTCAGCCTTATGTCAATGAAACTTTCTCAATCTGACAGTATTTTCACAAACGCCACAAGTAATTTGATCAAATAATGGCTCTGATTCATGAAAGTACTTGAGCATGTGCTGGACTGTACCTGCATGTTGGTGCCTCCTTGAAGTCGCTGATACTGAGGCATAGCTGTGATTATGTGCATGTTTAAGTGCCTTTGAGTGCTTACCTGACATCTTGAATAGGGCCAGTATTAGTCATTCGGTAACACCTGCCCTGCTATAGGACAAATTATAAATCAACCTGACCAAGCTGTCTCTGAGATCATCTAAGAAGCACGTTGTGATGGCAACCACTGAGAGTGCAGCTCCTCAAACAGACTGTGACCATTTACAGGCACGTCCCAGATGTGCAGGAGGTGGAGAGCATTCCAGAGCTTTCTGAGAAGTTTGACTTTGCAACAGGATGTACAAACTTGAGATTATTTGATCTGTTTCCTTCACTCCAGGTTTTGGATTCTGAGACCCAGAATCAGTTCAGTACAAATGGGGACTGTGCTGCCCGAAGCTTTCATGCTGCATTGCAAACACATTATAACTCTGAATCAAGTCTTTGCCTCTTTTGCAAGTTTCAGCCTCCTTGATTAAAGACCAGCATCACTGAAAACAACTCTAATCATAGCAAAGGTTGGTGTGGTGGCTGGGCCTGGACCACACCTCCACCTTACCCTCAAATTTGCACCACCCACCCATCAATAGCAACACCACTGCTCACAATTTGTTTGCGCCTCAAGGGAGGGAGAAAATCACTTTCCTTGGACAGGTTTGACTCCATCCTTCCCCCCAGGAGAAGAGTGACTTTGACTGGCTTGCTGATGATTTCTTTCCTAGTAATGTTTTTATTGAGTATATCAAAGCGTTAAGCTGTGTCTCACTCAGGCTGCATTCTGCTCTTAACTGGATTACCATACAAAGAATGTTACAATGAGGCTCCGAGGTCTGCCGGGTCAGCTTGGTAAATGATAGCACCTCTTGAAGCTATAATGGATGAGAGTATCCTTGATAAGATTTGACACTTGTACTATATATGCTGTCACAGCAGACATTTTGCTTTTTTCTTGAAAAACATCAAGGCCATAAATACTGGTCTCTAATGTTAAGTATGTGAACCTCACATTAATCACACTGCCAGAGAGAGCAAAGAGCTTTGCTCATAAACTGAAACGGAGCACAGTTAATCTATCAATGTTCTGTAATGAGGACTATTATAACAAAGTATTTAGGTTGATTTACTGATGGGCTACACATCTCTGCTAATGATCACACATCAGTAAAAGAGCAAAGGGACCATATGGATCACCAGGAGTCTGAGATTTATTGAACAATGGGCAGATCCTTCCTTACCTCTACTGTAAAGTTCTTAAGCTCATTCTCTATCAGTTCACTGTCTCAAGATAGGTCTGCTCTCTGAGCATCGCTGCTGTCAGAGTGCTCTGCCCAGTTTACACAACTGGGTAGCCTTGCCCCTTAATTTCAGGGTTTTTTTTTCAGTTTTTTTTCAGTTCAGAGGCAGGACAAGAGAAGGCAAAGATACTTTGCCAATGCTAGAACTACCTCAAAATAAAGTAAGCAATTAAAAAAAAAAGTTAAAATCAGCCAGCCTGAAGAATACTTTTATTTAGTACTTATACTGTGTAATCTCCTCCCACAGACATTTGATCCCTGTCAGGAGCTGATGTTAAATAGATACAGAACACATCTGCAATCCCTACCTTGGAAATTTTAAATCTGGATGTTGCCAGGTAGTTAATCAGATTAACAGTCATGGACTCAAGAGGTGGAAATAATATCACTTTCCCTTAGATGTCTGCATTAGAAAAACCTACACTTAATAAGCTACTTACGCATCTTTGACTTGATATGTGTTTCCTGAACACCTCTGGAGCACCTTTAAAAAATGTGCATACGGCAGCAGGTGAACCACACTCAGCAAGGTACATCACACCTTAAAATGACATCTTTTCTCCTCATGAAAGATCTCTGCTCTAGGGTCACTACCCATGTCCAAGAAGCACCAGACAGTACACTGACAAGTGTAGGAGCTGGACTTGAGGGGCCTGTCTTGGGGGAACAGCCCCAGATGTACAGGGAGGGATGGCAGTGAACAATGAAAAAACAGGTCTCCTAAACCCCAAACCAATTTAATGTAAGGTGCTTTGCAACTAGGTCAATCTTCAGAGCACTCATTAGACTCAGGATAAAAGCTCCTCCTTTCAGCTCTGCTTTGTCCATGAAAAACTTCAACATACTAATACAAACTTTATAGTTTAGGATGCTTCTTCTGGTGGGTGTCAAAATGAAAACACCAGGTTTATACACAAGCTCCTCACCTTTCCGACATGGGGCCATCTGTGAATCACCCACACAAGTGTGAACATGGACAGTCCCTCTCTGGTATGCAAATCATGGCTGTGCTTGGAGACATTTTGCTTGCTGCAGGTGAATTCAGGTTTGATGGGGAATCAGTAGCTGTGACTATCAGAATCCAGCTGATAAAACTTTGAGTTCATTGAGGGCATCAGGTGAGTACAACAGTCTTTAAAAAAAAAAGGTAAAAAAATCCCTTCCTCCATTTACACAGGCAAGCAGAGGAAAGAGCATGACCTCTGAGGAAAAAAAGGAAATTAGTTCTCCAAATATCATATGCAACTGTGGACTGTCAGATTTCTCTTGCCACTGGATGCAAAACAATCACCCCACTGCACACTCATGAAGGCGGGTCAGATTTGGTTGAAGAAATGGGACAGGAGCAGCGTTTCTTCTAAAAGGTCATTAGTAACACAAACATACTTCTTAAAAGACCTTCTTAGTCCCTGCCTGGCTCCATTTCCATGGGAGGGATGGTCATGTACACCCTTGCCTGTTCTGTGCCCTGGTCTGTACTGAACATGTTGTACCACCACTCACTTGTAATGAAGAGGTGTTGCCTGCTCCAGACTGGCCAAGGGATCAGAGAAGATGCCAGATCAGAAAATAGAAATGGCCACAGAGTGTCTGGGACAAGAAGTGCCCCTGTATGTGGGTAAGGAAAAGTACACGCCACTGTCACTTGGCACATTTGTAGATACCAGCCATGGATGAAAACCCAAAAGGAGAAAATGCCATCAGGAACCCAGGCTGCAATCCCTGGGGAGAGAAAAATAGTCGGCAGGCATCGCTTGCCACTCTTTGCACTTAAAGACTAGTGGGAAGCTGTATTTCTTCAGCAGACTGAGAGATAACTAGTTTGAACAAAGGAGTAACACAGGCAAAGGTGTTAGAAGAGAAATCCAAAAGAAACAATCAAAAACTAATGTATCATTAATATTTAATAAACTGTTTTGCATTGCTTTCTTCAGGATGTAGTAAAGAGTTTTTCCATACTTTTTCTTCTTCACTCTACTTTCCTTCATTTTATTTTTTTTTCCCACCCTTGTTTCTGGGTCTCTCAGATCTGAATGAACCAAGAGTTCTGGATCTGAAACTGAGCTTGATCCATATTTCACAAATTGCCGCTGGTTTTTTTTAACACGGGACTCGGAATAAGAATATGTTCAGACTGTGGGAGAACACAGATTAGATTTTATCCTGTGTGCTGGGTTCAATGCCAGCTCTGATTCTTGTATTTCTCTTTTAACCAGGGCTAAATAATATGAAAAATTACTTAATTTGAATTTTTTGAGGGATAGGAAGGGTAGCATGGTAAGGAACAGTCCAAGCCTAAATCCCCCAGCTCCTCCCAGGTGCATTCAGATCCCAAGGAGCTCATCAAGTCAGGATGTCCTCAGTCTACTCACTCCTGCAGACCTTAAAAGCCCCAGACACAGTTAAAATAGTTGTAATTTTTACCTGTGTCAGGGTGTCATCTAATAAATGTGATCCTTGTGCATGTCTGCAGGAGATGGAGATAGCTAATTAGACAAAGAAGAGCAAGGTGATAGTAAGTTAACTATCACTGAAAAGATTAGAAGTGGAACAGCTCTCTGATATCTGCATGGATCACGACAGGGTTGTAATGGTAAGGGTGAGGTTTAGGGAAGGATTAAGAGGGGACACACAGAGTTTCTTCCTGGTGTGAACATATCATAAAAAGAGTGAAAGCCTGTTGACAAGAAACTGAACATGTAGGTGAAAAACAGTTGGTAGTTTAGAGATTTTTACCTCCCATTGCTTGGACAGTCTTTGGGGGTATGTAAAAAAAAAAGGAAGCTTTTGTCTCCTTCTAGAGATGTGTAAATCCTGGGCATCCTTTTGTGCAGATAAGTGGGCAATCCCGTATGACAACACTATAGTTAGAGAAGTGTCAGCTGCAAGCCTCATTTATTAAAACAACCTTAGGAGCTCTACGTTGTTTAAACACGTTTCTGTTTGTTGGCTAGTGATCCTGACAGGAGATTTTGCTAACCCATTTTGGACAGATGAACAACATCTTGACTGTCCCGTCTCAAAGACACACTCTGTCCCCAGTGAACACTGGGAAAGTGTAAAGCAAACAACATTTCTCTCTTGGTATAGAACACCTGCGAAGCCTCTGCTTATCTCAAAGGTGCTGAGGAAGTTAAAAGTAATTTGTAAAAATGCCTTGGCCTGATTAATCTGTTGCAAGTGTTGTTATTTAAACAAGGTACACAATCACTCAAGATCTCCTCCTTAGACAGCAGAAAGAATGAGACACCACCAAAAGACTCAAGACAGAACAGCTCCGTCTCTGCCAATTACAGCAACAGCCCAAAATTAATAAATTTTGCTTGTGTATTTCAGTGAAATATCTAAGTTTAGAAAGAAATTAATCTGGATTTATGAAAGTTCTTTATTCACTTTTTGGCAATGTCACTGCCAATGCAAGTGCTTTAATATGCCATCAGAATCTTCCCTCTGCATTGACCTAGACCAGAAGTTAAATCTGTGCTGTGCTAGTAATTACGATGATTAACGTCTTCTAGTACCTTACAGAAACTACTAATTTACAGATAGAGATTGATGGGAATTAGGACAACGCTGGAAATATTTTACCTTGTGCAATCTATGTGTAGAAAAACCTTGAATGCAAGGCAAGGCCTGTTACACTTTTGGCTGACAAATCATCCTGGAAATAGATGCAGTGATATTTAAAATAACCTTGCTTGAATTAGGTTTATTCAACAAGCTGGGGGGTTGGGAATAGCCAGAGAATATATGGCCAAGTTTGGGCTACCATTCATTCTATACTGACTTCTCCTCTGGACTCACAGCATGTGTGCTCTCCAAAAATCCAGCTCTGCCCTCAACTGCTCTAAATCCAGCATGTGCCCTGGTGCTTGGTTTGCATGTGAATTCAGACAGTGAAAAAGGCACCGGTACAGAAGGCAATATGGGGCCCCACATCTCATGAAAATCCCAGCCATCTCTTCCTGCAGGTCTCTCCACTGAAGAGGTTGCCCAATGCCCCTGGTTTGTATAAACAGACTGGTAAAGCCCCAAAAGCAGAAAAACGTATTTCGGGCCCAAATTTGGAGTTGAAATAGAGCAGAGCCATCAGAAAGAGCGTAAATCAGAGATGAAATCCCCACTTAACCCTGACAATGAGGTCTAATGAATGAGTGCCCAGCCCTGTCTTGACTTGCATGCGGTGTTGCACTACTGAGCTCCATCAGGATCCCCCTGGACCTCGCCCTCTCAACTGCAGAGAGTCGCTTTTGAAAAGCAATGAAAACAGTGATTTCTACACCTTAGAAAAATTTAAATGAGTTGCAGAGTAAGGACAGTTTGAGAAGAGTTGGTCTCCTTAAGGCAGCAGGAGATGAGGACCAAGTACCTCTGTTCTCTGACACCTCCTGGATCTCCAGCCCAGCCACTATACAAGTTGTCAAGTGTGAAGGTGTGGGAGAGGAGCAACACTCGCTCTCGCTCTAAGGGCAGGGAAAGGAGACTGAGAGGAGCTGAGTGCCTCGGCGAGCCGATAAGTGCCCGAGAGCAAACACGGCAGCGATGGCTGCATGTCAGCCAGCAGACGACCCTGTTTGCCAAGGGTTGGGGGCCGGGGATGTGAGCACCAGCTCTGTTGTTATTGTCATGTCTTAAGGAGTAAGTGCACTGGATTCTACATGCCTGTGTGTTTGATCAGGAGAGCACCACTGACAGAGGATAAATAAACAGAGATAAAAACAAGATTAAGCAGGTCCTTCTTCTTATCGCTGCCTCTTTATCCCTATTGATCTCTGCCTGGTCCCTTTTCATCCAGCCTGGAATTCTTCACATGCTTGAACCATGAGCTGTCACATCTAATTAAAAATGTGATACGAGGTTTTGCATGCAGCAGCGAGTAGTTCCCAGTGTCAGGCAGCTGTGTGTTCAGCCTTCTTCCTTTCTGTATGAAACTCATTCTGCCTTTGTGAAATCTCACTGGGTCTGTAGCTGAGGGATGGCAGATTTGAACAAGAAAAAAGCAACCTGCTTTTTGGTTCAGTCTTCTTCAGGCCATATCCAGCCTCAAGGGTGGAAATGGTGGTCACTTTGTCCAGGCAAACCAGACATCTTACCCTGGGAGAGAGGAGTTGGCATTTCTACTTCTGTTTGTTTGGTGGGAACCTTCCTCCCTTCTTGGGGGCACCAAGGTCTCTCTGGTAGATGGGCCACACAGACATAAACCCAGCTCTCCTCCTTGCTTGCTAGCCAGAACTTTCCATCCATTCAGGTGTTTCCAAAGAAAAAGTGATCACTGGCTGACTCATTTCAGCCCTGTCCCTACTTCTGCATGCTGTGAGTTTTCCTCCTCAGCTCTGTGGGTTAACTGCTGCCTTCATGCTCACCAGATCACCATGGACTCACTGAATGAGCATTTTTTACTTAATTAAAAGATGACATGGGCCACTATCACTGGGGCAGTGTGTCCTTCTTCACAGAGAAGATGTTTTTATACACTGAGCAGGATGTTCAGAGGGGGACTTGTAAACACCATACATGTTTAAAGTGTGCCTGGATGTTTAAAAACACCCAGCACATAACTTTGGGCTGCAAATGAAGTCCCTCGTGTTGTGCACCTAACACTGCTAAGACAAACAAAGCTAAATTAGGAGGTTACCAGTGTAAGGGTAAACAACACAGAAAAGGAAACACAAATAGCCCTGTATTTTCTGCCTGGCTTTTTAATCCCTACATTCTACCATATTCTTTTTAATTTTGCCTAAACATTCAATAAAAGACCACGTGAACATGGCTTGCTCTCATGATCTCTGGAAGCTATTATAACTCTGGTTTTGGCTTTGGTTTTCAAAAGTGGCTGGTGGTTTTAGGTGAGGCAAGATTTGTAAAGGTGTGGGGCAATGCAGTCAGGGAGATTGGCAGAGGTAGGGAGTAAAACCAAGCATGATTGTGGAGAATCTGATCCCCACAGGACTGATCCCCTGTAGTTGTGGTACTAGGCACCTTCATTTTTCAGGGTTAAAACAAGCTAACAATTTGGAGACTGTGCTGAGCTCTTCACCCTTCTGAAATCAGACTTTATTGTGTTTCAGGCTGGGCACCCAAAATTATAAGCATTTTGGAAAAGATAGATCATGTCCCTCCAATGCTGTTGCAACTTTTTTTGCCTGACCCTACGAATAAAACACTTTACCTCAGATTTACAATGTGATCCAACAGGCAACCAGCATAAGCAGGGCTTTTATTTATTCTTTCCTATGCCATCATTCAAGACCCCACAGTTTATTGCTCACCACTAAAACAATACCATTAGACATGAAATATATGTTGCCAGGCTCTCCCCCATCTCAGCTCTCTCTAATTTTTTTTTTTTTTTTATGAAGAGAAAGAAAAGAAAACTTCTTTTCAGGATACATTGTAGGGAGTGCTCATGAACTGGCAATTTATTTTCTTCTGGGTTTGACACTGCCAGGCCCTTAGTGTTTTTATTGACTCTGGCTAAACACAGCGACAATTATTTTTGTTGGTTTCAAATCGCCTTCTCCAGCAGAGTGTGAAGTCAGCAGGTTTTCTTTGCATGCTGAGCATGCCCTTTCAGACGCCCTAAGAGGACCAGAGGGAAAGATGATGGCTTTTTTTCATTTTTATCCAGTTGCACTTTGGCATTCCTTGAACGGACCTTTTGTTTCAAGGCAGGGAAAGCAAGGGAGAGGCTCATGAAGGAAAGGCAGATTGATGGTCATTGAGGAAAACAGAGCTGGGACAGCTTTATCTGAAGGTTCCTGCTTGCAGCAACCTGCTTACCTGCATGTCCCTTCTGAAAACCCCACGCAAGTGACTCTGTGTGCACACACTCATGCCCAGGGAGGAGGGAGGTCCTCCCACCCTTCCATGGCCATGCACGACCACCCAAGGACCCAGTCAGCAATCTCCAGTCCTTTATCTTCCTCTTGCCCATGCCCTCAGGAGAACGATGTCTCCCAGACCACCCTAACCCTCTGTTGGGCTGTAAGGGGACAGGATGATGACAAAGAGAGGTTTCTCCGAAAAAAACTTTCAAGCAATCCTTGGCAGAGACCGACTGGAGCATTCATGGCTTGTGGGATGTGTGTTAACAAAAGCATTTGATTAAAGCATTTTATGTTATCCCCTCCCTCTCCACGTATCTGTTCCTGGCAAGGCCCAGGAAAGGCAAAAAAACCCCAAAATAATGACACTGTAGATTCAGCCTGTGGGATGCCTCACAAACTGACCTGGGTATCAGTTACAGCAATTTTGAACATGATCTGTAGAGGTTTACAGGCCAGAAAAGCAGCTTGAAAAGGAAGAAAAAATACAAGCCAATCTTTCAGTCTGCCACTAGGATGAATAGTACAAGCTTCTTCACTGTCTTACAACAGTGAAATTTAGATTTGAAACATTAGAGATCAGTTATTCTCTGCCTAGCCATTCTGCAAAGAGACTTTGACTCTTTTCTGTTCTTTGAAGTGATACAAAAGTCAGTCAGTTTCTGACCTGGAAACACTGTGGATTAAGGCAGGTCTCCTCTGGGAGAGAAGCTGGGGAATGGTCCAAATGTGATTTTTCATTTAAATTCTTTCTTCAAAGTTTTTTGCTGTTTTATGAAAAATGCTTCCACAAAATTCTGAAAAATGTTAAAAACTAAAACTGCCCAAATTTACCTCTACAATAAGCCATCGCAGTGAACTTTGCTGCTTCCTGTCAGTTTAAAACATTTGTTAGAGATAATGTCCCACTTCTACAGCTGTGATAGTAAAGTCTGAAGTTTCCATTGACATCCAAGGCCACTCTCCCATTACTATTACCTTGTTCCAAACTGTGAGAAAACTAAGATGCAAATAACCTCTTCCAGATGGTGTCACCTGCCGAGGCAATTGAACAGTCTCCATCAATAGACATCAATATCTCCCTTCAGACAGAATCTGTCAAATGCAGAAGGGTTTTATTTGCACTTCACACGGGAAGATAGAGAATCCCCTAAGCTAAAGAATAGCTAAAGGACAGTTCTAAAAATTCCTAGGTCTGTTGGAGAGGTTGGTTTGAGATGTCCTTGTTGCCCAGAAATGCCACTTGTTCCTGCCCATGTACTACCATTAGGCATTGCTCCTTGTGTGTCAGGACAGATGCTTCAGGCCATGCAGGACAGAGACCTGAGTAAAACTCCCCTACTCCCAGGCAAAGGACTTTGTGTTTTTGGACTGAAGTCATCTCCATAGTTCTGAAATCAGGATGGATCATGTCTCCAAGATGGTCAGTTATTTCATCAATGAAAAGGGAAATTTCTGTTCACCTACAAGAACAAACTATCAAACATACATTTCTGGGTTTAGAGCCCTGAATTTGGATCTGTCCTCATACTGATGACCTGGCATCTCCACAGCAGCTCAAAGGAGATGTCTATGTTTCTGATCTTGCTGTGACCTCCTGCAGAAGCCTCCCAAGAAACTGGTTCAAATTGCTCCTCATTAGCTGTTGTTGGGCTCCTGAAAGCAGCTTCTCAGTTTGGATTGAAAACTATTTCCAGTTGTTGGTGTTTTCACATAAGGGCCATACTATAACACATAGGAGTTCAGTGTGTTCATGAGCTGCAGATGAAGGAAGGGAGGGAATATCACTTTCAGACTGAGAGTGCTCTACAACATCAAACCAGTTCTGGTTACCAACCTCTCCAAGATGTCTCTTGATGCTTTTTTCCTGTGACAGAGCATTCCTTTCAGTATGGATGTACAACTGGCACCAGCCACTGTCTGCCCCCAGCAGGCAGGGAGAGCCTGCCGGGCACCTCGAAGTGTCCCAACAGCAGTTTCTGGCAGGGCAGCCAGTTTCCAAAGCTTCTTGAACTGAGCATTAAGTCAATTTGAGTGGGATTAATGCACCAAATGCAGTAATTAATTAGAGAGACATGCTTCAGCACCGAGCTTTTCATTATCTAAAGTGCTTGACGTGCCTTTGTAGGGGCTGTACTAGCACCGTCAAGACCCGTCAAGCTCCAACCCTTCCCACTGTGTGTGTTTTGCCAATTCATGTACCACTTTCAGCTGACTGATCTCTTTTCCTCTGCAGTGCCTGTCTTCAGTATGGTTGCTTGCACAGAATCCTAAAAATTGGTCTGGGTTGGAAGGGACCTTGAAGATCATCTGATCCCAACCTCCCTGCCATGGACAGGAAAAGATCTTTGTCTTTCAAGAAGCACAGTTGGGGCTATGGAGAATATTTTGCTGACCCACTCTGAACCAAAGCAGCTCTGGCAGTGGGAGTGGTGGGACTCATGCTGCTTTGATGTGAAGGGTGTTCTGAGGGAGGTGAAGGCACTGCAGCCCAGCAGAGTTGTTCTGGCATTCGAGGATGCATCTCCTCTTTCTGTGTTTTCTAACAGAAATGGCAGCCTCCTGTTTGGATCCTAGACATGACCCTACTCCTGATTTGGAGTCTCTGTGCAGCCCTTAGTAAGTGACTTGCGTTCCCTGAACCTTGCTCTGTGATGTTCAGACCCAATTTTCGTCCCCTCTCCTAAATGGTCCATGCAAGCACTAAGAGAACTTAGCTCTTCCATGACATCCCGAACTGAATCAGAATTATTGCACCATCTGGGATATTTCTCCTTAATTTGAGGCAAGCAAAGGCGACAATATTTGGAATCAAATGCTATGTAGATCAGCACAGCATGATTTTTTGAGTTTTTAAAAAACAAGTATAGATTGGCAAGTAACTAGAGAAATACTGAGAGTGTTTATTTTACCTAAGCTCCTAGACATTTTAGTATTAATGGTTGGAATGAGTACTTCCAGCAACTGATCTTTGGGAAGTAAAATTCTCAGAACAATCCCATTCATTACTTCAGCCCACTTCACTTGAAGCTCTAATTTCCAAATGAAAATTGAAGGAAGGAAAACACACATTAAAAGAAAAAATAAATAGAGGGATTCCAACAACTGATTTTCATTTGAGCATCTTATATTGATTTTCCTCCTTTATGATTAAGCAAAATAGAGTGCATCTTTTCTTAATTCATAGAATCATAAACTCGTTGCAGTTGGAAAAGACCTTTAAGATCATTGATTTCAACTGTTAATCCAACACTGCCATGTTCACCACTAAACCATGTCCCCAAGTGCCACATCTACACGTTTTTCAAATACCTCCAGGGATGGTGACTCCACCACTGCTCTGGGCACTGTGTTCAACATTTTTCATGAAGAAATATTTCCCAATATCCAATCTAAATCTCCCCTGGCACAGTTTGAGGTCATTTCCTCTGGTCCTGTCACTTGTTATTTGGGAAACGGGACTGACTTCCACCTGGCTACAACCTCCTTGTTGAGGGTGATAAGGTCTCCCTCAGCCTAAACAGCCCCAGATTCTTCAGCTGCTCCTCATAAAACTTGTGTTCCAGACCCTTGCCCAGCTTTGTTGATCTTCTCTAGACACGCTCCAGCACCTCAATGACCTTCTTGTTGTGAGAGGTTCAAAACTGAATGCAGGATTCAAGGTGTGACCTCACCAGTGCCCAGCACAGGGCGACAATCACTGCCCTGGTCCTCATGGCCACACTGTGTGTAATTGAAGCCAGGATGCCACTGGCCTTCTTGTCCACATGCTGGCTCATGTTTAGCCACTGTTGACCAGCACCCCCAGAATCTTTTCCTCTGGGCAGCTTTCCAGCCACTCTGTCCCCAGCCTGCAGCACTGCAGGGGATTGTTATGACCAAGAGCAGGATGCCAGAATTGGCTTTGCTGAACCTCATCCCATTAGTTTTGGCCTACCAATCCAGCCGGTCCAGATCCTTTTGAAGAGCCTTCCTACCCTCCAACAGATCAATGCTTCCATTCAACTTGGTGTCTCTGCAAACTTCCTAAGAGTGCCCTCAATCCCCTCGTTCAGGTTGTTGATAATATTATACATGACTGGCCCCAGCACAGAGCTCTGGGGGACACCACTGATGACTGGACACCAGCTGGATGTAACTCCACTTCCCACCACTTTCTGGGCCTGGCCATCCAGCCATGTTTTTGCCCAGTGGACGGTGCACCCATCCGAGCCATGAGCAACCAGTTTCTCCAGGAGAATGCTGTGGGAAATGGTGTCAAAGGCTTTACTGAAGTCTACCTAGATAGCATAACCAGCCTTCCTTTCATCCACTATGCGAGTCACCTTGTCATAGAATGAGATCAGGTTAGCCAAGCCAGACCTCTCATTGTCCCCTATCCCTTAAGTCACTGCGTTCAGCAAGGCAGAGAGCGGGCTAGGGAATGCTCCACATTGTGTGTCCTGTCGGCCTGTTGCGCCTGTCCCAGTGAAGGCAGGGCGTGATTCCAGTTGTCAGTCTCTCTCACTCTCCCTGACACTCCTCAACCAGCTCACTTCCTCCCAGCGCTCTGTCACTGAGCAGGAGTTCCTCCACCTGGCATCACCTCCCACAGGTGTGCTCACAGCTGTTGGCCGGCACTGGCACTCCCTGTGGCCAGCTCCAGGGTGACAGCGTGGCCCTACCAGAGCTCTGCCTGGGCAGCTGCCTCAGCTGTGGTGGGCGCAGAGCTTCGAGAAGCCCCAGCTTTCTGCTGGGTGGGTCCTGTTTCTCTCTGACAGAGCTGGAAGAGCTTCAGCGCCTTTCCCGCACGCCCTTGTGCGTGAACTGGCACACAGCCTACCCATTAAGTGGGTAATGAGTAGTCTGGTAGCCAGTAGAGCAGTGCCTTCAGAGAAAAGATAGTATTTGAAAGCAGAGGTTACGAGTAGAGCCCTCTCAAACAGATCTTTGTGCCAGAGGCTTTGTTTTGATACTAGAAACATTTCCACTACAGCAGCCTCTGATGGCAGTCATGTGTGGGATTAGGAACTGACTCCATTCAAATAACAGACAGCTGTTTGGAGTGAAAACTCGTCTCTGTCAATTTGCACTCAAAGAAGGCAGAGGCAAAGGAGAAAAAAAAGACCCTGGGCCTGGGAATCATTGTAGCTTAATCCCTCCTTTGGCAGGAGATAAAACTAGGGCTTTCCAATGCTCTATAATTTCTTGCATTGACCTGGAAAGAGATTTCTCTATTCAGTGGGCTGTAAACCTCTTTTTTTACATTTACTACATGATGTACAAGAACTGAATCTCCAGCAGAGAAAACATGCCACGTTGGGCTAGGAGCCTGGGAAGAAACTTAGTCTCAGGTTAAATAACTTAGTACAGCAGGGATCTACAGTAGCTGCTAAAACCACTTACGGATTGTTCTTTTAACTTCCAGCGGAAGGTTTCCTCATTTTGTGCAGAATTGGCTGAGATTTCCAGAAGTGACTAATGATTTATGGTGGTCTGCTCTCTCCATGCCAAATTTCAAACCCTGAAGGAGGGCCTGATTTTTGAGATCGGGTGCACAGATCCTACAAATAGTCAAATATCTCCTGTGCATCTCAATTCCCTGGTATTTCCAGTTATTCATGCTCTCTGATTTAGGAAAAAAAAAACCAAAACAGGTGGTAGAAAAGCAAAGCAGAACCTCTGGCCATGCTCTGCCAAGCACAGCTGCAGACACAGCAAAGGGCTGAGATGCGCTGATCCCATACAGTAAACATGTATTTTTGGTTAACTTGCTGCTTCCTGTCAGCACCATAACCAGGCTCTTGCAAAAGGTGCTTCTGTTGTTTGAACAGGAAAAAATTGGCTGTGCCAGGGGACATCCCAAAGTACAACAGATCCAGTGGTAAAGCTGTGACCAGGATTCAGGCCTCTATGCACCTGCAGTCACTCTTTTTCCCTAATTCTCCTCCACAGAACTGTGCTATAAAAAACCCAAGAAAGTAGTATTTAATCCATTAGAAAATGGATTTCATTAGGAAATGAATCATGTTCTCTGGGACTACTTGAAAAAACTTTGATAGACTCCTTTCTTCTCAGAGATTTAAGTGTCACTCAAAATGAAAACTTTTCCACAATCGTATGCAAAATGGAGGAATCATTTTGACAGTGGCAAAATGTGCTATTTTGACATATTGAAATTAAATTTGCTTTGGCTTTTCCTTTGGATGTAACTTTGGATTTAAATTTTCTCTTCCTGTGCCACATGCTGACTATGACATCCCCCACTACACAGCTGGTGGAGAAGTGCTGGGGCAGGTGGGTGTTACATGGGGCCCTCCAACACCTTTACCCACAGCCAGACCCTGTAGAAGCACTCAGTACCTAAAAGGAAAAAAAAACAGATTAATTTCCTAGAAACAAACCATTTGGAATTGTGCAAGAAAAAAAGGTTAATTTAATTAATTATCTGCTCCCCTAACTATCTGTTGTAATGGGTTGAGGGGAGCTTCCTTCACAGAATATTTAAGAGAAGGCTGTGTTTCACACCCGTGGGAAATGAAGCCAATTTATGAAATGCTGAACCTCTCTATGAAACAGCACTTCTCCCCTGGGGGGCTGCAGAAGCCCACGCGGAGAGCGAAGCAGCAGCCAGGCCACAGCCAGGAGAAACATCCTCCGTCAACATGATGCAAAGAGAAAGAGTGGGAAGGAAGGGGACGGAGAAGCGATTTTGCATAACGCCTTCCCTGCATTGTTTGGATTGGAAGCCTCTCCCCGTGTCCCAGCAGACAGCCCTTGGACCGCTTGGAAATTGTGCCCAGTTCATTCTTGTATAGAGCCGAAGCGGGGACTGTTTGCAATGGCCGGTGCCAGGGAGCTCGGCAACCTACAGGAAGGAAGGTCTTGTTCTTAAAAATAACCAGCCAAAACCGCCCCCCTTGAGCTTGGGAGTGAGGAGACATGGATCCCATTCCAAGCTCTGCGCTCGTTCTGGGTGGCCTTGGATATGTCACATTGCTGAGCGCTCGGCTCTGCCTGCAAAAGCAGGATGAAGCGCGGCAGGGGCGCATCGCTCCCTGCGCACAGTGATAGGGGAGGGAGCTCTGCACCCCGGCGGCTGCTGGCACTACCCCGATGGATGAAACAGGCTTTGTGGCTCTGCTTCAGCTGCCTGCCACTGCCTCGGCACCAGCATCTTTGGATGTATCTGCACTGCCCTTGGATGGATGGTGGTATAACCTGCCAGGATGCAGCTGGGAAGCTGCCACACAGGGATGCTACTGCCTCCGGGCAGGCTTGGGAGTAGCTGTGTGCACCAAAGGCAGCAGTTTGGTGTGGCACAACGGCACAGAGATCGAGGATTTCTGCTGCTCCATCTGAATTTTCCAGTACCTGCTGCAACAGATCCTGTGGTGTATTACCTGGGTTGCCCACACTGAAAAAATTACTGATCACCTGACTGCAATAAAAACCTAAGGCAAACTGGATGGAAGCTGGTATCACAAAAATGGCAACTGGAAGAGGTTCAGGCTCCATTAATGAATCTGGACCTTAACTGTAATGCTGACTCTTTGTTGATGTTGACCTTGTAACAACAGCAACAACAAATTGTCTAGCCCCTCCCTCAGTGTCAGCCAAAGCCAATCCCCTTTTATGAAGTTCGAAAATCAGTAATAGATTGAGATTAATCACCTTAGAGGTAGATTAACAGTGACCAATTTAACCCCTGCAAGTCTGGACTTACCTCCAAAATGTAGAATGTCCCTTTGGGGATGCACAACTCTGAACAAAACCATGAAAACTTATCCTTCCTTTCCACGAGCAAAGGCTGAGAGGTTTTCTCAGAAGTTTTCTGAGGGAGAGTCATCCCTCTCCTATTAGAAAATTCTCTATGACCTTTACAGGCTTTGGCCAGCTCAGTCTTCCAGTCCCTTTGTAAAAGCTGAGGTATTTCCCACACCTACCAAAGCAGTATCTACCTGCAAGATAAGGCTTGTCCGTACTGGTATTTTCTTCTTTTGGGTCCTGAGCACTTCAAAACTTAGACTGGGAATTTTCTGTTTCTTACCACCTGTACAAGCAAGTCTAAGAAAATATGTGACCTCTCACTACTCCCCTGCCCTTGCTTCCATCCATCTCCATCTCCCTCACCTCTCCTGCAACATGGGAGATACCCGTCTCTCCATTCTTCTGGGAACTCACTAAATTTCAGGCATTATTGGGAAGATGTCAATGCTTTCACATCTCTGGAGCAGAAGAGTGTTAGACTTTTTACAGAGATAACACAAAAGACTCACAAGAGCAGCTGAATTCCTTTATAGTTTTTTAAACACAGAAGTTCCATACTTTTAGAATCTTGATAAAGTCATTATGGTGCCAAAAGGGGAAACGCATGTGGTTTCTATGGCTGCAAGCAAACGTTTAAGATAGCTACATCCAGTGACCGGATGCTTCAAAGAAAATTATAACACGCTCATATTCTTGGCTTGCATGAAGTATGTTGTGGATGTTTATTCCTAGGAAAATGTGCCTTACTTAAAAATGAATATTTTTAACAATAACACTTACAGCACAAAATATCACTCTGAAATTAAAATTAAAAACATAATTTATTTTCAATTAAACAATTTTTTTGGTGTACCATTCTAGGGAACATTATTCTTTTAAATGAAATAATTATTTTTTACTCATGTACTATTCCTCTCCCTTTCTTTACCACTGAAAAAACCCAACAAAAATGAGTAATGTTTTTTCCTTCCCAAATCTTTCTTCTTTTAGTCAGTGATTTTTGAAATGATCTTTACATTGGAAAGTTATAGAAAAAACTGGGTATGACTTCTGCCCTGAAAATTCTGTAATATCAAGGAAGCTTTGTGCATTGACAACAGGTTCTTTTGCGGTTTTGCTTTTTTGGTCACTTTTATCAAGGTAAAGGAAGTTTTGAGAAAAACTATGAGCATTATTGTATCCACTGCTGCAGATGCGACAGGCAGAGGTGACAGCGGGTGACCTGACTCAGTGGTTTCTCTCTTCTGCCCTTCTGCTGGGTTCTTCATATTATTTTACTTGCTAAATGGTTGCACTGGACATTCTGTATCTGCAAGAAATTACCCCATCAACATTTAATTTTGAGAGGAAATCCAGTCCAGCCAGTGAAGTAAGGCCCACACTCAGTATACATTGGCTGTATAAATTGGACTTGGAGGAGTCTGTCTTCAAAGAAATATTTATTTACAGATAGCTTTTCTAATCCATGTAGTGGAGATCAAAACGCCACTGCAGAATCTTCAAAACCACAAGCCCCAACTGAACTCGCCCTCCTCTTAGATTTTGGATCATCATCTTTGGAACATCGTTTGGAATAACATGAAGGGGGAATATTTTTGCAAATTTTTCCATCCCCCACGTAGTCCTCAGTACTATAAGGGGAGACATGAAGATGTGTATATAGTCTTGAGTTACATGGAATCATGAATCCAGCTGGAGAAGGAAGAGAAGGCTCATACAGCTGTTAGCTCTCCACATTAGACTGCTCTTGGTGTTAACCTCTCATTGCTCTTCCACCTCTGGAAGCAAAAGCCCAGAACAAAACAGTTTTGCATGTAATGAAGCTCTCAGAATGTAAAGAGCTCGATGAGCAGGGCCTTGTGAGATATCATAAATTATGGAGAATGGTGTCAACAGGTGAAGAGATACTGGCTTGGTCTGCTGATATTCACCACATGAATCACCATATCTGCCTTTGAAATCTTGTGCTCAAGTTCAGTCTTGAAGTGGTGGACTGCTTTAGTGGTGGACTAGCAGTGTTACCTTTACGGTTGAACCTGATTGTTTTAAGGGTCTTTTCCAGTCTTGATGATTCTACAGTTCTAGGGCTCAGTGGTTGCAGGCATTTGTCACCATGTTGCCTTGTCACTCTGAATTCAACCATTAGGCAGTCTGTCCCTTAAACTCATGCATCAGAACATCATTGAGTTATCTTGGTTATCTCTGTCATGCTCCTCCCCACCCCCTGCATTCAGGTCAGATGTATAGGGGCTTGGCCGTGTGAACTTCTAGAGTCGCTTTGACACCACACAACACACTGGTAATGTTTCCTTGGTTTCATTTAGCCCTTAACCTAGGTAAGATTAAAAATGTGCAAACACCAGATCTTTCTCAAGCATAAAAGCACTGCTCCTCCGTGGGGTTGTCAGTCAGAACGGGACCACTTTGAGGTGTTCGTACTTTGTGCATTATGCACTCATATCATTTGAGTGAGGACTTTCCAGTGGCCTTTCATAAGAGTTTTCCTTTTACACTGTTGTTGGTTTCTGCAGGATTACGGAAGATAGCTGCTGTGGCACTGAGGATAGTGTTTGCTGAACTAAATGCTGTTATCTCCGTGTTTCAGTTCCCATACACCCAAATCCAAGGATAGTGATGCTTTCCAGCTCCATGAATGCCTGTGAACTCTACTGCCAAGAAGAGATAATGTGAATAGCATGGTTACAATGAGTTTTGTTGCTCAAACACACCCCTGGGGTATGACATATAAAAACAAACAAATCCCCTATAAATACATTTCTTACCTTGGAGCAAAGCCATGTTCTGACACCCCCAAGCAGACCACCTGATGGCTGAACAGCTGGCATCTGCTTACTCTCCAAGAGCAGAGAGCTGAGAAGAAGTGCAAAAAGTGGTTGCGAACCCATGGGTTGGTGCAGCACCAACATCAGCGGTGTTGCTTCGTGGGCAGTGCTGATATCCACAGGACTCTGATAAGGTCAGAAGATGCACAAAGATGCCTTGTTTGTGCTCATCATCAGACCCAAAAAGGAAACCCAAACTCATCTTCAGGTCCCGTGACTGCCGTACACCTCATGAAGTCAAGAAAAGTGATCGTTCAGAATGAGCAGGAGCCCAAGTCCTCCATTGCATCTCTTGGGGCACATCACCTCCCTGACTTGTAGACCCTTGCTCACTGAGATATTCTGCCCTGCCAGGAGACACACTGAAACATAAAGAGGTAGACAAGCACAGAGGCAAACCCAAAGTCTGAAATGCCTAAAACTTTGTGACACGAAACCCTGAGCAATGGCTGGAAGGGCCAGGTGACTCAGTTATTTCTCTTTTGCACTTATCTATAAACTTACTGCTCTTCTTTCATAAATGCAGTACACAGCTAATATAATGAAATAGAGCGTATATTTTCCTTTACCCATCTTTCTTTTCCCCTTAACAAGCACATTCAGAATCAGAGGGAAGAGATAAACAGAAATAAACTAAAACCAAAATAAAATTTGTTTTAGTCCTATCAACAACCTGATAGAATCTTAAATTTGAGAAACCAAATAAATCTTACTTCATCTACCCACTTAGTTAATAATTACAGTTCCTCAATAATAAGACATTCTGTAGCCTGAAGTCCTTGTTCTGAGTATATATTTATATTAGCAGTTAAGCATACTTTTCATGGGCAATTAAGACATTATTCATTCCTAGCTATTCACAGGCAACTCAGGAGGGAATGGGAAAGAAGGAATTGTAAAGCCACAAGGATAATAAGAGCCAAAGATCCTTTCCTCTTCTTGTGATATTGATTTTCAGAATATAAACAGAGGCCCAGAATACTGGATCTTGGTAATATACCTATTTTAAATGCCAGTTGTTGAGTAAATAGACCTCTGTGGGGATATGTTTGTTTGAAAAGTTCTTTAGGATTAGAGAATATTAGCCAGGCATTCAGCTCGAGACCTATTTTGTGAGGCGTCTTTGTTACTTTGTCAGCTTTCTAAAGCCTTTTATGATAGGTCTCAGCCCTGGTGATATTTATTCAAGTCAACCTAAGAATAAGAGTTAAGATGCAGCTGTTCCAACACTGTGGACACCTTTGGGTCTCAGTGTGTTTCAACTCGACCCTGAAGTGCAGGACACCTCAGAGCAAACTAACAAAGTATTCACGCTCAGGCCTTCAGTTTGACACTCAGCCATTTTCCACAGTCACTACCTGCTACGAATTAATTCTGGCCCTGCGTCGTTTTATCTCAGACACATGAACTGGTGAGTTATTTACTTCCCACCAGTTTGCACATAAGGCCCTGGTTTTGAACAGGGCTAATCCTGGCACTTGCCTGCAGCCCTGCATTCTGCCCCTCCTCCTAGGAATAAGGGGGTTATGTTTTTGTATTTGCAAGCCAAAGAAAATGAAGTTATTCTCTGTCAAAACAGGGCATCCTCTGGCTCCTTGACTCTCAAGTTCACCACAAAGGAAGAGCATTCCCAGGCTAGACTGATCTTCCCTCACTTGCTATCAAACCAGGGTAGTGAAGCCACATCATTTATTAACAGTAGTTAATAAAAGGCAGCTCTGGGTTTTTGCTGTGGTTCCCATTAAGTCTTGGATTTTTCCAGATAACTTGCCTCAAAATGAATGTATTCAATGATTTCATCGTGCATTGTCTAATTCAGACCATAAGACACTTGATGTAAAATTGGAACATGAACATGGGTGTGTACTAGCCCAGAGCTGGTTGTCACCAATCAGAATTTTTTTCTCAGATTAAATAGTTCATCAGGCCCTTGACATATGGAAGAAGTTGACTTTAATTTGTGATTTGAATGTGCTTATGGTGTCCAATAAGGTAAAAGCAAAATAAATTATTAAAGCCTTCAGTAAGTCCAACTGGATGACAGTAAGTCTTCTCCGTGTAGTGCATCTACTCTTTCATACACCACACATTAGATAAATGAAATGGCAAAGATACAAAATAGATTTTCATAACAAAGATAATTATCTGAACTTTTCTACTCTGCTGCGTCACACGGGAACTGAAAATCACAGGTGCACAGCAGACTTGGGCAGCCAGAGCAACCTTTGCGGGCAACACCAGAAAACAAGGACTGCCGTAACAGTCCACGGTCCAATCCCACACCTTGTTCCTGTCCTGTCTCTCCCTGTTTTGTAGACAAAGGGAAAAAGGAACCTTAAAATTCCTCAGAACCTCCACTCTCTCAAGGGTAGAGGTCTACTAAGGCCCCAAACACCACTGCAGTGAGTCCTGTGGTCATGGTGCAATCATGAGCATAAAGACAAGATGAAGGAGACACTGCTGCAGAAATAAGCAAGACAGGCATGGCTCTCAGTTTCTGGGATGTGGCATGAGGATGATCTAATATTCCCAGACTGTAACAAGTAGTAGGCATTATAAAAGACTGTATCCCCAATTGGGAAATATTTAGGACGTGAAAAACAAAGGCCTAAGCCCAAGCAAATGGCACTTAATTGGGGAGATGGGTGGCTTCAGTTGGTAATTCATTTAATCTTAAAAAGGGGATGTAGAATATGGTAGATTAGATCAAAATCAGAGATCTAACTTTAGGCACCTATGGCTATAAGGGGAGGATCTTAGCTGAAGCATCTAAGTAACTTAAACCCTCTGATTTTTCTGCTCCCCACCTCATGATACTTCTCTGTGTGTATGACCCATGGGTTTGTTCAGTAAATGAGTCCTTGAAAAGCATTTTTGAACTCCCTGCCCAGAAGAAACTACCTTCCCCAAGTGTTATCATGAATATCCAGGGCGGTGTTTCGTTTCAGTGGCAAAGCCGCAGCTGCAGCGCTGTTTGTTTCCACAGGTGGATTTGAAGTAGATGCCATCTGAATCACTGAACCTGACCGTGAGAAATCCTGCACCCCTATTCCAGGGGCAAGGTCTTCCACAAACACAGGGAAGGTATTTCTCTGAGCAGAACACAGACGGATTGTAGGGTCAGACAGAAACCCACTGTTCGCGAAGCTGAAGAGAAAAACCTGGGCAGAATCCAGAACTTAACTCAGGTAAATAAAATAGTACATTTCTCTGAAAAGATTCATGAATAAGCAAAGATTTGTAAAATAACCTCCTTCTGAAAGTTGCAGCATACACTATTCTCTTCCAGGAATGATAGCATAAGATACAACCATTACAGCTTTTGCATTTACTCATTAGCTACAGAAAAAATAGAGTTGCAAGCCAAATTAGTCTGGAGTTGGAATACTGCTTACAGTCTATTCTGCTCTGAGTGCTAACCAAGCATACTTCAGGGTTCCTCTCTCTAATCCGACTTTCCTTTAAATCAGGTACCAATTCCCAGCTGGTTCCCTCCGCTCCCTTTGTAGGCACGGCAGGAGGCAGAGGGTGCTCTGCTATCTGAGGTCTTCAGGGCACTCATCTCTTTCCATTGGCAACACAGGGAGCCCAGTCCCCACTGCCCACTGAATTTGTAGGCAGTAAAACTTTGGGAATTCCACCCAGACTGCACCCTCCCCAGCTCTGGGGCCAAGGATCTGCTGCCTTGTTCAAGAAAAACATATGTAAATAGTTGTTCAACATGAGCACATACCTGAAACTCAGTGGAAATTAGGTGGATGAGGAAGTGTGTTGCTTAAACACACAGCACATGAATATTCAGGGTAGGGGAGGGTGGAAAAACAGTCTTTTACGTTCATTTATGTTAAAGAATGAATTTGGACTTGACCACAGTCGCTTTCTGTGAATATTCAACAGCTGAACTATGTGAGTATGAAAGTTCGTCAACAGCAAATCTTCAGCTATTTTGTGAAACCAAACGTGGAAGGTTAAAATGTGGGCTGTGTTCAAAATTTAAGTTGCTTTCACCGACCAGAGCTGAGTGTTGCTTTATCTATGTACAGGACTGAGTACACTGGCAATGCTGCCAGAAAGGAGGAACAATAATTCTTTCATGAGATCACCAAGTAAATATAAGTATCATATTCATGGACTATTCATAAAGCAAAAAAATAACAATAATCCAGGCTCAAATTATCTGTAATATAACTACAGCACTGCCTGTTGGCACTGGTCATGTTGACCATTTATGTGCAGAACTTTTTACTGGTGTCTCCATAAAAGAGAGAATCTTCTCCTTGTGGGCCAGCAGGGAGAACCAATAAACAAAAATAAATCTAACCCCTAGAACCTAGATATGTCTGTCAGTAAATTATCAAATTCAACAACCTCATCATTTTGTGCTACACATGACCTCCTGGAAGCAGCTTCCTATAAACCTCAGTGGGCCAAATCTGTCTGAACAGCATATCTCAAATGTTGATAAAGGCTTGTTCTGTACTGCTAAACTGTCTGGATCCATGAAGAGATGTCTGCACTAATACAGTAACTATGTCAGGCTTTTTCTGTGGTTGATGCTGACAGAAGACTGCAGAGGAGGGATCCGGTATTGGAAGATGCCTCTCTCTACCTCTTCTTTAATTACAGAAGGTCCATGTGGGGCAGTTGAACTCCTAAACATTCTACCACCAGTAAGGTAGATTTCTACCAGGTCCTTCAGTATGATATATAGAGCAATTTGTGCATTTCCTCATAAAGTCATCAATGTCATACTCCAGAACAAGCAAAACTCCATTTATCTGCACGTGTTTCCCCAGCTCCTGCCAAGACTCAAAGGGCTGACGTGCAGAGGGCAAACCCGTGGTCACACCTGAGTGCACTCGGTGCCGCTCAGTGCGTGCAAGAGCCGGGCTCGGGGCTCACCGAGGGAGCTCGGAGTTTTTGCACACATGGTGGTGCAGGGAATTTATTTTCACAAGGAACACAAGTGACATTTTTGTAACACTCATTTTTGAGTGCTGTTTCAGCTTCCCAATGGCCCTTGAGCGGTGGCCCCTGCAGAGCAGAGGGAGTCTGGGGCAGGGGATGCTCCTTTCTGTCAATCCTCCGAAGGCACACGGTGCTGCCGTCTTCAGTATCTCTGTCGTGTGGGCATCGGGCTTTCCCCTGCATCCAACAGGATTTTTGATGACTTTTCTGGAGACACTTAGTCTCCCTGACCTTTCCCTCATCTCCAAGAGTGGGAAGATAACACTTTGACAGTAAAATTTCCTTGGGGCTGTGGTTGCTGCCAGTCAAATACTGGCTCCTGAGAAGGTTCTTTGCCAAAAGCTGTTTCCAAATACGTCCTATAAAACTTATGACCACTCACTCTCCCACTGCTCTGTTGTTTGCCTGTGTTTTCTAGATCATTGTAGCCTCTTTATCATTTTTCTAGGACTGAGACTTTTTGCTACTAATAGAGTGCATAAAACATCAGTTTCCTAGATCAGACTGAGGGACTTTGAAGTCATCCCAGAGTAACTTCACCAAACTCAAGACAGAGAAGATATCAAGTATAATTCAGGCCTGAAGACTCTTTGAAGCAAAAATTATTTTCACAAACATTAAATAACATTTTCCCTTTTCCCCCTTCTTTTCCCCAATTTTTTTTTCTTTTTTATCAAAATCATTATAATGATTGTGTCAGGTCAACATTGAATTGAATTTCAAAAACAGTAAAACACCACTCCCAAAATTACACCTAGAAATGTACAGACACCACAGATTGATGCCCAAGGCTCCATACCTGGCAGGAAAGGAGCTTTGAGTATAAAGCTTCTGAGAAAATCTATTAAACAATTAGACATAGATTTTGCTATGGCATGTCCAAAGAGACACTGTATTGCATAGCTCTACAACAGAAAATCATCAACAATATATATAATGTATACGTACATCTCAGTTCAAAAGTGAATCCTTCTGGTTTTAGAAAATCCTCTCTATGTTCAGTCATCTATCACGACACTACCTTGTCCCACAGAGACGCAGTAAGAAACAGCTTAAGATAAGATTTTCCATACAAAGGACAGCTATGCAGAGCTCTTATGTCCGTCCCACTGTAAACCTCCTCATTAGAGTGAATCTCTTGCCATGCGTGTTTTTACTGCAAAAAGTAGTAAGTCAGGTCTCCTTTAAATGGTGAAAATATACAGATAAAGCACAGTTGCCCTAAAGGTGCCCGTGTGATCTCTTACTGCAGCTCAGCTCCCCGACAGCAATTCACTGAGCTGCGCTGTCCTCTTTGCCTGCAACTGCGTGTGCACAGTGCCAGAAACATTTCACTTCTGCACCTTATTTCAGGAGCCTTCTGCACACATTTTCTCTTGCACTGTACCCAGTTTTTATTAAACCTTCCTTGGCTGGAGCTGAACCCATTTAAGTCGATCGGGTCAGATCAATAAATTACAGGGCTGTTTCTGACAGCTCGGAAGAACGCATGTGGCAAATATTCCTTTTTGAAGCAATTGGTAGGAAGTATCCCAGACACACAGATGGGGAGCATGTGTCCACTGAAATTAAATGGAGCTGGGGCTACGCACCCAGAATAAAACACTCAGCCTTTTAGTAGTGGAAAGCCATTAAAAGAACTTGGTGATGACACTCATGCAACCTAATATCTCCATTGATGATATACACTTATTTCAACCACCTAATGAAATTGGGTGGGTTTATTGCTTTATTGCTTTTTTGAATTTAATAACACATGAAGTAAAAATTAAATGACCATTTTCTCCGTGGTGGAGTCTCTGTTTTCAATTGGTGTCTTGTTTCACTCATTTTCTTCATGTTTAAATGCTGTTCTACCCCACTACATTGGCAAAGTTTGAACAAATATACAACCAACCAAAACTTATGAAGAAGGTTTCTGGTTTCCAGTCCAATCTTGTTGAACCCAGGGAAAAGCCGTCTTATGGAAGCATTCAGGAAATCTCCTAAGAATGGTCATACATCCATCCTTACTCGGACATTCTTTAAGCATTTGCTTATCTCCACTTCTTTAGGAATTAAGCACATGTTGAATTCTCCCCTGTAAGAAGTGCCCTGTGGTCCACCATCAACTTGCAGGTGATTGTTCATCACTCAGCCACACAGAACCAAGTTTTGCTATGGCAGATGCCAGACTACTAATTGAACAATGATGGAGGGCTCAGTGAGGGGAGCTTCGGCATCTAGTCTTTTAAAATTAAACTGTGAACATCAATGGACTGTGGTTTTAATGCAAAGCCATGTATCAGCCTAACACCAGCAAAACAAACAAATATATAGTTTGGGGTTTTTTTAAATATTGAATATAGAGCAGGCAATAGGGGATAGAGACCCATAAGTATTTCATGTTTGTCATCTTTGATGCTCATAAATATGGGGTGTTCCTGAAAATAACTGCACTCCCACTTTGCCATAGCCATGGATCTCTGCTCTATCATTATGAGACAAATACTTGACAGGTTCCATTGCACAGTAGAGGAAACCTGTGGAATTGTGCCTATCATCTACTTCATTGGCTGCTGTGCATCCTCACTTCACTGAGGAACTAGAAATGTTAAAGCCCAGGAGAAGATAAATTCTTCAAAATACATGTTATCCTGAGTTGACACACCTTGTCCTCTTATACCATTATTTTCAGAGCTACGTGACCCTCTTCTTTGCCTGTAGTATCTCACATTGGTGTTTTGGGCCACTCTTGCAAAATCCTGCAAACCTGAAATGGACCATTCCTGGACAAAATGCTCCTGTACCCCGCTATGGGGGAGATGCTGAGTTTTTCTAACCAGTCAAGGACTGGTTATTTTTACTCAGCTGCACACCTCAGGGGAACAGTAAACCTATCATTAGTGCCACTGCACTTATTGTAGCAATGAAGTGCTTAACACACTCCAGCAGAAATGGGAATCTTATAGCTTAAAATCAGTTTGTCACAGAAGGAGCTGGCAGGGTGCCCTGCCCATTATAACAACAAATTTATATCAGTTATACTCACAAACAGATGAATCCAGCAGCCAAGGGCTTCCAGAGGCCTGAGCATAAGCCATAGTTGTGAAATGGCGTGTGGGAAGGTTATCAATTAGTTATCAATTAATTTATATTGGAAAAATCACAACAAAAATCACCGTCTTGCAGCCTTTAACAATATTTTTGAAAATGTGACTCCTGCCCACCCACAAACATTTTAGAGTGTTTTTCCAAAGCCAAAGGCAAACTTATTTGTGGAAGTCGGTGGCCCACAGAACTCCTGTTTTGCAGACAAAAAGCACTTATTTTTACAGAACACACTGAATTAAATTCATATGGGAGAACTGCCAAATCTCACTTCTTGGGTGCCTGCCTCTGGAAACTCCAAATTAGGACACTACATGTCACTGAGGTTAACAAGTCTGCTGCAGAAAGAAATGACAAGATATTGGTAAAATAAGCAGAATGAACAATGATCTCAAATCTAGACCACTTCTACTGGTTATTCACATGAATAGGAATTAAATTGTCCTTCCCAAGCCCTGTGGTATTTCAGTTTGGGAAAATAATGGAGAGTGTCCTAGACCAAGAGCAGAACATCTCAAAAGACTCTTCCTTGTAAACCCCTAGTCTTCACTTCTCTCACTTCACATCTTTGGATTCTCACACTTCATGGTCTCTATGGCCAGAGGTTCACCTGTTCCTTTGCATGTGAGAATCTGGCACCATCAAGGCTTTTCTTTTTTCTGAGGTTAAAAGAAAGGAAGTTTAATTAACACAGGCAAGCCTACAAATTCATGTCCAGTCCTGCCTATGGGATGTGAGCCACGCCTTCCACTCCCTCTTTCCCAGTGGAAAGGAGATGCTGAAGATCTCAGAGATTAGTATCTTCTGTATGTGATGGATTTGAAATGCTTTTTAAGGTTCAGATGTGAAATCGTGTCCTTGGGCACCAACTGAGCCATAGCAATGTGTCACGTGTGCTTTCTAAGGCTGCTGCAGATGACAAACTAAGTACAGTGGTTTAGGGCTCTTGCTGAGGCTTAAGCTCATGTGTTTTACCTCCCCCTTCCCTGCAGGTTACCAGTGTGGTCATGGCTGTCCTCTGTGCCTCAGCTGACATGCTGTCACCTTGGGAGACTCATACTACTGGTCTTGACTACTTGATTGAGGGTCTCACCAGTACCATAGTCAAGATTCTCTGGATCTTGACTTGAGGGACAGACACTGACTTCTGGATATGAAAGCAGTAATTAAAAGTGAGAAACTCTTTCCAGCCCCCTGTAAGCCCAGTTTGGGGAACTTCAAACTTAGTGTTCATACTTTCCATGAGCCACAAAAATGAACACAGAGGAATATCTAACAAAGATACACCTGGCAGCTAAAACTCACAGCTCCAATAACCATGGGCTCTCCACCTGGCTCACAGGAATTACCCACCTGATCACTCCTCTCTCCACCTCCTTCCCTACACATCTTCTCTCTACAGCTGCCTGCTACCTTTTCTGTCAGAAATGGTCTATGTTAAACAAGTGTTTCCCATCTTTGTTTAGCTTTGGACTGCTGCTTCTATTTCAGACTTGAGGGAGAGCTTTTGTACTCAAGCAGTTGTTTACTTTTTCTAGCTTTTGCACCCAAGCAGTTGTTTAATTTTTCTAGCTGTACCATATGGTCTAATAAACCCCAAAATCTCATTCTTTTAATCTCACCCAGTTGTCCTCTGGATACTCACACTGTTGTATCCAGCCGAAGGAGGAAAAGCTGTGTGTCTGTAAGAAGTAATACTCTGTCTCTCTAGGTGACAGAGATTCTGTCTGTGACTTACTGCCAAGCCTGTGCAGCAATCAAAAACTAATCCTTTAATGTAGGTATACAATTTTCAAAATAAAGTGATCAGAGAGCCTTCAACTGTTGAACCACAGGCTGAGGAAGTGCCTCAAGAAGCCTGCTAGTCCTTGTTCGCTTTTCCAGTGTCTGTTAAAAGCAGGTCATTCTCCACAGGTTTGCCTGTCCTGTCCTTAAAGCCCTTTGGTGACAGAACATATGCTCAAACAACCCAGAGCAGTGCATCCCTGTCCTTTTCCTTAGAAAGACTATTTTAACCCAAAAGGATGTGCTGAGTCTTTATTGACATAATTTAAATGTACACCTTGTCAGAGTCACCACTGAAGTTCTCAAAGACGTGCAAATGCCTCTGTGCAGCCCTCGTTTGATGTACAGCTCTGTGCTTCTTTGTATGTTAAGTAGTCTTTTCTCTTGTATTTTTTAATTGAGATAGAGAAGTCTTAGCCATGTAGGAGCTGAACCTCCTGATCGCAGGTTGGGAGATCAACACGCCGTGCATGAGACCCCTGGGAATGTTACACACAATTTATCACTTGGATTAGTTAAATCTGTTGAAATTCTCTCTATGCCAAACTGTCTTCTATGAGAGCCACATTCTTGGACAAATTTTCATGTTTAGCAATTGAGGAAAGATCATGTCATCATCAGAAGGAGGCAGTTTGGGGTATCCTAGCAGAGACAGCAGAACAGCACAGTACACTGTATGGAGGGATTGAATGCTGAAAATATAAATCGGACACCGATAGGGATATCCTGCCTTTTAATGTTCCATAAGTGAGAAAAGGTGAACTGCATGTTTCTACAATCAGGGAATGTTGCCTGTTTCCCGATTCTGGCACCAACTCTGCATTTAAATTCCAACCATATTGTTACAGTCCATTAATGTTCGTAGACTGAAGCTGTTGCAGTGCCACACAGGGAAAATATGTAGCCCAGATGCATTTGCTGTTATGAATTTTTCTCTCTCTCTCTTTTTTATAATGTTTTTAGAAATAGCTGTAAAATAAAATAATAAAAGCACTCCAAACAATTCATACACAGGCTGAAATTAAATCCATGTTGCTCTTTGGCTGGTTTCAGCAGAGCTGTGATGCTAAACTTGGGAACACTCCTGCCACCTATTTGCAGTGTAATTAGAGTTCATTTGAAGTCTGATGGAATTTCATTTCTATTCCGAAGGACGTCTGTTGCAGTGAATTACTTTCTTGGACCAAAGAAAAGCTATTCAAAAAACTAATAGCAAAGGGCAACTATGCTGCAAGCATCTGAGAGGGGTCTAGCTTGCTCAGCCTTTTACGGATGGAATGAAACTGCCATTAAAAGCAGCTCTAGAGCATTTGCTCAGAGGAACTTGTCCTATAACGTGTTCAGCTTGTTGCAGTTATTCTTTCTCTCTGTGTCACTAATTTTAAACAGCAGGATGAAGGCAGTTGGAGGACACCACCACAGCAGGCACAGAAATACTTGTTGTCAGAATAATTCCCTGCATTAGAAAGATGAGCTAAAAAGGCATAGGGCCAAACTTGGCTTGTATTAATGCCCCTGTTAGCACATGACTTACAGAAAAACACCAGTGATGCTTGAATATGGTCCTTCGGTCATGCAGCCGCTCCCAGTACACCAGCAAACCCAAGAGAAACGCTGTTTCTGGAAATGACACTGCAAATTAGCCACTCCCTGCCATCCTTTTCCATTTTAATTTGTTGCATTAAGTAGGAGGGAAGCGAATTCCTTTAGATTCCCTCCGGATCTGGAGTGCCACTATTTTTTATGCCACCGTAGTATGTATATTGGGTTTTGCCTTTTCTTAACAAAAGAATGATTATGACATAATGGAAAACCATTTGTAATTTTCTATGCAACCATTCATCCAAAAAGCTATTTTTATGTCTCCAAAAGGTGAATTAAACATTCCTTCCAGACATACACGATATCTATTCTATCTAGCCTACAGGCATCTCTCTATCACAGAATATGCCATGTTGGAAGAGACCCATAAGGAGGATTGAGTCCAACACTTAGCCCTGCACAGGACCATTCCTAAGAGTCACACCATGTGCCTGAGAGTCTCATTCAAATGCTTTTCGAACCCTGTCAGGCTTGGTGCTTTGACCACTTCCCTGGAGAGCCTGTTCTGGTGCCCAACCACCCTCTGGGTGAAGAACCACTTTCTCATAGCCAACCTAAAACTCCTATGACACAGCTTCAGGCCATTCCCTCAGGTCCTGTCACTGGTCACCAGAGAAAAGAGATCGGTGCCTGCCCCTCCTCTTCCCCTCATGAGGAAGTTGTAACTGCGGTGAGGTCTCCCCTCAATCTCCTCTTCCCCAGGCTGAACACACCAAGTGCCCTCAGCCGTTACTTGCATGGCTTCCCCTCAAGGCCCTTCACCATCCTTTTTGCCCTCTTTTGGATGCTCTCTGACAGCTTAGTGTCTTTCTTGTATTGCACAGACCAACACTGCCCACAACATTCCAGGTGAGGCCTCCCCGGTGCAGAGCAGAGCAGAGCGGGACAATCCCCTCCCTCGCCCGGCCGTTGATGCTGTGCCCAAAGACCCCTAGGACATGGTTGTCCCTCCTGGCTGCCAGGGCGCTGCTGACTCATATCCAGCTTGCCATCGACAGGACCCCCAGGTCCCTTTCCTGGCACAGTTATCCAGCACCTCGTTCCCCACTCTGTCCGTACATCCAGGGTTGCCCCACCCCAGGTGCAGAATCCGGCACGTCCCCTTGTTGAACTTCATATGGTTGGTGATTGCCCAGCCCTCTGATTTGTGGAGGTCTCTCTGCAGGGTCTCCCTGCCTTTGAGGGAGTCAACAGCAAGCATATTCCTTTATGTACATAACTACCAATTAGTACCGGATTAGCACAGAAAACAGAAAATTAGCGGATTTTAATGCCAGCACTAGTATCTTACTTGACAACTCTACAAGTTTAATGCGAAATATTGTATTAGACTTCACCACAGACAGCAGGAGTAAGTTTATTGTACCAAAAGAAAGCTAAATACACTGTGCAGGTTCCCTGGTGTTTATAACATCCTTTATCATATGGTTTCATGCCTTTTTTTTTTGGTAGAGTTTTATTCAATGCAGCTTGGCAAGTGCAATCGTCATGGTCCCATTGACTTAATAGGGTGATGACAGTTTTCATCTGCAGAGGATGCATCCCAGGAGAAACTTCCTTTGGAGTAAAGTGTTAGCGTGGCCAGAGTTTATCAGGAAAACCTTCACAAGTAAGCGTAGGTCCTAACAAGATGCACATATTGCATTGATTTTCCACTTCACTGAGAGAAGTGAGTGACTACACTAAATACAATTTCTTCTACAGTATCTGGAACATACTTAGCTGTGTCATCAGAAACAATATTTGACAAAATGAAGACTTTACCAGAGCTATTAAAAATGTAGCAATAAAGCAAAAAATCTTATGAGGTGGTGAAATAAGTGGTCATAATTCATTTTTATGAGAAGACAATGTAGTGAAGACTGAGCCATCCTCTTCCTAGAGGCACACAGTGGGCAAGAGGCCCTGGAGACAACTCACCAGAGTGGAGCTTCCAGGTAGATACTAGGAAAAAATTTCCCAGTGAGTGTAGTCAGAAATCTGAGCAATTTGCCCAGTGAGGTTGTGCAATATCTGTTCCTGGGGATATTCAAAACTTAGCTGGAATAAGTCCTGACTAACCTGATCTAAGCTAGCTCTTTTTTTTAAGCAAGTGGTCAGACTACGTGATTTTCAAAAGCCTCTTCCAACACACATTATTCTGCTTCCATGCCTCTGTGATTTACTTAGTTCACATAAGTAAAATAGCTTTGTTGTACTCCCAGTTCCTAGACAGACTTCTCCAGTAGGGATGGGAAAGCCACAGAAATTCTCTGCTTTAGTTATTCTACCTGGAAAATGAAAATTCAGTGTATCTGTCTAATCACAGTGGCATTTGTGTGGTGTGCAGCATTATTGTCTGCCAGGTGCTTCAGGTCCTTAAAGGAATGATATCATACACATATTTAGACACATTTTGAATATCTATTAAATGGTAAGAGCAACACTTAAACTTGCATTTAGAAATCATACCTGTCAGTTGACAATTGGGTAATAATTCTTGAAAGTGTCCTTTTAAGTACTGCCTAGAGAGGTGGGACAAGCTCTGGATTGCCTTTGACTTGCCTGTGAAGTTTGTGCTCTCCAGAAGGGGAGATTTTCATGCCTTCACATGCCCCATTACATCAAGCCTGCTTGAAACCTGGTCTGTAAGTTTTCAGGTGCCAAATGAAGCCAAAACACGTCCTTAGACAAATAAGGGAATTACCATTCTTTGGAGCACATGACTGGCCTCTAAGTAGGCTCATTTTGTTCCTGGTCCTTGACTGAAGAGATGCTTTAAAATCTGAAGATTGGTAGGTGACCAGAAATGAATCCCAAATGGGCAGCAGAGGAGGGTGAAGAAAGACTGAGTTTACTTAGACATAACTACCCTGTCTCACTTCTACAGGGCAGGTGTTTGCACAGGCTTAAGTTCACCTCACTCCAGAAGAGGCATGGAGAGCACTTGAGAACTACTTAGATCCTTAAAATAGGACTTAAGTGGGACTTAAGGGCTGTTCCAGCCATCTGTGTGGATGGGAATGCCACCTACAAAGAGCAGCATGGCCCAGACAAAGATCTGTTCATGGGAGAGCTCACAGATAATGAGTAACAAGAGGTTTCAATGCAGCTGAGATGTGTAACTGACCAGAATAGAAAAGAGATGTTCAGTGCTCTGGTGTGGCTCTGCATCCAGACCGTTTTAAGTGTGTGTGTGAGTGTTTGCGTGTATATAGGAATATGAAAACATTTATAAAACATGCATACACACTGAGTGATTATTGTGATTTTCTTAGCATGCTTGGGAAGGCTGAATGAAAAATAATGTCAGACTTGTTCTGTATTCAGCTATGGAGAAGGAGAAATGCTGCTGCTAATAAAGGCAGATTTGGCAGCTGCAGAGCCTTGGCAAGGGTACAGAGTTCCTTCGTGAGCTACTGAACAGCTCCAGCTGTGCACAGCTTGAAATGAATCTTGAAAGCACTAAAAGACAGCTGTCCTGCTCCACTGCCCCGCTTGCCTGGCTGAGAGAGGATGAGGACACTTTTAATTGCAAGTTTATGCTGTACTTTGGGTTCTTCCCGTGTCCATTCTCCCTTTCCCTGGTGCAATAACATAAAGGGAAGATGTTCTCCATGGGACAGCCAGCAGGGATGGGTGACGCAAGTCAGCCCAATGCAGGATAATGGTACTGCAGATTCTATCTAGGTCCTGTTGTTGGCAGAGGGAGAGATGGCTGTCAGAGACATGCATTGCATTACGGCAGCGTTTTGATATTCACCCAGCTCAGTCAATTATATTGATGTCTTAGGATTTTTACATATTTGTAGATTTTAATATTTTGTATATTTGTATATAAAGATCCTCTGTTGTTTGGATCCACCAAGGAGATAAGATGAACCTTTTTTTTTTTTTTACTGTGTTTACAATGAAGTTAGCAAGGTAGGACAAAAAGGAATTTACACTATAGCACTTTATGTCCAGGTGGAGGAAGGTCTTCTGCCACCTGCAAAAATGTCACCACAGTGTATTGGCAAAGAGGTCTTAGGAATGGTGGCTGTGTCCTGCAGTATATCAGGAAAAGCCCAGAGCCATCTCTGAGTGTGCTTAGCTCTGCAAAAAATTCAGTCAGCAGGATTAAACATATACTTACATTAAAAATAAACTCAGTTGTCAAGAGGCTAAATTAGGGCTTAACACTTGCTAAGTCAAGTGGCAGATATATAGGTTTTTCTCCCTACAGCTTCTTCTGACCATCAGAGTGGGCACAGCTCTCGCTCTCACTGCCATCCCAGCATGCAGGCCCACAGTGCAACAAGCTCTTTGCCTCTGTTCTTTCCACTGGGATGCTGTTGAGAAACCTCAATGTTGTAATGGCTTGAAGTCTTTTTACAATTTCCAGATGCAAGCTTGTTTACAGCCATTTCATACCCTTTTCTTCTTGTGCCAATGCTGTTTGCCACGGCTCTTCTTCCTTCAGGTGTTTCCCTGAAACATTTTCTCCAGGTGAGTGGATGTGTGGGCATGTGTGGATGTGCACATACACGGTGAAAACTCTATAAGTGACCTTCATTTCTCTACACTAAGCAAAGCTGATGAATGTCTGCCCAGTTAGACATTTCCCTCCTGTTTTTGAAGTCAGTGAAAAGTTGCCTGTAGGACAAAACCATATTTTGGTGACTCAGTACCTTAGAAGGTCCTTGTTAAGGCATGGAGCTATTTCACAGCTGGGAGTCACTGCCTTGGTGGCTCACACCAAGCAGGACGATCTGGGCAGTTCTAAAGGAGTGCCAGCAGAGTCACTCTGGATTGACTATACTGACTGAAATGCCTCATTTTACCCAGATCAAGGTGGGAAATTTTGGTCATGTTTTTTATTACCACTTAGAATCAATTTTTCCTGTATTGAAAAAAGTGTCAATGTCAAGAAGCAAAAAACCCACAGCAAACAAAATAACTATTGTTGTCAAAGTATTGCTTAAAAGTCTTTTTCTTTCTTTTTCTTTTTGTTCACTGAACTTCAAATAAAGACAATTGTGTTTTCGCATCCAGGGCTATCCTTTCCGATGGCCAGAAGGGTCAAAACTAGGGTTTGTTTTGGGGTAGGAGGTAGATGAAGAGGTCATAGGACTCCACAGGGGATGCACTAGCTAGAAGTGAAGTTGCTGGAATACAAACTATGGAGTTACAAGGAATCCTGGGGAATGGGCCAGTTTAATTAGAATTCTAGTGGGGTTAGGAAAAAAAAAAAAGCATTAACATGTTCTTCCTTATGCATTGGGACATAGGGAATATTTCTTGGGCTTCCTGTGACTTCCTTCCATGTGGATTCGCTCATGTCAAACAACTATGCTGAACTCATATTAAGGCCTTTCCCACTAGCTTAGTCTCTGTCCTGTACCCAACTGCTAATTTTTCTAAATATTTTAAAACATAATATTGTGATGCCTTTTCCCTTCCATCAAACAGCAAAGGAATCAGCCAACAGTCTCAATAATTATTAAACGAGGAGTAAGCCTGACAGACAAACAAACAACCAGAGCACAGCTGCATAATACTCATTTCCTCAGGAAATGAAGCAAAATATTACAAACAAAGTCCTTGTATTAAAGCTATGCAATAATTTAATAAGAAGGATGTCGATGTTCCCCCATTGAGACCTTACTTGGCTTTTAGACTGGCCTTTTTGTCTTTCTTTCACCTTCCTCTGAAGATTAAAAGCTCGATTGCAGCTGGAGATGGGATGCATAGACTGCCTGAAAGGGTCAAGCTGTACCAAACCAAGCCTGAGGATCGTATGCACCTGGTTGAACTCACTGCCAGGTGCTGGGTCTGGGAGGAATTTCTTCCCTTCCTTTGCAGAGTGGAGGATTTTCCCCTTCCTAGCCTCGTCTGTGAGTTTTTATTTAGGGAATTTCCTGACACTGCCAGAGGTCAACACATCTCTCTTGCTCCCCTGTGGCATTTCGTTGCTTCAGAGAATTGAAGAAACCCAACACTGAAGCTCTGGCATTTATTGGTTGGTTGTATGCTAATATTTACTAATATTCTTGTGAATTATTTAAATTGTAGCTATGTTCAAGATGTTTGAGATGTTTTCTAGAAATGGAAGAAGGTCCTCCATTAAAAGTCTGAAATAGATGAGGCATATAAATATCTTGTTGAGATATAAATAGTCCTATTAGCAGCAATTCATAACAGATTACAGGAGCTACAACAGCATGACAATGTTTTTAATCCATTTGATGCTCTAGCAGGAACCAGACCAGCATTTGGCAATTTAGATATTGACTGATGTGGCACATGAACCTGTTTCTGCACAGGGAGTCCAACTTAATGGGAGGTGCATGACCAACATGGATGGGGAATGTACGACTGTCTATCGCCAGCTGCTGATGTAAGGAGAAGGTTGTTACTCATAGAGCTGGTCACTTTTTGTGGGTTGCCTGTTTTACAGGAGCTTCCATGGTGATGACTATCATCTCTTTGGTGGCATAAAGATATGACTCAGCTGTCCTCGGTAACCTGCAGACAATTCATTTACTGAGCAAAGTTATAATCTACCTATTTTAGCATAAATGCAACGTCTAAACCTCTCAACAAGTTATCTAAAACCTCTGTTTTATGGTAACATTTCACCATTCCACTCTGTGGAAGCTGGAAATTAAAATCTTGTCACTAAATCCAACATCCATCAGACTTGCTGAAAGGATGGAATAGCATTTTCCAGCATAAGGTGACGGGCAGCCAGAAAACACAGTTACTTGCTGAGCAGTCATAACTTAGAAATGAGCTCAAGCTGGGCTAATATGATATCTGGGACACCCAGAGCACAACTATCCCCTCAGCATCCTTAAAAAGAGAGAGGAGAGGATTCAACTTCTTTGCTTTAGTCATCAAACTTTAAACTTGACAATTCTCAATTCAGACACGTGAACAAAGGTGGTCATGGTGGCAGCATAGTCATCTCTAGCTAATAAACACAGAGAAGGGTCAGTGTTTAGAGGTAAGGAGGACATAGGTACATCACGGAGGAGACTGTAGTTTGGTGGGGTGCAGCTGGAGCTGGTTTTCCTACAACTCTCTAAAGCAGGTGGAGAGAAATTTGGTCCTCTGGAGGTTCCTTCATGGGTGTAGCCTAAATTAAGTGCTCTGAAACACTCTCTGGAAGACCCTTCTGGAAGATCCTTCCCTTTTCAGCAGCTCAGATGGCATCTAAGGAGCTCAGCCTATTTGCTTGGCCACCCAAATTTAGAGGGGAGCAGGTAGCACGAACATCCCCCAGAGGAAGTGACCTGGAGTGTGTCCAGAACGACAAAGCAGTTTGTGGTGGAGTTCCAGGGCAGCCTTGATCTTCTTAGTGGAGACAACTGGACACTTAGTAGGGACAAATTGGAGAAATGAATAGCCACTCCATAGAGGTGAACACCCTCCATTCTGGGGGAGGACAGTGAAAAGAGAACTTGTACCTCATTTATAAACTCCAATTAGTGTCAGAGTAACTAACACTAAGAAATTGTGACCGAGTCCAAATAGAAATTAAATGTCTTGAATCTGTAAATTTGTTCATAGGCTATGTCTCAGCATTTTTCTTCAGGTCTCACATGCTTGAAAGCTTGACTGCTTTCTTCCATGCCTCTTAAACATTTGGACTAACAAAAATATTATCTTTTCCCATAAACCATGGTTTTCTTGTACACTGAGTCCATCACAGCTACAACATTACTGATCCATCTGTATAACTCCTCTGCTCACTGAGGTAATCAGTGGCTGAGCTTTTGTCCTTTACGAAAGCTGTTTCCAGCTTCTGGATTTCTAATCCACTTTACCACAGAGGAAGGACCGGCAAGAGCCCAAGCCCTCACCCTTGTAGAGGCAGAACAAGCCTTTGTTGCTGTACTCACTTCTTTCCTTGCACATGGTACAGGATGCATGGATATATACGTGTATGCCATCAGTACAGCTTAAACATAAGTAGGTGTAGAAACAAGCTCTGACAAAGAGTTGAAAGGTATCAGCAAATTCAAGTGATTTGGAACTATTAATTTCCAGCTCCCTGGAGCTTCCTGAACTAAACCAGTAGAAAATACGTAATTCCACATCGTTCAGCACAGACATAAAGCAAAAATTAGGATCTGGGTCTGTAACCAGCTTATAAAAAATACCCAAGGTCTGGCAAGAATGGACCTGTTTGAAATTTGAAGACCTAACTTAAACTTCTCAAATTCGGAAGTTTTATCTCTGATGACTTGTAGCTACACAAAAGAGAGCATAGGGTGGAATTTGGGGTTTGGTTTGGTTTGGTTTTTTTTGTTTTTTAATATCAGACCACAGCAATGTTGCCAAAGACTTGATTTGTCTTGATAAGTTTGGAGAATCCTAGAGATCCAACCTGGTTAAGAGCTCTTAGCACTTCACAAGCCAGCATGAAAACACTGTCCCAGTCCTAAAACCCAAGACAAGCAGTACTGCACAAAGCCTGGGAGATGCAGAAGACAAGGAAATACACATCACATCAATGTCCAGACACGAAGATAACCCGAGTGACTGGCAGGTCTGTGTGGAGAATCTCTGACTGTGCAAAGAGCGTGGTCCCCTCTGCATCCATGTGTGCTTTGAAACTTCACAACTCTAAGCAGCTCTTCTGGCCTTTCCACCTCTCAGTCCACCTGCTACCTCTTTAGAGCAGTGGGACCTCAGCTGCACCTAACCCAGGAAAATAAAGCAGTTGCCAGACAATGTAACTGCTACTATAATTATACAAATGGGAACCAAAGCAAAGATTGGCTGACGGTGAGAGCCAGGCAAAGAGCAAGTCTATTTTTGGTGTGGGATGACTCTGCATGTTGGGTTCTTCATTGGTCCACTTGCTTAGGTGTTTTTATCAGGTGGTTTCACATTGTATTTATTCAGCAGAAATGCAGGGAAGCTGGAAAACAAGTTCTGAGATGGCAGCAAGCTCTCTGTGCAGTTACTCCATTGCCACCTTTTTTGAGATGTCAGAAAATTGTGACCTCATGACAAACTTTGTCAAGTATGCAGCCAGCCAGGAACCAGTAATAACAGTGGTGTCTAAACCACCAAAAAAAAAGAAAAAAGAAAAAAGAAAAAAAAAGAACAATTCAAGACAGAGAGAACTAATACTGCTTGTAAAGAACTCAAATTAAGCCAATTCATAAAACTAGACATTCTTATTAAAGTGCCTAAACTAACACATCTTGCTATTTCTAACATTCCAGTACAGCATATATATCCTTAACCACAAGGCATAAAGGATGGGGTTTCTAACCTCATTGGCAGCGTGTTTTTTATAACACCCTACAGTTTGGGAAAAGCTTGGCGTACATTTCTGGATTCATTTATATCCACTAGAAAAGACCAGATGAGTGCGACAGTTTTATTTTCACTTGAAGATCTCTCTGCAGGCTGTCCTGATGGCATCAGGCCCCAGTGACAACTGAAATATTGCTCACAGAGAGGAATCAGAAAGGCCACTGACCATAATGGACCAGAAACAATGGTGTAAAATTGCATGGAATTTGCATGGAATGAATGTGCAACCTAAAGCTGCAGCTTATCTGTTGTCCCAAAGGGGATAAAGGATGATGCTCCCACAAAATTTCAGCTACCTTTGGATTAAGTTTTGAAAATAAGGGTCCTGCTTGTCTTTCCAGGTTTTCCAGTGAAACTTCTTCAAAGCCCAGTGGTGGCCCAGTGGTTTGCACCCAAGAAGAGAAGCAAATCCTCTTAGTTCTTTTCCTTCTGACTGCAGCCTCCTAAGACTCCATACAGAAACTGCATTAAGCGCTGGCTCTCCCAGTTCTGACTTTATTGCTCTTACCCATAATTTAATTCTGAGACATTCAGAAATCTCTAAAGTGCCTCCTGATATGCTGGAATAGAGATCAGAATGCAAAATCAATATTATTAGATACTGTAGCTTCCACGGGAAGAGAGTATTATGTTTCTGGTAAGAATATAGCCAGTTTCTAAAGGCTGCATTAGAAAAGTGACTTTAAAGACATTTTTAAAGAGAGAAGATCTTGATGCTGTACTTCCACTGGTCATGCCTTGCATTTCTCCAGGCACCCTTGCAGATTCCAGTGGGAGCCTGTGGAATAAGGTCTCTTTAATGAAAGTAACAGAACCTGGTAATTTAGGCTTAGTCTGTGGTTATTATGTTTGATATAAAATTCAAGAAGGCTCTTTATGCTAGACTGGAACCCTTATTAAAATTGGAGTTAAGCTTTCATCTCTCATTTTAGAGTCTTCTGTTCTCAATTTCATTCCAAGACAACAGTGTTAAATAAATGGGTTTTGCATGACACAGCTGCTGATGAACAGGCTCTTCAGTCAGGTTAGAAACAGAAAATAAATCAGATTCTGAGCTAATATGAATGCACATCCTTGAGGTGGAGTTGATGGAGACATACCAATTTTGGTTCACTGTAGTGTTGTGGCCCCATGATTGCAATTTTCTTAGTGATTTGCTGTGATAAAATTACTATGAACTACCTGTCTATTGACTTCAGCAGCTTCTGGATTCTTCCTTCTCTCTTTAAAAAAAAGCACACCACATGTCAGGTAGACTTTAACACTGCTGTAATTGTGTTTGTAAGGGAATTCATGAGCCCATTTAGTCCATTGCCAGGAAAGGATTAATCATACGTAAAATAGGCCTAACATTTCTTTATCTAATCACTTTTTAAATATTTCTGTTGCTGCATATTCCACAACAATGCTGAGACAAGCAGTAATAAGTCTAGTTACCTTGTGGAAATGGGGTGAGGTGGGATTATGTCTTTAAAAATCACGAATTTTCCTGGGATTTCCAACACGCTTAAAGATCTCATTAATTTGCAGGTTTCAATCTGGCTTTTTCAAAAGCGTCATAGGCACTCAACCCATACTCATTATCTTGAATATTTTGCTATTGCTCTCCTGGATGTTTTCTTCCATAGTCTTCCCACAAAACCACAGGCAAATCCCAAGTCCTCTTGCACCTTTGATCACAGTATATTGATTAGCAGGCAGGACAGGGACTATGATCTTTTTGGCAATGAGTTAAAAAACAAAACAAACCAAACAAGTCCAGAGAAACTCATTCCAGAATGACTGCACAGGATAGTGACTATCATCATGTGTATGGAGTTCATTGCAAAAGGATTTACAGATCCTGGAGTCTTAGAGGGCATGAAAGGAAAGCAGGGACTCAGTATCAAGAAGAGATATTTGAGTCCAATGGGCAGTGTATTCAGAGGAAGAGATAAACCTTTATTTTTCCCCACTCCTGTTTTTCCATTCTACTTCTTTATTAAGTTTTTTGTTCCCCAAGGATCTCAGTCACCATAGGGATCTGCTCAGATAAATGGCTGAGAATTACAGATACCCTAAACTGCAAACATCTTCAGGCATTTACAGAAAAAACTAAACTGGGAGGTAAGGACTGAGGTTATACCACCAAAATCATGACTGAACCAGAATCCCTGTTGATCCAAATTTTGGGCAGCTCCACCAATCCATAGGAGACCCCATGACTGTCAAAAGCTCTGGTCTAGCCAGGGCATACTGAAATATAGGCAGGGAAGATCCAGTCTGTACCTCACCTGCAGCATTAGACACTTCAGAAGATCAGTATCAAAGGCACATCTGCCCGTGGCTTTCCTTTGCATCAAGAACTGTGAAAGTTCACTTTGTAATCTGTGTTTTTACAAAGCTGCCTCTCCCCAAAGAGCCCTAAAATACTTTGCAAGCCAAAGTCCTCATTTGGATCTGTCTTATATCAGTATAAATGCAAATTACCCTGATAGGAGATCAGAATCAGCCCTTTGTGTAAACAGCATTCTTTAAGCTCAGCCCTTCTTGGGCAGAAATCAATCAGGCTGCTTGTTTGGTTTTAACCCTCCTGTCATAAGCAATAAACTTATTGCAGTGGGAATTGAGAGGGTGCATCCAGTAACCACTCCATGCTTGATGCTCTCGGGCTGACTAAGCTGATGGGTAAAATTCCTCAGGACAGGAATGGCCTCCTAGAGAGGGTCAGAAATTGCAAATATCATGAACACAGTATAGCAAAGGGACATCAAGGCCAGGGTCTCTCACCAGTTTCAGTGCAGATAACCTTGGTAAGTCACACCTTGTTATAGAGGTAATCAGTTGGGCATTTTCTTACAGAAGTGCAGGCCCCAGCATAAAAAAAAATATGTCTCCTGACAATAGACTGTCATTTTCACAGATCTTTTTAGAACAACTCACATGTCTGGAGGGTTGCATTGCCTTGCAGTTGGAAAACTCTTGCCTTAAATCACCAGCCTGTAGCACAGCTGAGGCTTCTAAGCACTGCTGTGATGAAGAACAGATAAATAACTTGTACGGGGAAAGGAGAAGATCCATTGCCAACCAAGTGACGTGGCTTCTGTTGAACTTTGAGGCATTTACACCAGTGCCTGCATTTGCCTCCATGGTTTCAGCATCCTGTCACTTTAAAAGCCATTTGGGGACAGGGACGGTGGTTCATTGAATTTTGTCTGTAGATAACTGCAAATGAAAAATGGTGGGGAGGGGGAAAGAGAAATAGATAGCAACCCTTTTCCTCTCTTCCTGCTTATATCACTCTACATAACCCTTATATTGCTCAGTACAAAACTCTTCTGGGGCAACAAAATATTTCGCTTTAATTCATTGGCATATCTCAGCTAAGGTAGAAAAAAAGCAAGAGTATATGTGCACATGTAGGGGGATTTGAAAACAAAATAAACAACCTAAGGCAACTCTGGAGAACAAAATAAATAAACAAACCAATAATTATTTACTTGTGTTTGCTTTTTAAGGCAGGAACATTATCAAGAAGACCCAGTTTGCTCTCACTTCCTTGTAGAGTATTCCTGGATTTTGCACTACAGAAACACATCACATAGAAAGCATCAAGAAAAACAGACTCCTACCCTGGGTTCACATTCTTCTTCCCCTCTAAGCCCTTCAATTAAAATGCCCCTAATCTTGAAAGCACAGAGCTCATTTTGAGGTCCTCATTGGATAACTCAGATCTCCCTTTGCCTTCCCCTCAAAAGGATTGCTAAAATAAATAATGATGTGCTGCAAATAAACCCAGGATTGTTTTCCCTGGAAAGGTATCTGAGGATCCTGAGTAAGAGCAGAATGAATGTGGAGTGTTTCAAACCAGAAAGAGAAGATACTCAAGAGTTTTAGATAACTTGCACCACCAAATCAAAGGACTGATCTAAACGGTCTGACAGGAGCGGTGTGTACAACAGCAAGAACTCTCCTGGTAGGTGTTATTCCCACCAGTTGCTCCATTAGTAGCCTCCTTTCCTGGTGCCTGAGTATGTCCTGGTACATGAGAATACGGCCAAGAGCTGTCGGGGCTTGTGCTTGCTGAGCAGCATCGATTGGTTTTGATTATGTGGCTGCACTCAGGCAGCTCTGCCGTGTCAGACAGTCCCTGGAGAGACAGGGCTGACGCCTCACAGCCCAGTCAGCCGAAGCCACATTCCCCCAGTGCTGGTGGCAATGACACAGCTACCAGAGGAGCTCATACCAAGCAGCATCTGAAAGCAATAAAGCAAATGAAAACTGCGGGGAAGCGTAAGCTGCGGGAGTCTGGCTGGGAGCAGCCAAGGCGTTCGTTATAGGGAGAGAATTCATTAGCAGCCATTTTTATGCTGAAAGACATCCCAGCCTTGGAGATAAGGTTCCTCTTGAGATGTTTCCTTGTCATTCATAGCTTTTAATCCGTAATTTCCATGTTCATTTCTATTTAACTGCTCTGAGACATCAGACCCGTCTCTTCCCAAATGACTTTGCCGTAGCAAGTTTGTGGAGGACTCAGAGTCTGAACCACTACAAGAACATTCACAGGCCCCCCAAATATCTCCATTTCTGTAGCAAAAAGACATGTATTTTCCTCCTGCCAATGCACAGCCTACCTCAGAACAGGTTGGCAGGACAGAGACTCATAACACACCATAGAAATCTCCATTCTCTTAGGGCAGCAGGACCTGTACCAATTCCCATGGTAAATCTCCCTGGAAAGCAGACCCTAGAAATGTGTTTAAGCCTAGATTGCTTAAACTTAACTTAGAAAGTCTTCTTAGTTAATTTTAATGATGAATGTGTCATGCTTTTGATTACACTGACAGCACCCTGCAAGCCTTCCTTTGAGTCTGATTCACAGAAGAATTGCAACCTGAAATATTTAATGCAAGCAGACACACAGATTTCTGAAATACAAGGGGATCAGAGCCTGAAGTCCATTATTGCCAAAAAGTCCATCAAACAATGGCAGGCAGATGGAGCAAGAGCAACAAAAAAATCTGGAACACCCCTGGAAGTTCAAATCTTGTGAGTGAAATAAAATTCCAACAAGCTATTGTTTGAATTTTGACCCAAATTAGCTTTGCATACTTTTGTAGCTCAAGTAAAAAGAATGAATAAAGCTCCTCTTACTTGTCTGAACACAAAACTCCTTCAGATGGTTTGCCCAATTTGATGGTCAGGGAGGCATATCTGATACTGTGTGGAATATAACTGCTTTCCCCATGAGCTTGTTGCAAGTTCCCTAAGCCTGTCATTATCACAAGTTAGAGGACAGTTTCATTTCTGCTGTAAGGAGCAGGACTGACCTCTGACTTCAGAAAAGTGGCTTCTCCAGCCCGTTTATCTCCAGCCCTCTCCTTGGAAGAGGGGCATCCATGTGTCCTAGTGTTTCATTCCATTTGCTGTTGGGATCGCCAGAAGTCCTGACAACATTGGTCTCCCTAATGTTTGGCCAAGGATGTTGAAGGTAGATGTCTCCTCTGCCATGCCACTGTCACTTTGCTGCATAGAGCCTCAGGCAGGCTGGTAATGGACCAGATGAGCCTACCCCAGGAGATGCTCAAAGGGAATTTGTATTCAAGGGAGTTTGAAGCCTTGGGAAGGATACCAAAGCCCACTCTTTGGAACAGGATTTAACACAGATTGAAAATCTTCCATACACTTCAAGGTTTTCTGCTTCATTCCCAGAGATGCTTTGCAAGCCTGTCAACTCCAATTAAATCATTCCAAATAATTAAATTGTTTTTGAAAACGATTTGTCAAATACATACATATATATACAATTTGTAACTTACATGATCACAGTAATACATCAAGTTCCTGAAAGTCATTGAGTCCTGCATCAAATTGCCTTCAGTCTAAATGGTTTTATTCTGTTCAATTGGGTTATAAAACCTTGGCCACCTAGTGAATCTGGTAGTGGCTATAAATCTCTGCAGCTGGGAAACTGGAAGGCAGCCCTGCCTACCTTACAATGAGGAGAAACCCTGCTTCCCATTCCAATTCAGCAGTGCCTGCAGAGTATAAAGACCTTTCTGAGCAAAAGCCTTCAAAAATAGTAATAAAGAACCAAGGGGAGCCTGGGGAAGAACATGTAATTATAGATGATATTTGGAGGGCTCTGTGTTTTGAAGGACATTTTGAAAGCCGCCGCAGTGATGGGATGGGCTTTTTGCTCTGCAAGAGTTTGCAGGCATCCTGCTGCAGGGTGTACTGACAGAAGCCATGCCACACCACCGCCGAGCTGTATCACTTCGTTGTGCCCACTGCTTGTAAGGCCCTTAGAAACCCAGAGAGCTACAGTGAATGTTGCTGAGCATCCATTTCCCAAGGCCATTGAAATAGTATTTTTTTTTTTTATTTTTGGTGAATGGCCAGGGAATAAAACAATCCTGACGGAAGAAAACCAGCCAATTCCTGGCTTCTGTGTTAGAACTGTATAAAGAGGATCAGCTCACACAGTAGGTGAAAAGGATACAGTACACTTGTGATAAACTAGTTGCCTCTTATCCCATTTTCTATTAATTTCCATATTGTAAGTCTTCTTTCCTTCAAAAAATTATTATAAACTCTTGTGTAACATTGAGGTCAAAGTAATGGCTCTGTAGTTGCCCAAAACATCTTGTTCTCTCCCTACTTTTCTTATATAGCCATGGGGCCCAGTTACATGAACTACCCATGTCTAAATGAATGCATCATTGCTACTGGACTAGCCAATTCACACTCTTCTTTCAGAATTTGGGGACAGAGACTGTCTCTCCCCAACCCTCCATTCCTCCTCCTATGTGGTCATTCCCATTCCTATAGCTGCATCTTCATTTCCTTTCATTTGCAAATTCATCCATGTCCTCAACCGAAAGGAAAGTGGTGCTGTCAGAGGCAGCCGAGCCAGTCTAACACTGCACTGACTGCAAGGGCAAGGACCTGCCTCTCTCCTCGCTCATCTCCCCATGGCCTCACTCATCCAATCTGGGTCCTTGTGGATCAGTTTCCTGAGCTGACTCAACTTGCTAAAATGGCAGAAAAACTGCCACATGACTTTCTGAGGTGGTTTACTGGTAAGTTAAGGAGCTGGCGCATGGCATGGGGCTGCATCACCGTGGAGGGGAGATGGGAAAGTACAACAGAGCCCCTTCTTGCTGGCAGAGACAAGTAATCTCATCCTATCTCACAGAACTGCATCCAGAGGCAAAGCATTTACGCAGCTTTGGTGCCATATTTTTAATCTCCTTGCTCTTTCTCTCCTATTCCTCCTCTAGCTGAAAAACCTTCTGGTTTTGATTTTTATTTCCTTTGCAAGGTTTAGCCCAGCCTGACAGTTGGCAGTTCCCACAAGCCCTCTATGCTTTCTGACCCCTAAGATATGGCTTTTTTTGCTGGTCAGGTCTGGTTTTCAGCCCTTGTAACCTTTTGCTCTGCTCACTCTAAAGACTCTTTTGAAGAGCATCTTGCACTTAGTTCAGTCTGGAGCCTTCCTCTGTCATATTGGTCCCTATTCTGAGCAAAATACAAGAGCAAAGGGGTTTTTTCACTCTCCACTGAAAAGTATTCTGCACACAAAAGTCCTGGAGCTCTTCAACCCCCTTGGTTCTGCAGCTAATTCCTCTAATCTATTTAAATTTTCCCCTTTGGACCTAAGTTATGGATCCCTTTTTTAATACTTTTATCATATTTACATGGATTAATCTTGTGATCACAAATCCAAAGTTATTATTTTCTCAAGACATCTCACTGTCTACAAAATCTTGTCATCCTGTATTTGTTGTATGACTGACTAGTCACTGGGTCAGCTCACACTCAGGGCTGTATGGGCCTTTCTTGACAGCATTTATTTTCCAAGGCACATGTGCAGAATTAAAGCTTCAAATAATGATACAATTCTCACTTGTATACACATTGCTCTGTCTATATATATTTACACATATAAATATATAAACACACACACACATATAAGAAAGTAATCTTTAGCTTGCAGTCCAGCCTGGGAACCTATAGAAAATTCCTATTATGACTTTGCCTCAGTGTTCTTAGCCATCTTATCCTATATCACTTTGACCCTAATGTGTTTTGCTTTGCCCGTGTGGCCAGTTCTTATGTCCTGACAGTCTCTCCCACCATCACCATACAGCAATACTTCTCCTTCTAATATTTGTTTCTACCTCTCATGAACAAAATGTATCCTTCATTGCCTGAATTCCAAAAACAATGCAATTCCACCATATTTTTTTATCCTTGTAATATCCAGTCGTACCCCCTGCCTTGGTAGTTCAAGTCCCTCCACTGTATTGTTAATACCTCTTTAATCAGTAGACAAATGTTTCAATTCTTTTATTGGCAAATATAATTTTCCCACCTGCACCAGACCAAATCTTCTTATTATCAAGTTGCCTTTTTAATTATTGCTTGCAGCAATAATCTTTCCTTTCTACCAAATCTATTCTACTGTCTCACTTCCCAGTATACATGACTTTTTCCTTATGCACTCGATCTCCTCTTCCTCTGTTACATCCAGGTGTAAGGATTTCATAGATGTCTTCCAAACTCACTCCCTCTTTCTAATTTTCAATTTCTTATGAGAGCTTCATACACACTAGTTTTAATCCTACAGTATCACTGTGTCTACTGAGGTGAAAGCTATCCATTAAATATTCTTTTCATTAGTAATTCCCCATAACCAACTGTTTAAAAATGATTCTTCTTGATGAATATTTGAGGCACTGCTGACCTCCATGTAATGACTTCAGCTACCCTTTCCAAAGGCTGGAAGACTCATCCAAGACTTATTTCTTTGTATGTCTCTTCTGAGTGGGCATAATTATCCTTGATTATCCCTCACATCCTTTGGAGACTTGCTTTAGCTTCCAAATCCACATTGTACTTCCCACTCCCCTCTGAACCCTTTCCAATGACAGGTCAGTCAGCTCTTCTTGAGAAGGACATTCCTGTCTTCTGCCTTTCAAGGACTGATATGAAACAGCAATGCTCTTTCTCCAGCCACACTCATCAATCCATTTTCCACTGGTTTTTGCCATCTTACCTCTTTGTAGCCTCTTGAGTCCCTGGATAGCTAAATTTTATGTTCTTTTCTTATTGAACTACTTGATTTTTTCCTTCTGGTTTCTCCTCCCCTTTCTGCAACACAGTGGACCTCTTCCTCAGCTCTGTTGCTCTTCTGCTCCTCTCCTCTTCCTTACTTCTTACACTTAATTCTCCAAGTCACTGCAATCAACCAGTAGTTTACCTTGCCAGGTGCCTTGTGTCTGAACTGTCCGTGCAGGCTCTGTGCATCTCCAGCAAGCCTCCAGTTTCCCCACTGAACTCCACTGTTGTCTCCAATGACATCCCTAGATTTCCTCCCTCCTCTTCTTTGAGGAAGGCAATTATGCATGTGTCCCGAGATTTCTAAACTAAGATAAATCCATCATCTTCTACATTCACTGATGTTACTAAGTTTTTGTGTCACTTCTATTTCTGCCTCATTGATCTATTAATGCAAATGGGACAGACATGCTCAGCCCTATATCAAAACCCCCCTTGCTTACAGCTCTTACCAAATAACAAAAGTACTGCAGGGCAAGGTAACATCACCTGGCATTTTACATTTAATATAATATCCCTATTCCTGAGCTAATGTAATTGGTCTGAAATATTGCATCCCTTTATCCAGATCTGACAAAAATATTGGAGCTCAGAACCTACGAGAGGTTGTCCATCAGTGTCTGCGTGAATAAACAACCGTGCCCCACATTATGACACAGACAAGGAGCATGGAGAGCCTTGTTTTCTCCTCTGCCATGTCTGCCATACGGAAATTAATTGGCCAAGATAATTTCTTCCTTCTGGTCATTGAGGGAACCAGGGATCACTCTGTGGCTTTTGGATTTAAAATCTGGTTTCATCCATGTAGCTTGAGCAGTAAACTAACATGCTACGCATATTTAAGGGCCTGGTTTGGAGCCACAGTTATGGTGTTATAAGAAATATTTATTCTGAACAGCAGAGATCTGGTCTCTAGGTATCCTAACCCTGGTGTTTGGATTCAGTAGCTGCAGGAAGAGTTACTGTGCAGTTTCTGCACTGTTTAATAAGGGCTCTACTCAAGCTGCATCTTCTGTCGCCACTGTCTCTTCCCCTCAAGCAGCTGTTTGTCAAAAACTTGTAGGTGCTTTGTATCTCTGAGAGCCTTGAAAACTTAGCTGAGATTGGCTATGTGTCTGTGTGGCTGACCAGTTATTCAGGAAAACCTACAAATACACACAGAACACATATAAATCCCAACTATGTTACAAAATCAGGCAAAGTAGGTGCTAATACATATTCAACTTTAGCTAAGCACTGACAGCAGTGCAATGCATTATCTTTGCCGATCTTATTTTCACTTGAATGGTTTTTCCTTTTATCCCCTGTGGTGTTTAAGGTCTTCCAAAAGAAATACAAATGATCATTGGAAATGAATAGCTGGTTGTGCATGGGTGTTGGGAGAGTGCTGAAAATGGGCTTTCACTCTGCATTCAGTGAGAAAGTGAATCACTCTCACACAAAGCTAGAGCCTCGAATGCAAGGGGAGAGAATGAAAGCAGGATGTGATTCTTAAATGACATTTGGTGCTGTTTATCTACTGGAACAGTGCATAGATTTGGTGCAGAGGAAACACAGCAGCTCACTGCTGGGAAGCAATTGCATTCATTTTGAAGTGATCTATTAGCTCTCAGGTCTTTTAAGAAAATGAAGAATAACATGAAAAGAGACAGAAAAGAGGAGGAAAATGTGGAAGTAGCCATAAGGCCAGTCTGAAGGCTCTGGGAGGCTGTGGAGGGGAAGAAATCTGGATATAGCAGACTGTGGTCTGCCCTAGATATGCCTGTAAGGTAATTTAATCCATTCTTGAACTTTGTATAACAATCTCAGCCTTGTATAAAAGTAGAGTCCCAGAGTTTTGGTTAAGGTATCCATGAGTTAACTAGGGGCTCTGGGGCTATGTGGGGTTCAAACCTACCCTATTATTCCACTTAAAGCAAGGATGGGCTTAAAACACTCATCTGTGTGGGGTGAGCAGGTGCAAATTCAGCCTGGTTGAAAACTGCAAGGGAAGCCAAGCCCAGTAAAGCAGATCTGCTGAAGGTTATCGCGTCCTTTCCTTGCACCCTCCCTCTTCCAGCTTCCCTGCTTCATGTCCACACCTCTGACATTCACCAACTGGCCAAGAAGGGCCAGATCCTTCTCACATAACCCACTCATGGTTAATTTGGAGATTAATACTCCAATTGTGTAAAGTCTGGCTGCTCTTGGATTCAAGCCCCAGCTGATGTAGATCAGTGATACTTCATTGCTTTCATTTCCACCAGCTCAGGCAAGCCAGTTTTAACAGACATGAACACCATTAGCTTCATCTACCACATCTCTTCTTCTCAGAAACTACTCCCAATCTTCCAGCACTGTGGGAACATTGGAAAAGAAATTAGCCAAAAGCAAGAGAAACTTGTCCTGGAAGTTAGATATTTTAGCACCCAGGAAAAGGAGCAGACCTTCAGTTTGTATGAGCAGATGGAGATGAGAAGCTATAGCAGAAGCCATGTCTGCCTGCACTTACAGAACTCCCCGTGCACCCTGCCCAAGGTGATAGTTGTACCACTAATGAGAGTTCTGAGATGGTCCTCAGAGTGGGGACAGGGGAGAAAGAGGATGGATTGTTCAGAAAGTTAATAACTCTCCAATGTAGCTTTAGTGGGCTGTGACTGTCACTGCTGTATTCCTCCAGGCAGTGTGGCCCTGTCCAGAAACGAGGTACTGCTGACCCATGGTACGTCTTCTACAGGGAAGTGGTGAGTCATAGAACAAGTTCCTACATGTTTTCAAGGTATGGACACTCTCTTAAAGGGATGCTGGAGAATACAGAAAAGTGGAAGATTCCCAAGGCCATGGTGCCATCTGTGCAGTTAGGTGGTGGTGTCATGAATGAGTGTTTTAAGGTCACTTCAGAAATTTTTTTAAGGTTTGCTTTCCCATAGGTGGGTAAGTCCAGAGAGCAACCTGCAGCCCATAGCTTTCCTACTGCCAACCCCAGGTGGGCTCCCCATCTCCTGGTGCTACCACAAAAGTGGTCAGTGGGTCCATTCCATAGAAGGGAAACTTGTTTTTGAAAATCAGATTTTCTGATTTCAGTGCTAAGCCATACGACTGGCTGGCAGACCACTGACAGGGTGCTGGGCTTGGGTGGCAGGGCCTTCCCAGTGCTGTCCCCCTCATCCAGGGCTGGGTATATGCCAGTGGAACTTCTCCGGGTCTGAATTTTCTCCAGCTGTAATGAGCTGTCCATGCTGCCTGCCCTGTCAGGAAAAAAACCCATCCATCCTCACAGAAAGCAGCACACCCACAGAGCCTGGTTCCAGTGATCCTGCAAGCCCTGTTGGAATTGAGCACTTATTTTAATTTGTAGATTTGCAGGCTTTAATTACCATTGTAATTTCATAGAGCATAATTACTATTTTTTCATTCTCTTTTTTTACCGGTGCAACAAATAGATATTGGTAGTTTGCCAAAATTACATGCAGCATCTGTCCTGGGTAGTGAGGGAAAAGGAAAATCAAGCAGCTTGCTTAAAAAAGCCCTGATTTAAAATAACCAGCAAAGGTGCCTCTGTCGGGGCAGAGTGAGAATATGCACAAAGGCATCTCACTTTTTTTTTTTTTTTTTTTTTTTTTTTTTTTTTTTTTTTTTTTTT
>VWZG01001926.1:158633-361654 GCA_013396735.1 Grallaria varia
CTCAACCCTTTCTCATTAAAGGACTTGTCCTTTCCCTTCCCCCTCCCAGCCTCCAAACTCGAAGCAATATCGGGAATCCTGTCTGCCTCTTTCAAACAACACTTCAATTCATCAGGGCAAAGAATCCCTCCTCCTTCATCTCCCCCCATCCCTGAGATTTTTTACTCTCATTTACAGCATGCAAGGCCCAAAGTAAATACACAGACACCAGGGTTACAAATTACCTTGCGCTAGGTAAATCCACTCTGAGTACCTGGGGAGTTTGTGGAATACAAACAGCTTCTGTGTAAGCACCCTGGCAATAATGGGCATTCCTACAGCTCTAATGAGTAGAACAATAATAACCTGGAGAGCATCCCTTCCCTCGTCCCGTCTCAGCGCTCATTCCCGACTCCCATCCCTGCCCTCCACTTGCTCTCACAGCGGGGAGGGATGAGGACGAAGAGCCAAACACACGCCTGGCTTAGCAAAGCTCCACTCATCTGGGTCCAATATGTTTTATGGTGACATGCAGATTGAATTTGCTACTCGCTGAGGCTTTTATTGCAGTCGATGACAGACTGGCAGACCGGTGGGCATTGGCATGAGTGTTAAACCCCTGCAGTCAGCACTATATTCCAGCACAGGTTTTCCCTGTGCCATAGTGTGTGCCACTTGGGCACAGATCAATGGCATGCTCAGTTGCCACACCATCTGGGAAATGGAGACTACAGCAGCAAAACACTGTGGGGATGAAAAAGCATGGGATATATGTAAGAACCTGGCAGACACAGCCACGTTAGCAATCCTGAGGCATTCTGAACACAATTTTTGGAAGTGATCTCACCAGATTAAAAACTGAGGTTCAAACTAGCTGGCAACATCTAGTATTTATTTTAAACTGTCCACGAAGTTGACTCTCTTCTTCCCTGCTGGAATGGACAGTGACCTAGGATGAAATACATTTTCCAGGGGAACCTGGTTAGCTTTGAATAACTCAGGGTCCTCAGACCCTTCACATCCTAACTTGAGACAACATGAGACACCACCAGTGTCTCCCAGGTGACTCTTCATGACATCTGCACCTCTCTACCCACACACAGGACTGTGCCCTGCACCAGGGAGGGTTCAAGGTCTTCTAGTACGTATTTGTAAAGCAAGTAAGACTAAGCTATGGAAAGGAGCTTCTACCACAGTTCTCTGCTGTCTGCTGCCATCCAAGCACAGGGGCTTTGGGGACTTCATAGTCTGAGAGGAGAGCATTATAGAGGTGATGCTCTTTCCTCTGTCTGTCAGCTTCCAATACCTGTCTACACCCAGTGGAACCAATAAAACCAATATAATCGGGACAATCCTACAGTTAATTTAACTACTTTGGCTCCAGGTAAGGGATGTATATAGCTGCCTTGTCAAGGTGGGAATTTGTTGGATTAGTGGGCATCCAGGATTAGATTGCCAGGAGAGCAAGAAAATAAACACTTAAAGCAGACTTGTTTAAATTTCAGCTGCTTCAGTCCTTTATCAGACTGAGCCATGAGGGGGATTTGTCACACCTAACTTTAGACATGGAAAATATAAATATATGTACATGATGTAACAGCTTTAGACTGCCTTTGTACTTGATGCAGAGAAATGGACATTTATGCCTATTTAAGGTGTCCATTTCACCTTATCTTAGAAATACCTTTTTCTTCTGCTTTATGTGAAAGGAACTTCATGTGATCTTGGAGTTTCACCATGGTCAAATGACTCCTGCCTTGGCTGCTGGGAGGAGGACCTTAGGGGAGGCACCAGAGCTCCCTGAAAAGCCCAGCCTATGTTCCTGAGGGTGTTTGGAGCCTGACATCTTACCGGCCTGGCATCCTCCCCCTGCAAACCAGCAGAACAAACCTGCCCTGCCTCCCACTGTGCTCACTGCCTTATCTCTGAGCGCTGCACACATGTTGGCCCAACGTCCCCACTTGTGACGGGCAATGGACTACTTATAGGCATGAACATGTTTACAAAAGGAGTCTGGTTTTGTTTATGACCACAAAATCTGAGGGGAACAAAACACAGCTCCTCCATAAGTGGTTGGGTGAGCTCCTGTGTTAGCCCACATATCCCCCAGTTGCTGCCACCTCCTCTCTTGGCACCATACACAGCTCATTCCTTCAAATGGTCCCCAACTGTCACATTTTAATTTTTTTTCCTGAGAGAAATGCTGTAATGATCTGCAGATTAGTAAAAGATGTGTTTGAATTCTGTAAAAATTCAAGCTTGTGGGATTTTTTTCTAAATCATATATTGTGGAAGTTTCCTCTGTATTGTCTTCCCCGTAACGCACAGCAAATGAACACAATTCATTTCTCAAACCCCACTCTAATTACTCTGGAAAGGTTTCTCCTTTTAATTTTGTGGTTTGCTCTGGGCTGAAAAATGTCCTTATAAGTGAGTAGGTGAAAGCATTTTAAAACCACAGGGAGCCCCAGTGCTGTGCTAGAAAGGAAATACAACAATTTTCTTCATGGATAGGGTATGTGCTATAAAGGTCATTAGACCCTGCTCAGCTGGGGTTATCTCACTGACCATCCCAAAAGTACCAGCTGCAGGATGCCTAGGTTAAAATCACAGCAAAAATAATTTTTATGAGGGAGAGTGTGGCATTTTTCACTAGAATATACCCGGTCAGATATGAACCAAAGGGGGAGAAAAAAAAGCAGTAACCATTTGCTAATATTTTTGCTCTTTTAGGGTCACTTGGGATAGTGCTGTGGTGGTCTCCCTCCCCATCCCTCTGCCCGGCGGCATCCATCTGGGACACCTAATGAATGATTGGTAAACATAACTTTTCCCAGCAAGACAAAATCTGTTTCTAACTCGTGACCTGCTGACACTCATTCATTATGTAGCCTTCTTCCGAGAGACAGGCTGTTTAGGAAAACTCTTGCCTGGCTACACACTCGGTACAGCCATCCCTTAATTACAAGACAGACCCTCTTAGTAACTGGGTGATACTGAAGGGCTGCTCACCGGATGTTATATTTAGGGTATCACGGCCACTCAGTGCTTCGCTGAGACGACGTGGTGCCGTGGGACCTGTTGCAGAGCCCGTGGAACTGGAGGAGACATCCAGGCTGGCCCCCATCACTGCTGAAACAGGGCCATATTTCAGCGACACTTTCTCCCTCAGCCACCCCTCCTGTTGTGTAAGGATTCTACTTAACACCTATGAAGATCAATGCAAAATTTCTCACTGCTTTTCGTCGGCTTTGAGCGAGGCATTATTTGAAAGTATTGTGGGGTACATATTAGTCCTTGTGAAATCCTTCACATTCACACCCATCCGGATGCACTGGGTTTGTCAGAAGCCTCCCTCTCTTGTAGGTAACGTCCCAGCCACAGTTAAACATGCCATTGTCTGTGGCATTGCTCTCCTATCCCTTGGAGACAAGAAAGATTCCTCCAAAGCCAATCACTCCAGCTAGTTATTTCTTGCTGATGAATGAACTAATGACATTGCAGAGAGAACTGATAGTTAACAACGTTTTCACTTCCCACTCTTCCAACTAACCTCTTGGGAATTGATGTGAGCTTGAGAGAGTTCTGGTTTTTCCCTCCTCAGAGAGCCTCAGAGTGATTCACCTGGCAAGGTAAACAACCTCATCGATCTTAGCAGGTTTAGCTGAAGATTGAAGTAATTTGGGCACACTCCAAGCTTTAGGGTTTGGTTTTTTTCCTAAGGCCAATTATGTATTAGTTTTTAATCTTTTTTTTTTTCTTCCCCAATTCTGAAGGGCTGCATTGGAACAACTTATTACCATGAGGAGGGGAACATCTCCATTCCACCGAACAATGCCAAATTATCATTACATTCAAACTGCTTTTTAACAGCCTTTACATTTTCAGGGCTTTTCACCTTTGCATTAGTAAACACTTGAAATCCAAGAGCTGTTGAACTTCATGCCTTTCCCTATATCCTCTGTGTGTTTCCTAGAGGCACGAGAGCAAGAGGGATTTGATCAGGGTCGAATTGAATCAAAACAGTAGAAAGCCAGACAGTTGGCTCTAGAGCCTTGGCAGTGCCAGAAGCAAATAAAACTGCTCTGTGTTTATCACTTCATTCAGTCCAGATGGGCTGCTTTCCCCACGCTGCAGTCATCATCCTGTATCCATACAGAGCCCCGGATGATATTCTCTAGCATGTTGCTTCAATGAAGCTGTCCTAGAGTGGCTGTACTAGCGGTTTTGAAGTTGCCTCTGTGTCTCTCATGTGGTTAGGCTTACAGATGTCTTCTGTGGTCTCTCTTTCTCTATCAGTCATCGTTTCATTCTCATGTTTTCCAGATTTCCAGTACCTCCTGCCTGTGTCTGCCTGAAGAAAGGCACCCTGTAAAGCCCTCCCATGTATTACAAAAAGATCTGCTTCTGGTTTTGCTTCACATAACGCAATGTATGTTTTGCAAAAACCTAGGAACTGACAATCAGATTATTGATCACAGCCAACAAATCTGGCTCCTCTGTGTCTAATGCTACACCCCCCCCTGGAAAGCGGTTTTAGATTTGTTAAATGAATTTGCAGCTGATGAAAAGCTAAGGTCAGATGTATGGGCCTTGACCAGATAGAGTACAGGGAGGGACTTAGGTCATTTGCCCTTTTAATTAGACTCAGTCGCATACTGTACCATTCCTGCAGCTCAGGCTATCAGCCTCCCTTGGAAAAAAGCTTTTATCTGCCCAGCATTCTGCACCAAATCAGGTCAGATTCGGCTCATTTGCATACCTGGCCCACATTTTACACAGGGGAAGTTCAAGGCATTGAGCAGTCCTGCCCATTGCTCCCATCTGCCAGCAGGAAAGGCAGTTCAGCAGAGTAACTGCTGGCAGTAGTGTTGGCTGCCTTTGAAAACAGACTGCAAGAATAGGACAAGAAGGAAGGATCCAGGCAAGGAGCTGGGATTTGGAAGACTCAAAGTTCAAACTCACATTCAGCCATTCAGCCACAGGCCTCCTGTGCCACTCAGAATGAACTATTTGGGGCATATTCACACCAAGGAGTGGAAATTGATACACATATACATTGAATCCATGAATCTGGATCCGCTAGAGTGAATCCAAGCTGCTCTGTTTATGCAGAGAAGACAAAGTGCATCCATTTGGGCAGCTTTCTAGCTCACCTGGCTCTGCTCCCAGGCGTTGTGTGCAGCAGCAATAAGCCTGCTAACAATTGGCATTGCTGTTATTAACACAGACACTGTCCAGCTGTGTCTAGAGACCAGCTGAAACCAAGAAAGAATATGTGTTTGCACCTTGTTCTTGACACAAGCCCTTAGTATTTCCCTGGCTTTACCCCTCTAGCAGCACAGGCTTTGCAGTCCCTTTTTAAAGCAGACCTGATTATTTGACCACTCCAAAAATAGAGCAAAAAACAAAAACACTGGACAAAATCAGAAAAAACCCCAAACAGTAGCATCACCCTTCTCGAGCCTCTGATACCACAAGGGAGCCTATGCCACAGGCTGGTTTCAAGGTGTTTCCTCTCCAAAACCCTTTTTAAAGAGCTGAGTAACCTCATGGGCTTTGCACTGGGCTCTGAGCTGGTGTGAGCGGGGCTGCAGAGGTATAACCAAGCGCAGAATATGACCCTGGCTTAGCCCAGCCTGACTCTGGCAGGTCTGTGCACAAAGCCACAGTGCCTGTGTGAGAATGCCCTCAGTCAGGCCCATAAAATGTTGTAGTTTGCAGCTGAGAAGGGATAAATTAAACTAACAAGCATGACAGCTATTTAAAAATAAGAAATCATGTTTCATGGGGTAAAACAACATCTGAGGCCCCAGAGAGTCTGCGCTTTGTATTTTTAATAGTCCTTTCACTGCAACAACACTCTCCCTTCCACTTAGCCGGGCTGAAGACCCCGAGTTCAAACTGCTCTCTCTCTGGTTTACTGCAGCTCTCATCTTTACTATCATTCTGGATAACTCTCTCTTGTGAGGAGAAGGGCTCATTAGCTAGGAAGCGATAAACAAAGCGGAGGGTGGGAGCAGAGGTCCCTGCTGCCCAAAGCAGGCTCCCTGGTGGCGGCGGCGGTGGCCTCCCACCCAGGACAGCTCTGCACAGAGCCCAGCTGCAGCCTGTCTGCAAACGTGCCGGTGGACAGGCTGTCAGAGGGCTGAGCTGTTCCACGCCGGCCTCTCTGGGGGAATCGTGTGCTGAGTGTATGAAAAATCTGTGTGTTCAGAAAGCTTGCAAAGGCGGAGGGTGGCCAGTCGCCTTGGGCCAGCGTGCAGTGGGTTCTGGCACCCAGGGAGTGGGTGGGTGCTGGTGACTTCAGGTTTCAGTGGCAGCAGAAGCCCAGGAGTCCCCACTGCAGGGGACTTGAGGGCTTACCTTCTACGAAAGTCTGCATCCTTTTAGAAAAAGCCACGACACCTCTATCCGTCGGTGTTGCCTCCATGCTCTTGGCACTTTGCTGCTCTAAGGAGAGCTAAAGGGAATCAGATGAGAATGCAAGTGCAGTTAACAGTAGCTTTGAAGCAATTTGGCAATGATTGCTAATGGCTAGCTTCAAAGAAGAAAGATAAATTTCAGGATAAATTCCCTGTGAGAACTGATAATTTGTGACAAGATTACATTAATGAAAAAGAGAGATATCTCATCATTCAACCAACCAACTGTTTTTACACGTTCACTCACTTGCCATTCCTCCAGATGATAAAATAATACTGTTCCCTGTGGTCATTAAAGCTAGCAAAGACAAAGGACAAGGTGCTAAAGTTACTTAAGGCAGAGCAGAAATATTTTCCAACTTGATTTTTCGCATGGGGACTGCTATGGGGATGGGGGAGCTGAGGCAGAAAAGTGCAGGGCTGGTTACAGGTAAGACCATGGTTTACTCTTATGCCTGAATCTCTCAGAGGCTGTTATGATGCAAAGCTATTTAGGGCAGAAGCTGATCAGCTTTTCTGAAATTCTAGCAGACCTTCAAAGAAAGGCATTTCTTCCTGAGACTTTTAACCAGGGCAGGCAGTGATAGGACAAGGGGAAATGGTTTTAAATCAAAAGACGAGAGTTTAGAATACATGTTAGGGAGGGGTTCTTTACTGTGAGGGTGGTGAGGCCCTGGCACAGGCTGCCCAGAGAAGCTGTGGATGTCCTACCCCTGGAAGGGTCCAAGGCCAGGCTGGATGGGGCTTTGAGTAACCTGATGTAGTGGAAGGTGCCCATGGCAAGGGTGTTGGAACTAGCTGATCTTTAAGATCCCTTCCAACCCAAACCATTCTGTGATTCTATGATCTGCCTTTTGAAAGCAATTCACAGAGACCCAAAGACATGGTTAAAATAAAAGTCTGGATGAGCATACAGCATTAACCTCTCCTTGTTCTGTAAGGGATAGAAAACAAGGGTGTTTGATTTTATCCAAAAAGGACTCGAAGACAAAGAGTTCATCAGCCTGTTTGATATTGCAGTTTTGTCCTCCCAAAGGACAAGAGGAACAGCAGGTCCCCAATGCACTGAATTGTCAGATGTGACCTCAATACAGAGCAGGTGAGTTTTCAAAAGTGATCACTTGGTGAAGCTGAGCAGAAACAGATCTATTCACCACCAGCTGCTTTCTGCAAACATCCTCACTCTTCCCACGGATTAGGAAGTAAGTTTTCAGGGCAAAACCTTATTTTCGGGCTGATGACAATTGCATGTGGTCTGAAATGGAGCTAAGCTGTGTGCTGCAAGTGTGAGCCAACTACAAAATGCCTTTCTGCAAAGCTTGCTGGAACACTTGCCATTAGGTATGTCTGCTTTTGATGAAAAATAGCTTCACAATTGTGATAGAATTTTTCTTGTAAATTGTATCTATTTTTTTTTTTTTTCCTATTTCTTGGATTAAAAAAACCTGAAAATAATGTGAAAGCCAAGGCGTTACTCTGTAGTGGTCTCAAATTTAAATGTTGACTTTCATTTTCCTTACTTCATTTTTCCTCCATTTTTCTTTTCCTATAAAGAAAATATATATTTCTCTTTTTTTTACATACCTTTCTGTATCTGTCCTTTTTCTTTCCCCTCACTGAGGAAAGGAAAGGAAAAAGAGGGGATTACAATGAAGAAAAAGAAGACAAACTATGTCAAACACAAATATTTTATTTTTCTAAGAACCTGAAATCAAGCAAAATGTTCTATTCACAGCATGAGCATGAGCATTTTCACCCACCCCCATCTTACTCAGAGGTTAAAAAGCTTTATTTCCTCATGCATGTTGATGACATATTGTCCTATTTTTTTTTCCCCTCTTTTGTAGTGATCTGACTCCTAACCCTTAAATTTTTCTTCACTTCTCCCACATTGCACTGGAGGAACATTTTCAAAATCTTCCAGGGGGCTTGGTAGAGCAAATCCTATTCTGAAGAGTAACTCAGACACTGGGGAGCTCTGCCAGACCCAGCTGATCTCTGCATTCCCAGTTTGTGCCCACGTGCAAGGGCTGTCACCCACCACCACATCACTGGGCATTTCCCAATGGCGTTGATCTAATGAGCTGAGCTAACAACAACAATAAAGAAGCAAGAAATAAGGCATTAGAGGCTGCAGCTTGCTCTGTGAACAGTGCTGCATCCCTTGGGATACTCCAGTGCAGCAGCCACATGACAACTTTCCTCTCCCGGGCACATCAGAGGCAGCCAGAGGATCATTTTGTCCGTGCTAGGCAGCATGTCCATTTTGTCCATACCAACAGCAGTGCAGATGATAAATCTGTAAAGGCTCTACTAATTGAGGATTTTGATCCATGGGACAAAAAACGGCCTTTGTTCTAAACAAAGAAGTCCATGAAATGTGGTCACAAGAAATAAAATTGAATTTAACAGGAAATAGCTTCATCAGAATCAGCTGTGGAAGCCTATATGCAGCTTAAGGTGTGTGCAAAGCACCTCTTCAAGGAAATAAAAAAAAAAAAGGCAAGTAACCTGGACACTGACAAATACTTTCAGAACAAATGAATAAAGAGGACTGTGTCTTGCAATAGCTGGACGCCCATGTGCAGAAACATTAGGCATCTAGCTGCTCTCTTAGTGAGCGTGAATTTGGGTGTTTGTATTCCTTATCCATCCATGGACTATGCCACAGCCTTGTGATGTGATGAGAAACAAATGGGCCTGAGCTGAGTGGACACTCACACATCACATTAAACACCTACAGGCTTGCTGCCCAGAGGGATGCCTGCCAGGGACCTGGGTAGGTCAGTCTGGCCCTGACTTGTCCCTCTCTCCTCATTGTGCCTCAAGCAGGGACCCTCAGAGTGTGCATAAGGTTAAGAGCATGCATGCCTTAAGATGCCTTTATATACAACAATAATCAAACCCCAAGGAATAAGAGTGTTTTTAATTTTTTACTTCATTCTTGTCTATGAAGTTTACAGAATTTCTTTCCTTCTATGCTTTGAGGTTTTTCTACTTCTTGGCAGGGTGTGTGTCTGATTTTCTCTTTGCTAAATGGGAGACTTCCTCTTGAATTAGGAATCCCCCAAAGCTAAGGAAATAGTAGTAGGCTTCATACTCATGTATGACTTGAATATATATTTTTATGCTCATTTTTCTCTCTGCCCTGTCTTCCACCTCTTTTTTTTTTAAAATTTTCTTTACTTCCCATTTTCAATCTCTTCAAGATAAAATGTTCCACAGCATCTCATCCCATAGTTTTCAGGTGGGTTTGGATTTAGTCAAATTAGTTAATCCATCCCAGCAAGAGAGAACATGCTCAAGTGGCATTTAATAATGTCACTAAACCCTTTGACTTTATCAGTTGTCGCCACAATAAAAAAGTTGTTGATTTCTTTGGTAAAACAGATGCAGGTCATGAAGGGTTACACTAAATGTTATGTGAGTCTGTCAGCCAAAAAACAATAAACACCCAAATGAGGCAGCTCACTAAACACACCTGCCCTTTCATTTTGAGTTGCTTCATAAAAATGCCATCAGCCAGTCAGTCCAAAGCAATGTGCTTTGCCTCCTATTCCTGCAGACCTGGATGGACACCAGGCATGGATAACATGAGTCCCCCACTATTCCAGTTAGTAATTCATTTATAAGAACTGCAGGGAAGGATACATTTAGTCTGGATCTGACAATCCTATTCCTGTTTTATTACAGAACTGTACCCTGTTCTCAGAAATAGGGTGGTAAACCTTGGTGTCAAAGTGAATTCTTTGTCTCAGTTACGCAGTCAACTCCAAAGGCTGCCGAAAAACAGCACTCAGGAACATGATCCCACAGCACTTTTTCAATGGGCATTGCTATTCTGTTTGTGAGATAGGCACGTGGGAATTCCCCTTATCAAAATGAGTTAACAAGCTTTTACTGAAATTTGGCCAGCTTGAATGATGACAGGAGTAGAAAAAAAAGGCTGTTCCTTCTGTCATTAAGCATTAAGAAAATTAATTCTGACCCAAAGAAAAACCTGATACTCACGTAAGTGAGGGCAACTTTATATTATCCCAGTTTTTCAGAGCTGCCCTAAGTTTTCTGCAGAATCCACATTGCATTGAAGAAGTCTCAATGCTCAGGAGTCCCTGAGCCTTTTCCCACCCTACAGGGCAAGTTCAGGGCACCCTTCTGTCTTAAAAAACATTGTGCTTTCATAACTTTCTGAGGCCTTTTTCATTCAGGGCATGTTAGAACAGCTCTTGGTCTACTCTATTTCACTCCCACAATCAAAACATTAATGGAAAAAGCAGGAGATGATCTTTAGGCCACTAAGCTGAAGAGTGAATAAGCCTCTTGGTCTCGTCCTGAATCTTCAACATGCTCAGTGTTTGAGCTCTCATTTCCCCTTTCATTTCTGGAATAAGACTTGTCTGAAACTTCATGAAATATTTTTTTATTTCTAGGAGTTTCCTGGCACAATTTTAGTTCACACAGACACCTCACTCTTCAGTGTAAGCCCTCAAGGCTTTGTGGATTCACCATCACTGGTGCCATAGAGAAGGCAGGACTTAAGCAGCATGGTGAAAGTGGTTTTAAGCCCAATGTTCCTACATGTAATGTACCTTCAGCTACTGTCAGGGGAGCAGTGGGTGCTGCTGAGATATGCATCCATCATCATGGGTAGGCTTCACTAATGAAGATTTGAGAAGGGCTCTCCCCACGCTTGCTGCAAGCGCGCTGATGGCGGAAGAGGCCGATGCGAGATGGGCAAGTCCGGTTGCAAAAGGCACAGCAGAAAGTCTCCATAGGTGGTGTTGGTGAGGCACGGTTCTTTCTGCGTTGTCTTTTCTCCTCCAGACTGATTCTGCGTGCATTCTCAAAGGAATCAGCAGCGTTATGGATGGTGTGTCTCCATGCCTCCCGATTGGAGGCCAGAGTGGACCATTGATGGTAGTCAATGTGGCCAAAGCTGAGGTACTGTTTCAGGGAGTCCTTGTATCTCCTCTTCGGGACTCCTCTCTTGCAGCAGCCGGTGGCGAGTTCACCATAGTCTGAGCTGAGGTGGCCTGTCCAACACAGTCCTTGCGGATCAGCCTTTCGCCCTCAGTGTGATCCCCTGTGGGCCATGGCACAGCCACCTCCCAAAGGCACCCCCCAGCCGCTCAGCTCCTGCTGCCACCCGAACAGACCCACAGGGCAGCACGCACTTGGAAAAACCATCGCACAGGCACACACACACAGGCACACGCACGCCCTACAGGCATCTGTGAATTACGAGGTGTTAAACCCCTCACAGAACTCTGCTGACTTCATAAACCACAAAAATGATGAAATTATTGCCACAGAATGCGAAATGGTCCCATCTTTTTCATTTTATACCCTGCGTGGGGCAGGAGCCCTGATTATTTCTCATGCCCTCTTCAGAGGCTTCCAGAAGTTTCTCTGCTTTCTGAAGTGCAGGTTCTCTCACAGTGTCACCTTCGGCTGGTACTTTCTTTTGCCACCAGCACACTCAGATGTACTCTATGGCTGTGCCTGCACAAATCCCTCCAGGAGGAAGGCTGCAGACAAGCGAGGATTTGGTTCCCTTATATTGCCTCTGGCATTTCCTCATCTTGTGTTAATCTTCATGCAGAGGAATTTCACATTAAACTCAAATTAGAGCAGAAGCAGCACTAACAGTTCAGATATTTGTCTTAGTGTGGTTCCTTGCTTAGAGCCAGAACCTGAGAGCTGGGGCACAGCAGTTCTGTCAGAAAGTGATCCAGTCCTGAGAAGAGAGAGGTTACCTCCATCCTCAGGAAACTGTTCCAATACTTAATTATGCTCAGGATAAAAAAAATTGACATTTTATTTCCTATTCAGCTTTTTCCTGACTTCAGCTTGCAATCACTAGACCCTGTCATGCTTATGTTTGTGTAATTCAAGAGGACTGAATCCTTATGTATGCATTGCCTTTACAGGCAGCTATGGCCTGTGACCAAGACACCTCTTAATCTCATCCTGATCAGCTAACTAAAATAATTTAAAATATTCTAGAAATGCATGCATTAAATAGCACAAAATCAAACCACAGGGAATTTGGAGCTATATTGCTGAGGTAGCTTAACATTGGATCTCAATGTGCACATAAATATGTACATTTTAAAGTGTAAGCAATTAAAATACCATGCCGACAGAAAACGTGGAGTAAATTTAATAGCAGAGGCTTTTGTTTTGTTATGCTATGACTCATTTTGCTTAGATAGGTACTTTTTGTTGCCATCATTATGTTTTGCTTGGGTATTTCCTTAAATTGTAAAAGCCTGATTTTGGTCAGTGCTGTCAAACCAACCAGGGCCGTGCATAGGCTGGGTCCTCATTCAACACCTCGCTCCTGCATGGCTCAGGAAAAGGAAAGGACTGCGGAAAACCCACAATTTCTCCCTTCTGCTGGTTAATTCTGAGGGCAGTGGTCGGAAACTTGAACATCAGCGCATGGAAGCTCTTGGTGTGCCACTCCCTCCTTAAGGACAATCCATAATGGCTCATGAAACCTTCACAGGAGGTATGAAGAGCTGGCCATAATGAATAACTGGGCTTTCCTGTAAACTATTCAAAGATTTCTCTGCCAACATCAACAGATTACAAAAAAACAAATTAAAAAATGAAAAAGGGAGCTTAGGGGTTTGCAGGACATATTGCTCCAAAGAGATAAAGAGCCAGAAGAAACACAGATCTTAAGAACTCAAGCCCATTTAATGTATCTCCCCTCTTCTCTACTCTTAGCAGAACCCCTCCATCTTTTTGCAGCTTACAGTCAGCTTTTCTTCTACCGTGATCCCACCTAAAACAGCCAGTTTCAAAGGTCCAGTTTGAACTATAAAAGGCAAGGGATGGTTCTGAAGGTTAAAGTGCTAAAAAGCCTTTCATTAACCACAAAGCTGACCAGGCGGCACCTTGGCATAAAGTGACAGCCACCCTTTAGCTTTAACAGCAGTTCAAAACTATCAGCTTTCAGCCAAAAAAGAAGAAAAATGGCTAGAAATGCAAACATCATGGACCAGTTCTAGATCTACTGCTTTCAGAACTAGAGATTTCCAGAAGTGAGCATAACGCTTATACAATACTTCTTAATATTATTGGGGGGGGGTTGTGTGTGTGTGTGTGCGCGCTGAGGTTTCTTATGTGATTTGATATGTATTTAAGACTGTAATTGGTTAATTGCATTTCTTCATTGGTTACTCCACAAGCCACATTTAAAACTCCTAATGTCAGAAGTGGTAAGGTAATTTCCAAGTAAATTCTTGTTAGCAAAAGAAAAAAAATGGGATAAAAATACTAGTACTGGTCTAGTGCTATATATTTTCAAGTACTCTAACTTCCCCTAGAGCCATTGCTATGTTCTAAAAAATTCATTGGAACACTGTAACACTTCTCTACGTGGCACAATTCCTGTTTGCAACAGCTTGGGAATATACAAAAAACAGTGAAAGATACTCACATCCAAGTTACGCAATTGTCAATGTGTTGATATTTTAGTCAAAATTCCCTGAGTGATAGGAATGTGACATCCCTTTTGAACTACTTTCCAGTATTTTTGTTTGCAAATAGTTTGAGGTCATTAATCAACAGAGCTTCCCTGAACCATTAACAGAACCACTGCTCTGCATGGCTGTTTCTCTTTGAAAGGGATTACAAAACCATTTGCTGTAGTTTCAATCCACATGGGCTCCTGCCCTGAATTGCACGCAAAGTTTCGGGATGCAGCAAATTCTTCATCTGGTTTCATGTCAAAACCATCTGAAGTCAGAGAGTTCTGCACAGAACTGATGGAGAGCCATAAATTGTCCAAGTTCACTATGGATTGGCCCAACTGTATTTGTTGGGAACTGGAGCAAATCCTTAAAGGAAAATGAGCTAAGTTTCAAACAAAACTCAGGACTAGGCAAATTTTACATCATTTCATGTTTCATAGCCAGCATATTTAGAACTCCTTCCCTATCTTTTTGTCCAGCAAATGGGACCTGGCCCACAATGATCCCGAGAAAGTCTAGCAGAAGATCAGCTGAGGAAAGAAAACATGCCAAGTTCCTCTTGTAACTGTACAAGGTTCCATGTATTTTTAATCCAACGTACTCATGCTTTTGTTATGTCCACTTCCCTAAACAGACACACATGCAGACTGGTGAACCTGACGTGTCATTTCTCACATTCAAACGTACAAGAGAGGTTCACTCGCAATTGGAGACAGAAGACAAAGGAGGATACCATAATTTGTTTGGGCAACCACAAAGCTAGCCAGTGTGCACTGGTTGCTGGGGATCCCAAAACTGAGAAAAACAAGTGTTAATTTCTCAAAAATAACACTGAAAAATCAGTTTTGGAAAAAATCATCTGATATTTGACAAAACAATACATCTGAGGAAACCACAATCTGATTCTACAAGGGGGAAAAAATTAGAAAGCATACATCCTGGCTGGATAAATCTGTTTTACCAAATTCTCAGTCAGCAAACCAGAGCTCAGCTTGGTTGGAGATACTATTGTATAATACTAAAATTGTTTAAAGAAAGAATTATTCTCCAGCATTTCTTATTTCATGCTCTTTATGAGTTCCTACTTCTCTTTCAGGTGTTTTGTGGCAAAGGAAAAGCTGAAAGCTTGAGAGAGAATGTTTAAATCCTATCTCATCTTCCTGAGCCATTTCATGTAGGCAAAGCATCACTGTTTGTCATTTCAACTCAGCACAAGAAGATAAACAAAGTTTTTAGTAGTATCCTTGACTAGAATAATTGGTATAACTGGAAAAAATAGATAAGCTTTGGGGTGTACAAGCAGGACCTTTAAGTGCCAAAAAAAGCATGTTTAACATTTTCCATCGATAAAAGACATTACTCACCAAAGTGTTTTCTTTTCCTTCATCAAAGCACCATAAATCATTAAAAAAAAAACATTCTAGCTAATACTGCCTGGGGAAAGAGATGTTCGAACACTGTTTGCTGTGCCTTCAAGGATGACAGGGCAACCCTAAAAACTGTCCATGATTTGATTTTCCAAACACTGTCACCCAGTGCCGTTTGAGAGAGCTTAGGATCTGTAAGACACCCACATGAGCTTGATCAGCATCCCACAGGACCTACAAGGGTCCATGCTCTCCTGGAAGGACTGATGTAGGCCAGGTGGGCTGCAAGAGATATCTCTAGGGCAGAGGTCACCACATTTAAGCAAAATAATTCCACCTGTGTGTCCCATGAAAAGAATTTCACATATCCCATGAAAAGGCTCTTGAAGCTGACACCAGGGTTTGTAAGACAAGAGGCCTACAGAGGTGGTCATTTACATATATTTCCCCAAATTTGTTTTATCTGGAAATAAGTTTTAAAATGGCATGAGAGAATGGATATAAAACAAACACCTCTTCCTTTCTCCTAAACTTTTAATAAAGGAAGATGTTGATGAGGTATTGGAAATACGATTGTTGAGCTTCCTAGACAAAGACATGTACAAGGCAGCGTGTAAACCTGGTTATTGCTTTACCAAAAAAAAAAAAAACACAAACAAACAAACAGAACAAAAACAAACAAAAAACCTGCAAATTGATTTGAAAGAAAGCAGGTATCTTTCAAGGGCTGAGATCCAAACCCAACAGAGCACTTGGGCTCCCAGGGCTTATTTGGGCACCTAATTTTGTGTTGAGACCAACAGGAATGAGCAGTTGGTCCTGTGTCCATGTGATCTCTGGACAGCACCAGTATGTGCGGATATCTTCACTCAGTAGGAACAGCAACACAACAAGTGCAGTTCCTTTTCTTTCTTTCAAAACCTCATCGAAGACCTTGCACTTCCAGGAATAGAAAATATGATCAACGTATTCTCCCACAGTTTATATCTGCCCATGTGGAGTGACCATGCCACTAGCGGTGATCATCCTAAGCTTCTCCAGAGCTAATCTGTGGCTCTGGGGAATCCTTCCACAGCATGAAATCTCAGGGGTTCTTGTGGATTTGCAACTCATTGAGTTTCGGGTGGGGAGGTTGATCTGACATGAGCTTCTGTCCAGCTTTGTGTGCAGCTGGTGTCAACACTGTACAAAAGCTCACAAGGTTTTGCATGATATTCACGGACATGAATAAGGTCCTTGCTACCTGCCCAAGCCTTAACAAACCTAAGGCATGTTTTGGACTTCAGACAAATTCACTTTTACGGGTTTTTCTTTAACGTTCTTCTGCAACCAAATCAGAGCTCCTTGCACACCTGCACATGTCCTGCTGAGCGACTGTCAGTATTGCGCAGTATTAAATTAGTCTTGGCATTTCACAGTGTTCACTAATTATAAGCACATCTGTTGAAGAGCAGTTAGAGTCATTTTGTAGAGGGATGAAAATCCCCATGTCAACGTGTTTGGTGCATGTGTTTGTTTCCCCTTAGAGTGAGGGTGGGATAAACACTATTTAAAAATCTGTAATCTCCATTTGTCTTCCAAACAAATGTAAATGCTCCCTCAGAATCCCTGGGGAACATCACTGGAATATAGAAGACTCTCAAGGAAGATGAGCAAGCCTAAGGGCAAATTTTTTTGGTGAATCTCTTCATGCCTATTAAAACTGATTTAAAATAAAATTCAGTGAAAGCAACCAAACTCAGGTCCAGGCAGAATTCTTGCACCTGGGATCGATGGGAAATTTCACTCTCTGCAGCATTAGCAACTTCTGGATCACAGAATCGTATAATATCCTGAGTTGGAAGGGACTCACAGGGATCATCAAGTCCAAGTCCTGCCCTGCCTCAGACCATCCCAAGAATCCACCATGTGCCTGAGACCATGTGCACATCCCTTCACACCTTGTCCAGCTGAGAGCCATACGTGGCTGCACATTGTGTCTCCTTTCACCTCTTGGACCCTGACTTAGATCCAGTCTCAAGTTTCTGGCATTGTGAGATCACTGTCTTTCTCAGAAAGAAGTTGAGACTGAAATATTCTGTTGTTTATCTATTTTAGCAAAGAAAGCAGTGAGAGCAGAAAGGTTACCATTTCATTTACACAATTTCCCTCCTTCACAGTAGACAATCTTGGCAACGAGACCTCTTAAGTTATAAGACCGGTTTTCATATTCAAACAAGTATCACATTACCCCAGACAATGGAATATTACTACTTGGTGGTCTGAAATCCTGTGTCCTGAACCTTTTGTATTAATGTGGATAAGGACTAATGATCCTGGAGTCAGTAGGGCTGTGCTGGTGTCACAGTCAGCTGAGAAGGGGATGCTTTGTCTCTGTGTTTGTTTGAACTTCAGGCTCTCATGGGAGCTTTGCTGTACGTCACACCAGGCCCTCCTGGACCCAGATACTTCTTGTTTCCCTTCACATGTCCCCTGTAGTCAGTTAAAAGCTATCAGCAAGAGAGTGGGCTCTCCAGAGATAATACTGTCTGTCAGCCTTTGGTCCTGTGAGCAATACCAGCCCAAACTTCATCCTACTGACTTGTCACTTTTTATCCTGCATTTAAATGCATTTAAAATCCAGCAGAAACTGCTTCAGCCCCTGGCATCCAGCGGCTATTTCTCAGGAGAGGGCACAGCTGGTTCATAGCGTCCAGGGGTCTTGCACCATGGATGAGTGAGCTGCAGAGTCCCAGCAGCCCATTCATCAGAGACATCAGCCCTCTGATGGCTATAGTGCAACATTCACCATTCAATCAGATATTCTGGAGTCATCCTGTCTGCCTCGCACTGGTGAGAGTCCTGGCAAGCCGCTTTATCTCCTTGCACAGATACTTGCAGCCCTGCTGGGACTGAAGCTGTGGGGCATATCAGCACATTAGCAGAGCTGAGAAGCAAACCTTAAATCTTACATGGCCAGAGCCTAGTACTTGGGATGACCAGAATGCTAGTGTGGGTGGGAGATGGGGGCAGAGGAGTCTGACCTTTGTGAGTCACCACCACTCTTGAAGCCTGTTGCTTCAATCCAGAGGATTTTCCCTGGCACCACTCCTCCCCACCAGCTCTACTGTGCTTACTCTTTTCTGGGAAGGAAACTCTGGCAGGCACCTCCTCTGACATGGACTGAAGGGTATTTTTCCATGCTCCTGGATCCCACAGAGCTGTGCAGATCAAGCCTTGTGCAGTTCAGGGACACAGCTGAAGTGAAGTTCAAGCTGACCCACACTGCACCATAACCAAACCTCTCACATAATTGCCTGAGAGCATAGACAGCATGGGTGTCAGTGCTCTTCCCAGCAAAGGCTGTTTATTTGGAAGGTTGTAATGAGTACGTGGGCAATCAGGATTCTCAGGAAGAGCCCGTCAGAATTCAAGAAGCATTTGAACAATGCCCTCAGGCACATGGTTCCTTGGGTTAACCTGTGCAGGGTCAAGAGCTGGACTCAATGGTCTTTGTGGGTCCCTTCCAACCCAAGATATGCTATGATTCTATGAATCAAGGGCAGTCCTAGCTGCAGCTGCTGTGGTGGCAGAGGACAAGAAAGGAAACAGGCTGTGAAGGTGCAAGCAAAGCTGGCACTGTTTCATATGCCATAAAAAAAGCAGCATATATTCCCCTGGGTCACTGCATTGAAATCAGTAGAAGGACAAACTTCTCCTGCTAATGACTCAGGTGATGCCTCTGAGCCAGGAGTGCTCTGCTCCTATGCTGAGACCATGCAGTTGGACGTGAGCAAAATTCCTGGATGGTTAAAAAAAGGTGAACTAGAGGACAAAGAAACAGTCCTGTTATTGTCTAGACCTCCAGATCATATCCTTAGAGGCTACGATGCAGTTTATTCAGCAGAGAAAATAAAAATTGCTTGGATAAAAGCTTCTTAGACATTCCCATGCTCTACTCTCTAGTGGAAGTGTTTTTACTATAGAACTACACCACTTTAATAATATTCACTTCTTCAATAAAAAAGCATGACTCACACCTCTGCATAGGAGATAAAAGATGTGTGGAAACCATAAAAACACTAATCCAGCATGTAAAGCCAGCAAAGTCCCTTATCTGCATGGAATATTTTAATGTCTGTCGTGGTCTTCCAGGAAAGCTATGGGGCAATTAACACCTTTATAAAGCCTCAGCTTGTAAATAGATGTCTAAAATATCTTTTCTAAAGCTAGTTCTGTAAAACAGTTTTAAAAGGACTGATATGGGGTTTAACAGGGCATTCCTGGTTTTAGTACCCTGAGTGTTATATCAGCCATATCTTCATGTGTAAGTATAATGGAAAGGAAGCAGAAGAGCCTCCAATAGAGATAGCAAACAGAGAAGTGCCAGGCTGACTGGGTAAATGTCTTCCTCAGCATGAATCCTAAAGGATTAGTGATGCCATAAGTAGAGCAATTAGATCCCAGCTCCCTATGCCCATCTGCCTTGTCTTGCCTCGCATGCCAGTTCCTTTGGGCCCCCTTTCCTTCTGGAGTCACTATGGCTGCATTGCAGCAAATCTTGTCCCCTACTCCAAACGCTGTGGAGCCATGTGGTCAGGGCCTGGCTTGGCAGACCAATGTCTCTATTCTCCTGCAAAGCCTTTTACCACAAGCCTAGAAAGCAGGAGCAAGACACATTCACCATCTGTCTTTGTCCTAAACTTAGTGCAAAGTCAGGGACAATCACAGTGACTTGTTTTCATCCTTGGGTTGTCTCCCAAGGCAGATACCTCCTTCATCATCCTCAGGTCCCTGTGAGATGGGGCTCCTGGAGCAGACACCTCAGTGGGTTTTGGTACTTTGGATATGATACCTGGGACAGTTATCAGAGTCTGCAGTGGACAGAGAGGAGCCTTTGGGATCTGCCTGGCTGACAGCACTATGGATGGGAGCATTTTGGGCTCTAATTGTCCAAAAACTTGAGCGTCCTTTCACACTGCACACGCGCACACACGCGCACACACACACACACACACACGCTCTCAACACTCTTATACATTCAGTGATCGACCAGCTGTGTTGAGGACGACCTCAATTAAAATGTGTCCTTGTAGGCAAAGTGTGACCATGCACAAGGGGCTAGAGGGTAGTGAGTTCCTGGACTTGGATGACATTCATTACCGTCATCCATTTAGCTGATGCAGGGTTCGTTATTAATCTTCAGCTGTAGTGCTCTTAATTGCATGTCCCACCAAACTGAGATTCACTAGATATCATATAACTTAATTTTAGTGTAAGTTAATCTGTTTTAGAAATGCCTAGTATATTTTACTGGTCTCACCCCAAAGCCAAGCATGCAGCTGAGTCTGCAGACAAGGAGGGGGGGTGATTTACTGCAACAGGGCTCCCGTAGCTCTGGCCAGCAACAAATCAGTAGCCCTGTAGAGCACAAGCATTTAATGGGGACAACACATATTCCTTGAATGTTCTGCTGTAACATAAAAATAATAACCAGCCACCCAGGCTTGTGTGTGTATATTTCTTCTAGTTATGGAGCTGGTCCAGATTTGGGATCTCTTAAGGAGATAAATGCACCAATGCTCAGAGGTACCCAATTTGGATACAAAAATTAGGGTTTTATGTGAATGATGAAGGGCAAGAATCTTCTGGAGGTCATTTAGGATGTTGAGTTAGTAGGCTGACTCGGACTGTAGCCAATGTAGAGAAATTAGGGTCTCCAGACTGAGCTAAGCAGTCCCCATGAGGTGCCTACCCAGCTGAGAAAACTCCTACAAACCTCTAATCATCCATGTTTGACCAGAGCTGTGAAGAGAGGAAAGGTTTATAGCCCCACAATTAAAATCACTTTAGAATACTCACACTTGCCATGTTTGACCAGCAATGGAAATCCAAGTTAATTTATATTTCAAAATAGCTGAAAAGTGGAGGCTAAAAGAAATTTTTAAAAGCTTAAAGTAATAAATATCTCTTCAATTTGTTGAAGGTCTGCAGTCTTCACTCCCTGTCAGTAAGCACGGCTCTGCTTAGCTCCCACCCACCACCCCTTTACGGTGCATAGAAAAGAAAAGCCATTGAAGCTGTTATATGATTTTCTGCTTCAAAATTGCTTCCACCACTTACTGCACTTTTCTGGCTCTAGCTGCTATGCATGTGACCACTGCTTTGCATATCCCAAGAGATTAAAGTGTGTTTCTAGCTCCTTTTAAGTAAAGAGTAAGGAATAAACAGCCTCTCCCAGCTCCGGCTCATGCCACGTGTCATGTCAAAGTGACTTGTGTACATCTAATGGCACATTGGAGAGCAGTCGGGAATTCCTTTACGGAGACTTTGTAAAAGTGACACAGAGGGATTAGTATGTAGTTAGTAATGTTGTTTGTCACGGTATAATTTATTGATGCCCAATAGTGATTTCATCAGTCACTGCTGTTGTGCAATACTTAAAAATTTGCAGCACTGCGTGGAGAAGGGAACCTTAGGCAGTTCAATCGGCCATAGTATTTAGAAAGGGTAAAGGCAATGGTGAAACTGTGTAAAGTTGTGGGGCAGTCCTTACCAGCATTAGAGCACAAATGCGACTCAGAGCCATCTCTGCTCGGTAGGATGCTGGAGCACACTCAGAAACTTGAGCGCATGTTCTTGCTGAGCACAATACTGTCCTGCACAGGAAAAAGGGAGAAAATTATATGGGGGGAGTTGGAGTCAGGCCATGCAGAGAGGGGAAGCTTTTTGGAGGCAGCTTCCTGGTATTTGGTTCTCCAGCAGAAGGGCTGCTATGAAAACCTCCTCACAGGTATAGTGATGGCAGCTGTGTTGGGACACTTTGTTAAATTAACTATTTATTCTTTGCTTCCCACATAACCTTATTGGCGTAACAAATTTTACCTTTTTTCTCAAAAGCATCTTAAGCTGCTTGGTCTGCAAGCCTTGCAGCAGAGCAGAGTGATACTGGCCCTCCCTCAGAGGCTCTGTGAGCAGAGGATTTTACACTTTGATGCCATAACTCTGAAGGAACTACATTTAATGCCCTCAGGAAATGAATAATCCCTGACAGACTGTGGCACACACGTGTACACTGAGTTGTTCTTCTGCAAATGGTATCATTGTGCCCAGAACATGGATACAGGAGAAGGAGGTGAGACCCACATGAATTGGCCTGGGGGGTGGTCTGGCACCTCTGAGAATCTGTCAAGGCTTCTAATATCTTGGCAGCATTTTCCCTTACAACTGATACCATTCCATCCTTCTTTCCATCCATCTACCTTTCTTTTATTTTTATGTGTTTCTCTTTTTTCTTTTTCCTTTTTTCTGTTCTTCTTTCTTCTGCATCAGCACCTTGCCTTGCCTAGCCACCTTCTTAATTCAAAGACACCCGGATTATATCTGCGAACAACATCTTCACATGCAGAAATAAAGCCACTTCCAAGCTTTGGCATTTGCAGGAGTTGAGCCTGAAGTGTTAAAGTACAAACACTTTCTGATCAGCCATTCTCTTGATAACAGATGGCCCAATCTATGCTCCAAGATCGTCTTTAACTCTGTCTGACCCAACATAAAACCAAATGTTCATAAACTGCAGCTCTCCATACCCCAAGATGTCCATTTTTGGCTGTAAATCTGGAGCACATGCTGTTATCTGAGATTTGTTACAGTCATGTGCGATACAGGGAGGTGCATTGGAGGACTTGGGGGGAGTCTGATCAACCCAGGCAAATCAGTGCGTCCGCCAGCAACTTCAGCTGCTTCTGAGAAACTTTCTCTGCCAGTGTTTGCAATGTGATAAAGTTATTTTCTTATTTCCCTGCGCAGCACCTCACCTTATACCTTGGGTAAATGAACCAAGCCCAAGCCGTAGGAATTACACCCATTAAAGGCCAAAGGAATCACACTGCACTTGTATATCTCTAGAATTTGGGTACATGATCTGCAAGGATGCATTATCCCTCTTTCCATTGGCTTTAGTATTACCTCAAGGGCAGGAGAGCAGAGAAAAAATTCCAGATGTAGAGCCCAGGGGGCTGCTAAAATAACACCTTGAAGTTAATGAATTACGAGGAATCAAACCGTAGCCCAGATGTCTGGCTGAAAACACTCTTCCCCAGCATTGGTTCAACTACTTTTGTGATCACACACTGCTGCTGAGAAAGGAACAGGGAGATATCTCCAACTGGGTTCTTGGCACACCCTCATTTCAGGAGGAAAAGGGCTGGATCTGCTATTTTTTGATAAAGTCACAAATTCTGTTAATCAAATAGACGCCAAAAAAAAAGTATCACCTTTTTATAACACATTAAACTTTTATCTCTGGCTTCAAAGTAAAAAAAATAAGAGAGAATTTGTTTCTAAGGTGTCCATAAGATAGACCAATGTTCAGGTTTCATTGATGCGAAAGAATGTCTTTTCACAGGCATTATTTTTTGCAGAGCAGGGGGAAGGGGAGCTTCTAATCTGTTTATACTAGGATTAATATTAGGAGTGAGTTAGTTTTTCCAAGGTTCAGCAGAGCATGAGGGGGAAAACAAAACAAAACTTATTTTCAGGAATGTTTACCAGTGGGTTCTGGTCATGATTTGTGTTTTGAAACTTGGGAGGCCAGTTTTTGAGTCTCGCTGTTAGTGTTTAACTTTAGGATTAGGAATTATTGAGTTAGGTTCATTAAAATAGCTGGGTTTTGTCCTTCAAAAATTTAAGAAAACACAGTGTAAGCCTTGGAAGGAAGGTTTCTTTCTGGGTAACAACAGCCTCATTCAGCTCTAAGCATATGGCTGTCTTTGTTTTAGAAACCTGTGTTAAAATAAGGGTAACAGCCCCCATTCCAGCAGAATCATCAGCTCTGTTCCCAGGGATTTACGTAGCTCTCAATAATACCACTTTAAGCCTTGAGAAATCTACCGAGATCCCAGCATATTAAAACTACTGTAAGTGTGATGGGAGTCAGTTCTTCCCTACATTCGGTGTTCAGTTCCCAGTTTGAAGAGAGGGGAGGGTGAAGTGCCAACATCACAGACAGGGTAAGGCTGGCAAAGGGCATCTCTGAACACTCTATGTGAGTAATGGATGAAGATACTGAAGTATTAAAAAAACCCCAAACACCTTGAGGAGAGACTAGTCCCAGATGTCAGCATGAGGACATCCTCTTGGGAACGCACGAAGAGGCCAAAAGTGCTTGTCCTACTGCAAAGGGCTGGTTTGCAAAGGGCACACTGCATTCCTGTGCCCTGGCGCAGGTGGAAGACAAGGCTCCTTCAGGGCAAACCTCACTCCCTGAACTTCCCAAACGACTTGCAGCAGCCTTGGGTGGCTTTGTGCCAGATGCATGGCAGGGTCTTTGCACTGCCACTCTCAGCAGGTCCAGTTCTGCCTTTAGCCACTTTAATGAAACAGAATTCAAGGCAGCTGCCCTCTTCTAGCCTGGACTAGGACTAACCCCAACTTGTCTACGTGTGCTTGCACTCACAAATGTCCCATTAATTGAGAACAGTCCTTAGTGGGTTCTCATTTCAAGAGGAGTTTTAGAAGTTTGGGTCACTGTAAACAGAATTGTGCTCTCCTCTGTTTTGGGTGTTTTACAGCAACTCAGCTCTTTTTTTCTGCAGCCCAAACAGCTGAGTGGAGCTGGCAGGAAGACAGTGAACCCATTTGACGATGACTTTCAAAGTTTCAAAATGTGTTTTGGATCTGTCTTGGAGAGAAAACAAAACCTTTTGAACTTTTTTGTGCTGTGAAGTCATGTCAAGACCATTTTTGCCTGGGAAGACTCCGAGCTTGCCTCTGTGATGCAGACTGTGCAGACAGCCTTGGCAGTGCTGCTGCATATCAGGTGGCTGCTCAGTGCTCTGGAAGCAGCAGCTCAATGATGTATGGTAAAAACGGAAACCTTCACATCTGGCTACAGGACAATCTGATTCCTAGCCCAGAAAAATTGTGGGTGCTCCATCTTTGAAAGTGTTCAAGGCCAGATTGGATGGAATTCTGAACAACCTGGTCTTGTGGAAGGTGTCTGCCCATGGCAGGGGGTTGGAACCAAATGATCTTTAAGGTCCATTCTATGATTTTCCTCTGGGCAGTTTCTCCTATGTGAGATGGCTGCTGTGACTTTTCTCAGGAATGCTACAACTCTTCCTGATGGTGTAAGGTCACAGTGACACTGAATTTCTGCGACAACAAACCAGCCATGGGCCAAGTGGGTTGGGATCCCGATTCCCAGCGTCACCTTCCACTTTTACAGATACTACCAGCTTGGTGATGTAGACACCACTCTTATGTTTCTGCACTTAGCAAGGGGAGATACACTGTGCAATAACTGGATAAAAAAGAAGAAAGAGCCTTATCAGTCTTCAAACCACCCTTTTTTCCTTCCTTTTCTTTTTTTTTTTTCTTTTTTTTTTCTTTTTTCCCTTCCAACAGTTCTGTTTCATTTGTTGTTTAAGACAGATAAGCTTACTGAAAAATGCAAGCCCTGGTCCAGAAAATACCAACCCTAAGTTAATTTTTCCAGGCAGAGACCCTGACTATGCCTTATTTGTACTCAGTGGTATATGTCAACTCTCACATACTTTCAGACCTGTCAGGAATAACACCAGAGTTGGATTGTAGTGTAGTTGATTTTGAAAAGAGGAGAAGCTGTACTACTGTAATCATTATTTAAACCATATCCTTTTCCTTTGTTGAAGGCCAGGCTCCAATTCACACATAGCATATCATGCAGTCAAAAAGAAAGGGCCTGCCTTTGAGAAAAAAAAACAACAACACTTTTTTTTTGCAGATGAATTACTCTTTTTTTTTTCTTTTTGCATAAAAAACATAATTTCAGCTAGAGAGGGAGCAGAAGAAAATTGCGACATACACTTATTGATCTTTTGAACATGGGAGCTCTCAGTGAAACATGACCCCATGTGTGTGGTGCTGTGAAAGCTTCTCCATGAAGAACTTTCAATCTGAATAGAAAACAGTTAGAAAAAACACATTATTCTTAGTTTATATTCTTATTTAACAAACAGAGAAATAGACAAGTGAGAGAGTGGATATTTTATCAGAAATATGTCAGGTTGAAAAAGAAGCCTCTCTTGGAAGGCAGTCAGATGCATTAACCACAAGATTATCTCTCTTAGTTATTATCTTTTCAAAGGATTTCACATCATAATTCCTACCATTCTGGTTAATACCACAATAAGTGGAAAAAACAACCTACTTGTCACATAAATTACTAGAGCAGACCTGCCACCAGTTACCCATGAGGATGCACAGCCTGTTTTACATTCTTGATGATGCTGTGAAGTTTGTGAAGCCGTTACCTTCACACAGCCTTTGCTATCTTTCTGCCTCACATACCAATTATTTCCACATGTTGCTATAGAGCTCATCTTATATGCTAGGATTAACTAAGTGTGCAGAGTCCCATTCAAACCAAGTACCCAATCAGCTGGACATCAAGGCATTGCCCAAAAACTGGCAAATATCAAATGCCCACCAGCCCTTCCACATGAGGGTTATTTTCCCCTGCCCATTCATCTCCCCTTTCCCCCATCAAACATAACTGGACACCTATGATTTCTTAGCCATAAAGTACATGGTTTATATTTGAAGAAAGACATTTGTAATAAAGATGACAGATTCATGTAAGCATCCAGTGAACTCATACTGTCTTCTTCAATGTTTATATTAACTTATTGTGCTCTACTCTTCTCAAATAATTACATAACTAGCCACAGTCATTTCAAACAGCCCTTCAACCCACATCAGCCTTGTGTATAAACACTGGTGCTTTATACAGTCATTTTGTATGAAATTTGTCTGCAGGGCAACAGTTTGCTGCACTGTATGCCCTTTGTGAGATGATTCAGGCAGCAGTTAAGACTCAAAGTGCTTGTGATTTCCTTGCAAACAGACTGTCCGCCTTCCCTGCTATCTGTAGCCCAAGATCTAAGAAGGGGTTGCCCAGTATGGTCTGTGTCCAGAGTCCTGCTAATAAATCACTGCAAATAACAGACATGAACAGATTCCAGGCATCAGGACCCCTCACTCCATAACTGCAGGCACAAAGTCTTCGATCATGTCTTTTAAACAGGTCCAATTTCTGCTCAAGCACCCTTTGTTAATGGGTTGGGTTGTGCAAAGCTGCAGGAATATGGTTCTGTGCCCAAGCAACATTAATTTGTGTCTCGTCAGGGGTCATTAGATCGGGCTCAGCCCTGCCCTAACCGTAAATGAAGGAACACTAAGCCTATCTGGAAAGGCTTGGTGGCTTTACACCCTGTAAGGAGAAGTCCCAAACAGGAGAATAAGAAAAAAAACCCTGAAGATCCAGAAAATGATGCAAAGCAACCTGTCTCTCATGGAGACAAAGCTGTCTCTTTGGGAAAACTTTGGGCACTCTTAAAGAGTGCATAGGATGAGTCGCTGTCTGACTCCCCACCCTGCTTTTGGGCAAGGAAGGTGGTGAAATGGTCCAGCAGAAAGAAGCGTGTCATCCCAACAAGCCTGTTCACCTCACAGTGCAAAAAGTGCCCAGGGGGCAGTGAATTCTGTCACTATGAGCAACTGGGCACTGTGTGTAGGGACTGGCAGAAGGCATAAGCATCATGCAATTCTAATTTAAAACCTTTTCAAACATGTAAGAGAAACCTGAGCCAACACCTTTGGCATGGGGACAGATTTGTGTGCCTTCACCTTCATCCTTAAGTGTTGCAGTTGTATGTCAAAGGGAAGAGGATTTTGAACAGTGCTAGCCCATATTCTTACTTGAAAGGAAGGCAAGGAAGGAAAAAAAACCCAGGGAATTTTGCAGATTGCTTTCCCCATTTGAAGAAATGGACACTTCTGCCTTTCCTCCCTCTGGCAGGAGGGGTTGTGGTCTTTGTTCTTTGAAAGGGAGAAAGATACAAACCTCTGAGTTGAGTAAAGAACATTTTTTAGAAGTCATCTCTTTCTCAGTGACACATCCTCTTATTGTACATGCACACAAACACACACACACACGAGCACACAGACACATATTTTCTATTTCATTAAAAACACTCTGGTAACAATCAAAGGCAGCTCATAAATGTCATATTTTGAAAAGCAAAATGCGCGATTCCCTCTTTAGAGCAGTTTTTATGACAAACAGTATACCAATGTTTGTGTATAATTTCCAGGACTATAAAATAACTTTTTATGGCTTAGGCTAATATCTGAAAAGTAAAGTACATTTTCATATGAAATTTTTTCAGAGTATTTAAAGCGTAATATCCTTTACCAGTCCACCCTTCCTCTCCTCGTTTCTCTTTCTATGCAAAACCATGTGACAAAAAGCAAAATGCTTTCAAGAAACATACCTTTGGCCTACAGCCAGCCCCTCCTTTTCTTTTTTTTTTTTTTGGTTTTGCCAGTTGAAGCTGACATATCTATAGCAAACAGTTAACATATATAAACATGTCAGCTATAAAACAAATATACTTTGAAAGAAAACAGAGAGCTGGAGTGGTTCATGCTGCAAGACAATGTTGGTGCAATTAGCAGACACAGGGTGTGGGGTCTTCAGAGAGGGTTTGGCAGACCTATCCAAGGTAGAAGTACCTTTCTTCTTCACTCTGTCAAGATCTGTGTGGATGGCATGGACAAAAGACAGGCCCCCGGCGTCACAGCCACCATCTGGTACAGATGAAAAGAAGGCATAAGCAGTTTTTGATGGTGACTGGTGAGGCGATGGGTGTGAGAGAGAGCAGCAAGTGTGCCTTCCTGGAGTATGTTTCACAGGTTGAATAAGATACATCATCACTGAACTGCAGCCGCTGAGAGGCTTGATCCTGCAAGGCTTCTGTTGGATGCTGAGCCCTCCTCCCTCTGCTCCAGCAAGGCTTTCCTCTGCTATTTATTATCTCGTGGAGCTTAATGTGATTATAAATGAATGAGACTGAATTCATTAGAGTTATGAAAGGAAAAAAACCCAAACAATTAGCAGTGGGAACTGGTGCAGTGTAGTGTGAGCAGCCTCACAGCACCACATCAGCGAGGAGTAACCTCAGCACCAGAGTCACCTACAAGGGCTTGGGAGGTTGGCCCTAGAGGCGATACACCAGGCTGGGGCAAAAACCAGAGAGGGAGGGAAGGCTGTCTTGCTTGGTTCTGCTCCCTGCTCTGCTAAAGGGCACTTCCCTTCACTGGCCACTTCTGTTGGGGCAGAGGTTTCCATGGCCCCAGACTCATCATTTTTGGTATTACTGTTATGAGACTGAATGAAGAAAATAACCATTTTAACCTGCCTGTCGATTCAATGAGTGGGACTGGCACCCTTCAACAGGCGTTCAGGGTGGACTCTGGCATCCAAAATGGCACAGAATGAATCCAGGCTCTCCTGAGTCTGTGTCCGGAGGTCCTCCTTCTTGGTGGGCCCTATAAAGAAGTCTAGCACGGACCAGACACCAGGGTGGCTCCAGGCCATCAAACCCTAACAATAGGTTAAGAATAGACTAAACAGATAATTAAACAGATTAATTCAGCTCTCAAACAGAGTAGGAGTGCAATTAAACGGACTCAGATTCTCCAGGCTGGGAAAGTCACTGCTGAAGGGGATATGATAGAGATCGCAAGACTGGAAAATATGAATAGAAGATGACTGTTTGCTGTCTTTTCTCATACAAGAGCCAGGGGACATCAGATGAAACTAGTTAGTGGCAAGTTCAGAGGAAAAAAAAGAAACAAAAGAAGAGCCATTTTCCCCAGTGAGTAGTTAAGAGGGGGAACTCTTTGCCATAGGGCCACCACCTACAAGCATGCAAGGAAAATCATTTAAAGGCTATTGAAGCCAGAGATGCCTCCCTTGGCTCAGGGCAGAGCCATCTGGGAGGGATGTCCCCCGGTGGGGGACATCACTGGGCACTGGCCCTGCTCACACCTTGGTATCCATGGGGGACAGGCCAGGTCTGCCTGGGGATGGAGGATCAGACAGGCTTAGGACCAGCCTCTGCATTCCACTGAAACAGCTTAAAATTCACATTTTAAATCACAGTCCAAAAGGTCATCACCAGCACAGACGCTGCCTGTAGCCGGAAGGGAAGGCACACACTTCCACATGCTCCGAGTCCTACAGGCAGTCCAGCCAGCAATACCTGAGCGTCTTGGGAGTGAATCTCCTCGAAAAAATTAACACTGGGCTAAGGAGGGGCTTCGTCTTTCTGATGCCTCCCAGGGACACAGATGAAACCTTTCTTCTTTTGTGAGGGGAAGAAAAGAGGGATTAACAGCAGTGATGGGTGAAATTCAAGCACTTTGCAGGTTTCGTTCAGTTTGGGTAACTCTCAGACAGATCTGGAGTGGAATTTAAGCAACATGCAGATTTCAGAAAATGCCTTCCATCAAAGTGATTTCCCACGTCTCTGCTCGCTTTTATTTAATGCAAAAATAAATACGGATGAAAATAAATACAGATGAAAACATTGTAGTCAATGTTTTTGACTACAAGAATACTTAAGATGTGATTCACCAATAATGAAATATTTTGCAGAAAAGTAAATTTCGATTGCTTTTAATTTTTACCTGAAAAGGTGAGATTTTTTAAAGTAATTTTTAAATGTTAGAATTTTCTCTTCCCTTTCTTCTTTTTTCCCTTCCTTCCTTTCTTTCTAATTCACATTTCTGTGTTCATTACTCCCTCATACTGCTTCATCTCCCACTGAAAAAAGGACGAAAAAGATTTCTAAACCTTTAGAGAAAACTGCTGCTCATTTAAACCTAAAGAATTTTACAGTGTGAAACTGCATGGAAAACAAAGCTGGTTTTTTACTGTCTTTCTATTTGAAATATGGAGGGGAAAAAACCACCTGGAGAAATACTCTGAAAAGTGGGATGCCTCTACTATTGCCTTTATCGCTACAGGCACAGGGGTAGGTTTCACCCTGCTCGTGGAGGGGAAACTGAGACATCACCTGGTAAAGGATATTATTAGAGGTGCCATGGCCCTTGGTTAGATCCTTTCACAGACACACAGGAAGTCTGCAGCAGAAAAGGGATTAAGAATGAGCCTCAAATGAGTGACCTCTCTCACCCCCAAATCACCTCTCTCGTTTCTTCCCCTTTCCCAACAGAAAACACGCGCTGATGGTGGGGACAGCGAAAGGGAAGGTGACCCCTGAGACCACTGAGCTGTTCTGGGGAGCCGAAACAGACAATGCCACCCAAAGCAGAAACAGCATTGTGATTTTCTTATTTCCTTTTTTTTTTTTTCTTTTCTTTTTTTTCACTCCTCAAGTATTTTCAGCAATAAAAAGGAACTTAATTTCCACCCAGTTCCAGTCTGGCATGAGACCTGCTAATCCCCCCAGCAGCTCAGAGAGTCCCTATGGCAGCGGTGTCTCCTTTTCTGGGCCCTTTCCTGGTCTGCTGCTGCACAGCAGTCCCCTGATCCTGGGGCCAAATCCTGAGCCAGCACATGTCGAGGCAGTGCCGACTGACATGGGCTGAAGATTAGTCCCCTGAGATTAACTGCTAACTTTATAGCTCCGGTTTCGGGGTGGGATTTTCCAAAGCGCCTGTTTGGTACATATGTATGCAACAGAGCAGGAGAAATTGCATAGATGGCTTTATCTCTCTCCACCATAAACAAGTTCAGTCATTTATTTCAATTCATGAGAAAATCACCCTCCAAATAATAAAAATATCCAGAGAAGCTTTCGGCCAGTTCAGCAAAGCAGCTTGCACTGAGCTCCTTGAGAAGAGTCTTCCACCCCAAGGCAAACATCTGTGGAAGTTTTATGAGAGCCTAGACCGAGAGAAAAGCCAGCAATGGACATCTGTGGGCTTCTTTTGGGCCAAGAACAAGAGATCCCAGTATCTACTGTGTGAGAAAGTATTCCTGGATATTGTGGGCTTCATAGCTAGAGGCGAGGAAACCCTCATAGCTCCCTTAGCTGGAACATAAGCACTTGGGCTTCATGCCTCTTCTAGGTTAAATTTTGTGCAAAATCTCCTTAATGAACACAATATAGGGATGGTAAATTTATAGGTAGATGAACTCAGCATGATTTCCAACAACCTGCCTGGGTCTTAATGTCTGAAGTTGTAGCAATACTGGTCTGGTAGCAGCAGCACTGGACTGGACATTTAACATATGCAATAAAGCACAGAGCTGCTTGGAATTGCATCTCAACTGCTCAAAAATTTCCCTGTCTTAAGACAGTCATAGATTCACCGAATGGTTTAGGTTCTAAGGGACCTTAAAGATCATCTAGTTCTGACCCCCTGCCATGGTCAGGGGCACCTTCCACTCGACCAGTAACAACTGCAGGAGGTGGCATACAGCCTCTTGGGCAGCCACAGTCCTGTTCCTCAGTGTGTAGTGCTTACATGGGTCATGGTTTTGTTCATGAAGATACTGGTTTGTTTTTTCCTCAGGACAAATCCACTGCCTTTTAGGACTGAGTTCTGAGACTCCGTGATGGGAATCTCACTTGGGGCCACCAGCATATCAATTTGTCCATGAGCTCATTAACAACGTGCTCTTGGAGAGTGGGTTGGTTCAGAAAGCTGAAAGGTGAGTACAAGGGAGACAAGGAGGACACGTGGCTGTGCAGGACCTCTAGGGACTCTAAGCATGATAGCTCGGCCTGCTGAGGAGCTGTTGTTCCCAAGAAACTCTGGACAAACCCAGCTGACATTCTTTCCCCGGCGCCGGTTGCTGCGCCTGGGCCAAAATATAAAGTGGGCTAGGACACGAATGCAGACCATGCAGTGCTCTTGTTTGCTTTACAAGCATAGATGTGACCAACATGTCTCACCACAGCCCTGAACTCCAGTCCAGCTGAACTGGAGACTGCGACAGCTGGGGGAGAGGAAATGAGCTTGCACGGGTATTCGGCTGCCGGTGTCTCCTTTCAGCTGAAATTAATGTCAATGGTTGTTGATGCTACAGGTCATTTCCTGTCTCTCCCGTTAAATCTGGAACTTCAGTGGATTTCCCAATGGTAAAGAGAGGTCTGGCCAACTTTCCAGCCAGCTTTTCAGGCTTAGTAGTGCAGATCATTGCACTGGAGAGTAATTGTGAAGCAGGATGTAACCCATGTCACACACGAGTTCACAGCAGAGATTTACAGAGGTAGGAAAACATGCTGCTGTTTGTGTGAGGCAATTCCTACATAGCGAGCAGCGAATGTCATCTACAGATAGGCAAACAGATATACCAACAAAATCGTTAACTGGAAATCCTAATGCCCGCAATCATAATGCCAGATTGCTGCCAAAGTCAAAGTTTCAATGCCATCACCTAAGAGGCTGGGCTTTGTCCTCTGGGTTATCTTCTAAATCTGTTCAAGCACCCATGGACGCAGTGACCATCACCACAAGGTGAGCTATGCCCCCAGTTTGTGGGTGTCAACTCTGGCCTTGACGCACACATGTTGTCTTAGTGCAAGGAGAAGAACAATGAGTGACCATGGAAGACTTCATGGGGAGCTTGGCTTCTTCTTGTAGCCATTTTCATACCTATTTTCTGGATCCGTCTTCTCATTCAATCAGCACAATGGGAAAAACAGTCATGTCCAGAAAACTGGTCAGCTCTAGTCCCTTGAAGCAGCAGCTGTTGCCCTGAGATCTCCAAATGCTTTACTCGTTAGTTAACCCATAACTCATATGAGATCTGTGATGCTGGGGCAGGGAACTCTCTGCAGTAGTGCCCGCTGTTGTACTCAGGTTGTCTGCTGGTATGGCAGACAACGCTGTAATTTTGGAGTGGGAAGACCAAAGGCTGCATCCTAACACCACCATAACTGTGGAGTGGGCACTCACTGAGCACACAAGCAGCAATGGGGCTATTCACTGCCTGAAGAATTAGCTAGTCCAGCTGGATATTAACCTTTGCTTGGTTCGATTTTCATGCTTTTATTCCATGCAAATTTGAGGCATGTTCTCTTCCCACCCCTCCTCTATCCATTGCTTTCCTCCTCTTTTCATTGTGTTTCATGAAATTTCCTCTGTGTTGGGGAAAAGTGCCTGTGGGTGTATTGGGAAACAAAACCCAAGGTGCTTAACTGAGGCAAGGTCAATCCTGTGGCTCCCAGGTTTACTGGGGAGAAGCTTTATGGTTTCTGCTACGAACCATTTCTTTAATATCTGCAGAGGATCCCATTTCTCCCAGGTTCCTGTCAAGGAGGGCTCTGAGAGCAGCTGGCTAAGTTTGGTTCCTAAATTGAGGTGGGATGAAAGCTGCTGCCCCGCAGATGTCAAAGGGAGTTCAGCTTGCCTGGGACTGGGAGGCACTTGTGAAAGCAGAGCCCTTTCTGCTGAATTCTTTGTTGTCTGTGCCATGGCCATACAATGAAGGCTGGAATCTCTCCGTGCCAGGCACCACATAAAAAACAGAGGGAGAAAGTTTTCTCACCCTGGAGTTTGCAGTCTAAACAGACGAATACTGCAGAAGAGTGAGCAGAGTTTGGCTTGCAAATATTATGTTAGCTCCCTGATTTCTTCATGGATGGTTGAGTGGCAGATGTATTGCTTTCTTTGAATGGTTTGGAAGGGGTATCTGTGCACGTCTGGGAGTGGAGCAGGATCTTGTCTTTATGGCAAATTTGGCATGAGAAGATGTTCCCAATTAAATCTGGGCATAATCAGATGAGCTCTTGCAATCCTAGCAGAAGGATTTCAAACTGAGTTGGTTTAATTTGCTGTATACAAAGAGTTGTGTTCATTTGAAAATGCTTTTGTTCCAGAATTAGGGCATCTCTATGTGGAGTTTTTCAGGGAGAACAATTCTTTTTTAAATCTATTCCTTTCTTTAATCTAAATTAACTTCTCTCGATAGAAAAGTGTATGTGTGTGTATGCAACACAGAAGGGGCCAGGGGAAAAAGCAGGAAGGGATTAGTTGAAAGGAAAAACAAAGGAAGGGGCAGAGATATGGAGGGGAGGGAGATAAATCGACTAGCAAGAGGGAAGGAAAATGAAGAGCAGCTGGAGGGATGAGCCCATCAGACCGGGACCTGTGCAGGGGGATCCTCCAGCCCAGGCAGCCTGCCCATGCAAGGCAGTATGCAAGGACTGTGGAGTCCCCACCAGGCTTTCTGGAGTCAAAGGCAGTGAAGCCAAAAACTTTTTAAAGGCTAAGTTACAGGGGGAAAAAAGAAAAAACAAAAAAGAATAAAAAGGGAAAAATAAAAGAGGACCAATTTCTTCCTTGATAAGCCAAGTTCATCATTACTACCAAATGGGGTGGGGAGGTAGATTCTCCAAATTCTGACCAAAGCAAGCTGACAATGCTGTATGCAACCTGTATGCCATGAACAAGAAACATTCTCCCCCCACAACTCTGTGCCATTGGGCATTCATGGTGGGAAGGTTCAGCTCTGCTCTCGTTTTGCAGTGCTGCTGTTGCACCCAAAACTTGTTCAGGTCTCGTGGCAAATCTGGCGCCCCAGTGCAGTGAACAGGCTACTGCGTCCAATCCAGCCATTCCTCCTCCTACACAGTCTGTTGTTCCCGTGGGCAGGGGGAGTGAAGACAGACCCCTGCACTGAGGGTTTCAATCTCAGCTCTACCATAGACCTTCTGGGTAACCTTGGGCAAGTCCTCAGCCTCAGGAAGCCCAGCCCATGCTTACCTACTGGTCCTAATGCTTCCATACTTCTTAAGGGGTGTCTCCAGTAGGTCAGCACCAACAACTGTGAGAAACCCAGTCCCACGGCAGCAGGAGCTGTGCATATTCCTCAAGTGGGTCCAGACTGTGATGACAATGTCAATGTTTTTATTGCTCAGTTTTCTGAAGCGTGCTCTTTAAAGAAGAAACAGGAAGATGCAGTGCTTCCCCCAGATTGTATCACCTCCACAGCCAGGGCTCTCTCTAAATAAACAACACCGCTTTCCAGGCTGTATTTCTTGTGAGCAGGAACCGTGTTTGGTGTGACACAAAGCACAGCCAAAGTTCAGTTAAAAAAATAAGGGAGGGAAAGGAATAATAACATTTTATGCATGAATTCGCTGAGAAATAAAACAAGACACAGAGTTGTTGAGTGGTTTACGCAGCAACAGGGTTGAACATTGAAATATTGAACCCAGGAGTCCAACTCTAACAATCTCATCCTGCTTCAACTGCTAACACACATTGTTTGTCATATTTTTCTGCCCTTGCTATAAGCACGGACTTTTACCCAAAGAGCATAATTTTCTCATTAATCTGATTTTGGAAGTGTGGAAGATTTACGAAGGAAAGGAAGCAAAAAGTTTCACAGATGAGAGCAAGCACCAAGAGAGTTCAAAGAGGAAAAGAGTAAAGAAAATATCTTTCTGCTCATACATCCAGATCACCTGCAGACACGAGCCCAAAGAAGGCAGTGTTTGAAATTGCTGGTACGCACAACTCTGGGGATGTTAAAAATACATTAGAAACCACAAGTTATTTCCTTCCTTCCTTCCTTNGTAAAGAATTTTGTTCTAATTTTTAATTTAAATCTCCCTTCTTTTAGTTTAAATCCACTTCCTCTTGTCTTACTACTATCTGCCTGTGCAGGGTTACTCTCCCTCTGTTTTTACGAGCCCCTTATAAATACTTGAATGCCTCAATGGGTCAGGGAGGTCTCCCAGTACCTACGTACACAGAAGACCTGCATTTCTTTAAGTGTAAATTAGGTAAGGAAAAACATGGAGTTTTTTGTGATTCCCCCGTATAGTTTCACTGGAGGGAGGGGTGACCCCTTGGACCTGTTCTGGGAATGCAGTTCCTTGTTGTTGGTGCTGCACATCCACGGCCAGGACTCAATCCCAGGGTTCAAGTTACAGCTGTTGGACTTCACTTTACAGGTGCAGAAGGCTGGTATTCTGCTATGGAGCAGTTCATGCTCCTGCACTGTCAGGTAGCACATGGTCTCCTGGGGCTCCTAACACACATTATGTACAACCTTTCAGATGGGACTCTTTGAACTTGATCTTACACTTGGCAAACCTGGGTTTGCTCCAGCTCTCCTGCAGGCTTCCTGTGTGGCATTGTGAAATGTGTTTATCCATCCCACAGTTCGCTGTTCCCCCCACTGACAAAAAACCCCTGGGAATCGTGTTTGTATCTCCCAAGGGACCAGGAGGTTAAATTGTTACAGACTGGAAAATGCTGAATCTGAGGAGCAGTGAGGTATAGAGATGTTCCTTTGGTTTCTCTGTGATCAGAGCGTGCTGCATGTGAGTCAGCTGCTCTTGTCAGCCCAATGCAAAAGCAGATGTGTGAGATGTGCAGCTACATTTTTGAATGTTACTTTTTACCGTGCCCGCATTTTTCTTCTCTTTGTGTAAAATTATGAGCTTTTAAATATCAAATGGACTATATATTATTACAGAACAGTTGCTCGGTTTTGTATGAGAAACAAATATGTTTTCCATTATATTCTCCAGGTGCATTCTATAAAGGGGGCGTTTATGGTAGAATCATATATATTTCAATAAAGGCTTAGTAGTTTTATGTCAGAGAGAGGTAGCCTTGAAACCAAAACCATACATTTCAACTTCATTGAAACTGCTTTTTTGCCTGAAATAAAGTAAACCTTCAAATGGGAACAAAACATATTGGGCATTACATAGGGTTTAGAGAGACTTACTTAAGAGTTAGAGCTGAAAAAAAAAAAAAAAAGATCATTTAGATGGGATTAGGGAAAGTTGGAAAATGCAATAAAAGCCCACAAAAGTAGGCAGAGAGTTGCATAATTCTACAAAACCTGGAAATTAATATCCATAGCCTGCACTTTTACTGTATGGAATCTTACTTGGGAAAATGGTTAATTAAAGCTAAGCCACTGTAATGATAATTTACAGTCCAGTTTGGAGCAGAAGCCTGAAACAGTAAATTCTGGAGCAAGGCTGCGCATCACAAAGTTGCAGCACAAAACCACTCTATAGACATTGCTGGAAAAGCTCAGCTCCTGCTGTCTTGTGTCTGTTAATGCAGTATCTCTGTGTATACAGTTCAAACCATTTTACAAATATTTGTCATTTGCAGGAGGGATGTTGCCAAGACCTATCTTGATACTGCAACCATAAATAAAGTGTCCCATCACAGAGCTCTGAATTTAAAACAAACTGTTTGAAGAAGGTGAGGACAAACTATTTTTTTCTGAAATATGAACAAGCCTTCAGTCTTAAGCCAAACACAGAAGGCGTCTTTGATATTGAAAAATCTAAAGAGTGAGTGGAGATTTTGACTCCTGCAAGTGTTTTCCGCCATCACAGATTTATACAAGCATGTTTCATTGTTTTATTAAATTGGCCTCACCCTTAGTATCCCAGAGATTTCCAGGAAAACATTAAAAAAAGTGATGAAGTTCTGTCAGGAATTGTTTTGTTCTCACATTCTCTCCCAGCAGGGGAAACAAGTGAAGCTGCCTTCTTTCAGGCAAAATTTAAAAAGGCATATCCATTACTTATTGAGAACATCCTCAGCAGGTAAGAGCCAAAACATTCCTTTTCAGCGGGGATACAAACTCCTACAAACCTGAGGAAGAAACTCCCACTAGCAAAGAGCCTTGGAGCTTTTCCTGTGCATCAATTATTTCATTCACATTTGCTGTGTGTTCCTCGCATTTCCCCCTGCAGCTCCTGGAAGGGGCTGCTGCCAAACACGAGAGAACTCCACAGGTATGAGCAGGCGCTGAACTGTCACGATGCAAGTCTTTGGGTTTGTTGATACACTGGACTGACTCTTCAGGATGTTCAAACCAGCAAGCACACCGCATCAATCTTGAAATAACTCAAGATGCTGTCTTTGACTCGTGCCAAACGGGAGGTGAGGTGGCTACAGCAGTCACTCTGGAGAATAAAAACCAGTGTCCCTACTGTTTATAAACCAGAGCCAAACCTGCCATGTCTGCACTGCCAGTGAGGAGCAGATCCTGAAATATATTATTCCCTCAGTCACACTGACCTTTTTTCCTATAACCATTATTATTATAGAAAGTGCTGAGATGCTCTCCAAACAGGAGCCCAGGAGCAAGCCACAATGTATTTGGTGACAATCAGAGAGCAGAGACCTGGAGATGAATGAAACTAAGGGCATAAATGTGTTTTGGAGGGGTTTTTTTTAGCATAATTGGGCTACATATTGCCTTCTGATGCTGCTCTGTGTTAATTCTCTCTGCTGATTTTGCTCTCTGCTGAGCTGAGCGTTGGCTTTCAGGATAGTTTACTATTACTCATCTGCAGAAATATTGCACAACATTAACTTTCAGCAGCCTTGAGCCAGCATGTCCTTTGTGTGCCTGGTGCGTTCTGCTGGCCTTGAACCGTGACTGCAAATAATGAAGTTTTGTTGACTCAGAGTTTATTTCTGATAAATCTCAGGCCACTCCCCCCCCCACTCAGTTTTTCTTTATGCCGAATACCTAAATGTGTTCTCTAAATCTCTAGCCAAGTCACATCCAAATGAACATCTCTTGGCTGTTAAAGTTGTCCCAATTTTGTGAGTGTTTCTGTGAGAGCAGCCACAAGTTTATATCATTGCAAAAGGTAGGAAAATTGGTCTGTTGGGTGTCTCTCAGTGCTGGACACACACCTATGTGTCTCACCCTTGCCTTTTTCTTGATTTCTTCAAATGCTGTTAAAATTGGCAGAACTTTCACTTCAAATCCAGGAAACTTACACCATCGAATTCCTGCTGAATTCATCTTCTGTACAGCTCTGAGTGCTGAAAAAGGGCATTTCATTGCTAGATGATGATAGAGGGCTTGGAAAGGGAGAGGCTGGGAGTCCCTGTGCTGCCTTGAGGCAGCTGGGGTGGACTGCACAGTGGCAGGGCTGGAGATGGGGGGCCAGGGGAGAAACACCCCGTGTTTACACTGCTGTAAGAACCACCCAAACTGGCACGGGACCCATCACTGGCAACCCCTGAGACACAGGAGCAGGGAAGTTCCCATCTTATGCCTTGTGAGCTGGGGATGCTGCAAAAACATAGTGACTCGATCTGCTGGGGTTGCTTTGAAACTATGACTTGAATAAGAAACAAGAAAGGTCAGTCCAGAACAGATTCAAATTTCTGCACTGTCTGACCCAGACCAGCATTTTCTTCCAGGAATCCCCTAAATTAGGCAGGGAGTTGATTAATTCTGATTTCCACATTGCTCATCAGCCTTTAGTTGTTGAGTTCCCCTCTGTCAATCTGCCCCAAGCCTGTCCAGCTATGGGCTAACATACCTCTGAAAAATATTTCAGCTTTGACGAAGCCTCAGTTCTGGGAGCAGAGGAGAGGGACTGCTACAGCCAGCTCTGGCTCCAGTTTTTGACTCACCTCAGGACAGATGCTGGTACCCTGTCCCCAAGTTCTCTACCACCCTCGCAAAAATCAGGTTGTGAATCAAGTCTGTGCTATTTTGGACTCACTCCATTGCCTGAAATAGTCAGAACTATGAAAGTTTTTTGAGTTCTCTGCCTTCCTCTTCTCCCCATGAAAAGGCTGGTTCCTCTCTTAAGATATGGGCAAAGCTCTGTGGGGCTGTGATTTATATCAAGTGCTGCAGATGCGCTTTTTAAAGTAGGTTTAAAAATTACTTTCCCTAATAGAGATTAAATATTGATTACTTAAGTAATAGCTCTGTCTGCGATAGGAAATAGATGTGTAGCAACCTCCACACATCAGTCATTCACATTATCTGAGGAAATAGCATACCAGATGAAATACAGGATATTTGCAAATCTTTTCCTAAAACTATCCTCATCTTCTACATAGATGTATATAAATATATGTACATCGATCTATATATATATGCATGCTCATACTTATCCTTTGAGTTTCCCTGGCTAAATAGCTAGCTCCTCACTTTTCATTTAGGCTCCTACTGACTCCTTAGCATTTTAAGAGTAAGTTTGCTGTACTTTTCCTCATAGTTTGTCATACTATATGTCCCTACTGATTTTGAAACAGGAGAACTATTCCCTGGCATGGACAAATGGTGTGCTGGTCTCCTGCCAGTGACTGTCCTGCATCACACGGTGTGGCAATGCCATCGGTGCCAGGTCATGGAGGGAAGGTGAGGGACAGAGAAGGTGTGGTGTGAGATGACCACAGTGACCAGAGACAAAAAGTTCTGGGGTGCAGCAGCGAGCCCTGTGGATGTGTCTGCTATGTGGCATTAAAGAGCTGGGAAGAAGCCACGAGGGCCTTGGGGGTGAAGTTGAAGACTCTTTTCTTCTCCCCTTCACTCCATTCTTCTATTTGGGGCTTTGGCTTGGGGCAACCTATCCAGGAAGTGGCATCCCTGCCCATAACAGAGGGTGGAACTAGATGATCTTTAAGGTCCCTTCCAACCCAAACCATTCTGTGATTACATGATTCTGTGACTTACAGGTTTGGGGATCTCCAGTGATTTGGTTACTCTGCAGACCAGCCGTTGGCTGCCACACTAAGCCTGAACCCCAAGGCTAAGTGTCACTGATCACTCATAGCCTGGATGCAAGTGGGCAGAATGGGACTTTTTCCTCACATGTTTGCCACTGAGCTGCCCAGGTCATAGCTTGGCTACTATCGACTCTGTGTCACCCAGTGCTGTTCAGCCCAGAGCTCCTCAGCAGCTCCTGCCCTCACAGCACTGCCAGTGGCTGGCTTTAAAGTGGCTGTCTCCTTTGCTAACTAGTATTGCAGGACTTTGCTTATCTGCTCAATTTGTTGGGAAAAAACAGCAATTTTTCCTGACCTTCCCCCTGCTGAGATAGCATCAAAGCAAGGTTGGATGTTAGATAAAGCCCAGGGACACATGTCCTCCGTTCCAGCTTGCAGCAGCACATCCCTGCCTGCAGAGTGCACAGCACCTTTGGACTATATGAACATCACACAGAAACTGGAAAAATGTCTGTAAGGGCAGCATCTGTCCCACTGCTCTGTTCATTTTTCCTGAATCCTGGGAAGATAAGAGTTCTTTTCACTCCCACAGGGCATCTCCTCTGACTGTTGCTGCAGCCAGCCAAACACCTGCCTGCTTGGAAACTGCAATATTCATGGGAGGGCTTCATCTGATGGTCTTTTGGGAGTTTCGGACTTGCCAGTGCTGTGGGGTTGCAGCCCCAGTTTCAGCTTGCCAGTTGAGGTTAAAAGGCAGTAGTTTTACCCCATACCCTGATCAAATGCTCTGGCCAGGTTGCAATGTGAGCACAAACTGCTTGAACCAGATTTTTCTCTTTCAGAGGCTTTACTTGAAATTTTTCTCATGAGTTGAAGGGGTGCAGAGAACAACTGTTGCCCTTGTTCCTCCAGAGATCCCACTTCAGATTTCCAAAGCCTAACACCACTTTTCTGAGGCCAGGGAGTTGTTGATAAGGAACATGCATTGCTGACTTCACATGTCCATCTTCCTATGAAAGAGTTGTGGATCCCAGTTTCCAGAAGTTCACTAATAATTAGCTCATCTGTATCATTCCTGAAGAGATTACCATTGTCATGGTGTTCTGCAACAAGAAAATTCTTCTAAATAAAACAGCCAGCCGGAGGCTTTCGAAGCTGAAACATTTACTTGGTACCTGGCTCCCTTTCATCTTCTGCAGGAATGATGCCTCTGGCTGGCACAAATCCACAAGCAGACAGCAGTGTGAGCATCCTGCCAGGAGACACTGAATTGCACTCAAATCGTGCACGCCAGGCCAGTGGGCTGAAAATCATTCAGTTTGCTGCCAAACACTTTGGCCTGAGATGGGGAAGTAACGTGGTCCTTTTTAGCACTTGACTAAAACAAGTGATCTGTCAAGAAAGAGTTCAGAGCAGTTCAGAAACTGGAGTCAAATCTCATCAAGACCCTCGAAATTTGAGTGAGACCCAGGCTGAAGGAGTTAGCAAATACATATGGTAGCATCAGGAGTGCTCTTTCTTAGCACGGGCATAGACTTCTTGCTGTGGAAAACACACAGAGAGAGACAAAACAAGGAATATAGTGAAGGGGGTTAAATTTATCCTTCTGCTTTCAGCGCCTGTGGCCGCACCTACAAACCTCTCAGAGCAGCGGGAACTCTTAAAACATCACATTGGCCTTTGTTTGGCTGACATGTTTGAGACAAAAGTTTTTGAGACTGTTGCTATAAGGGCAGAACTGACTTCAACAGCATCTACTAATTCAAGGACATTTTCTATTACCCAAAATTGTTACTCACACAATGCGAGTTCCCAAAAACCAGATGAGACCCTGCTGCTGTCCTGCAGGCAGCCTACAGACCCCATGCGGGGGACTCCAGCTGGGGCCCTGAAAGGACAAATGCTACAGAGACTGTAAAATAATGCAAAAATCCATGTATGCACAAATTTGTACATAATGGGTGTGTCTTTGAAAGCCAGGGACAAGAGTGTGAGCTGAAGATGAAATAACAGCCTTTCAGCTCAGTATGTCTGCGCATATGTTGACTCACTGGGACTCTTGCAGTTTAATGTGGCACCATTTGGACTAAGTGTGCATTTATGTCTAGTAAATTTTTATTTTTTCACACCCCTCAGAGCCATTGCAGGCCCCTTAGGAGAGCTCTGAACCTGTGAAACAACTCCCCTTGGAGCCCCCAGAGCATGTACTGAGGTCAGTGGTCTTTGATGGTCTGCAGGAAAATGTCACTGCACCAGACAATGGCAGTGGTGGACCAAGAGATCCTCCTCTTGTTATCGAATGCTCTGAAGTGTGTGCTAAACACCTGCAATTGAACTTTGATCCAAATTGGCAGGAGAAAGGAACTTCTCTCTGGTCAGATATCTAAAAACTGATGTTTCATTAACATATTAGCTCTGTCCTAGCTCATTAAAAGCATGTATTCATCTTCATTTCATTAAACCCATCTGTGGCATTACATCTGGGTTATGAATCAGTCATCTGATCTGCCCATTTCCTTGCTTTTAATATTTCAAAACCATCATTAAAAATGAATATAAGCAGAAATTTCAATCTCAGATAATTATCACTATCTATTAATTGCTTTTCAGCTGGCATATTGTGTGCCAGGTGAAACATTAATAAAAAAGATATTTCTTGTACTAAAAAGTATGCTTACTGAGGAAAATCTTGATATTTTCAGGAGGACTCAAAGATCCATTTTGTCAGCTGTTGCAAGTATTAGTTATAATACTTAGTTTTCAATTTTATTTAAATGCATTTATGTTTTTAGTTACAGGAGGCAATTCTGTGGAAAGCAAGGATCATTGTGCAAAGGTCCTTAGTAGAAAACCAGATATTCTGTTTCTGAATAGATAAATAGATAGGGAAATAGATTCATTGCAATGTTTTTAACCTATTCTTTTAAGCTTGCAGCAGTTGCTAACTGCTGTTTGAACTGATGAAAAATTAAAAAAAAAAAAAAAGAAAAAAAGAAGTCGTATTGTCCATATTTTTAATTGGGGTTTTTGTCAGACTGAGAGCACATTGCTTGAAGAGGAAGCTCAGCATGAGAAGAAAATTGAGTTTGCTTGATATTTTATAGTGCATTCAAATAGTATCAAACACAAGCAGCATAAACCATAAGGAGTGAACAGAAGTTTGACTTTTTAGAAGTATGGAAATTAATCAGGAGGAGGAAAATTGAAATTGTGACCAATCTGCAACTGCTGAAAATGCTTTTTATTCCGATGTGTGTGTATCAGATGCCCTGATCCTCCTTTCCTTGACACAGTTGTAAATTGGAAGTGAATTTCGTGGGAGTTCGCCTGTTACAACCTGAGAACGAGACTCAGAGACCCGAACAGATTGCAACAAATAGACCCTCTCTCATGTACACTGGTAGAAATTTTCTAAATGTGCCCATAGTTTTGAAGCAATCTGTATCATCATGAGCCTAGATTCGTTCCGTATAATTAGATCCTATCACCCACTGAGGACACGCTCAGCGCTGTGCACCTCTCTGAGGGTGACCCAGGGACAATTGCCCAAACAGGGTAAAACCTGCTGTGACAAATCAGTGCAAGAAGACAAGTGAGGGTTCAGCTGAAAACAGCAAAGTAAAAAATGGATCAGGGAAATTTAACTTCTGCTCAGGATTTATCAGTTTCACAGGGAGGGTTTGACCTTAGGGGAATATTGAGAGATATAGAGATCCTGTCTGAAAGCAGCAGCCCCATCTCCATTTATGTCCCCTGAGAATTTTGTCCATTCTACATGTTGATTTTGGGGCCAGAACTCTGATGGCAATGCTGTACTCTCTAAATCATGGCAGTGAGGAGTGGGAGCAGATTAAAGGCGTCAGGATTTGGCCCGTTGTAGATTAATAAAGGAGCACTGAATGGGAATTTTGTCTTTGTGATTTTCTTGGAAGTGGAGGAATAAAGTGCTTTGAACTAGAAGGGGAGTGTGAAAGGTCACTGGCTAAGCATGTGCACTGAAGTGCCCTGAGCCATCCAACATGATTAGCATAAATTAGAATCTGACTGCCCAACCTTATTCATCTTTATTGATGTCTATATAGTTGCAAAGGCAGAGGGACTCTCACAATCCCAGCCAGCACAGAGAACTAACTGGGGCATGCACAAATCTATGAAATGTTTAGTATTTCCAAATGGAAGTAAATGTATGAGTGTTAGTGATGCATGAGCCTCATAATTTTAGAGTTTGGGTTTTGTTTGGACCTGGATCCAAACCTTTGGAAGCTTATCTGAAGTTCCCAAACTACTTGCGCTTGCAAAATTGCAGCCAAGTTTTGTGAGTTTATCATGAGACTTTTTCCATTGTTTCTAGCCCTGGCTGAACCAGACACAGCTGTTATCAATGCCCAGCTGCAGATCTATCAATATACTATGAGCACATTCTTCTGGGCAAACTGGCACACTGACTAGAGCCCTGGGGAACCAGAAGCTGTATCAAATTGGACACAACAGGCTCAAACCCTTAAACTGTACGGTATGCCACCTTCAAAATTCCAGCTTCAAGGTCACTTCTTGAAGCAAAGACATTTTACCTCCCCCAAAAAGCTATTAGACATGTAGATTTGCTAGAGCAGGAAGAAGTAGATTCATTTTTATACTTGCCCAAAGCATCTATCTCAGTCCGGTAACCAGTTACACAAAATTCTCCATCACTCCTCCTACATCTTTGTCTTTGCACCACCAGCCTACCAGGACTTCTTCTTGATGCAGTCCCCAGAAACACAGGCCATTGTGTTTAGAGAACCCCAGCATGTTACTCGAGCAGACAACAGTCATTTCACCCCCTTGGAAAATGAAACTTTTGTCTCTTGAAAATACTGCATAAGCAATAAGAGAGAATCTTTAATTTCTGACTACTTGATTATTCCCTTGGATGAACAGTAGGTGTTATTCAGGGCTTAGCGATTTGCAGAAAAACACAACCTTTGAAAGCAAAATATACGCAGAACAACATTAAAATTACATATCTCTGTTAAGGAAGTTCCTATGGTTGAGGCTCAACTATGTAAAAAACATGTCCCAAATGACAATCACTAAGCCAGAAGTCTCAAGGTCAAAACCATCATTTTGATCATTAGACCTGACTTCCTAAGAAACAAACTTTAACAAGCAATTCCTGCCTCAAGCTTGTAATGTCTGGCATATAACCTCTGGAAAAAGCTATGGTTCTCAGTTGAAGATCACAAATTATGGAAGATTCCAACATTTATGTTGGCATTTTCTTCTAATGACTAAAAATTATCATTGTTTAAACCAGGAATGTTCTTTCTGTAGTTGTGCAATTAGGGCACAAATATTGTCACCGCTGTGAGGAGGTTGACACAAGAACACAGTTAACTTGTAGTTGACAATTCTTTAACCATACTGATTTTCCTGGTCCCACTGGAGAAATTTTTCCTAAGTGAGCAGTGAAATATCATAGTTACTACTATAGGTGCCGAACAGAACTCGAACTGAGTATTCAAATGGGCTCTTATTTTTAAAAGTAAGGGAAAAGATTATATTTACAACACATGCCTTTTGTTTCCCTTTAAACTGGAAACACAATATATAATTTTCAGCAACCACAGTGCCTCTATTTTTTCCGACCACAAATTAACCATAGTTCAGTGCAGTGAAATGCAGTCAGACTGGTGGAATGCTCCTGCCTAAGGGATGACTTACCCCTAACAAAAATTACGCTTTGCTTCCTATTTGTTGTGTTCAACAATATTGCCCCTCTAAATACTTTTGGTTCAGTACGGACACCAAATGAAGAGGGAAGCCTCCAGAATGTACAGGCATGCAGGATTATGTTTCGTTTGTCTTTGTTCGTTGTCCTAATTCAAACCAGTCACCCAGCTGCTGATTTATGACTCTAGGAGGCATACTGTGGGGTGTTTTCAAATATATTTTACTAAACCACCCAAACTCAAAGGGCGGCTTTCTGTCCTCAACTACAGCCCTGCAAGAGCAACAAAGTTTGTAAGTTTGCACATGTACAACACAGTGGATTGCAAAAAATCCTGCACGTTGCTTTTTATTTTGTTGTGCTTCAAAATACAAATTAGTTACTCCAGACATGCACGACCAGTTTTTGCAAGGGGCCAATAAACAAAATATAGATACTTTGTACATCTACCAGTAAATGAGAATGTTTTGTTGGCTCTGATTAGAGATCTACTCTTTGAGAATTTCTTTCCTCACCCGCTTGTTTCAGTGTCAAAATTTTCTCATTAAACATGGAGAAGAGCAGTAAAATTCAGCTTTTCTCCTATGTCCTCCACCCTAAATTTCATATATGCAATGAGAAATAGTTCAAAATTCGTTCCAGATGTTAATTAAAAATCTCACTATCCATTAGAATTGGCCCTTGGTACATATTTATACCCAGTGTCATAGCAGATGAATGTGTGAGAGCACACTGATTAACAAACTACTGAAAAAAATCCATATTCTCCATCAGAAGATCTGCCCCAATTCCCTTGGCAGAATTAGTGGCTGAGTGCATCAACTGCCTGCCATGTTTCTGAAGGCCAGGGTAAACCTGTAATTCTTCTGCATGTAAATAGCTCCCCTGAGATTAATGGGACTATTCAAGCAAGCAAAGATTGTGCACACTGGGTGGCAGGATCAAGCCAGCAGTTAGCACGTCCCTCACGGTTGCAGTGGCTTCTCTTCAGATTTAGCCACTGTGATTGCTACAAAATTTCTATTAAATTTTCTCACTTGTATCCCAAAAGAACAGCGACTTAGTATTACAGTAACTGTAATTAGGGAGAACTTAAGAAAACTAAGTCCTATTATGTGCAATACCCCATCACTGGTGAAATGAATGGCGCATATTATCTTTTCATTACTTCTTGGTTTTAGCCACTTCATTTAAAATTTGATTGAAACTTGAATAAGGATTTTCTCTACAAATCCTTACCTGATCAAGTCTCCACTAAGTTAGAACAGTGAGCTTTTTTTCCCTTAAACTGTACGGAATGAAAGTTTCCAGGGAGATATTTTAGCTGCCAGCAATAGAATTGCAGAAGGAATTAAAATTCAAGAACTCTTCTGAGGAATTTATCTAATGTTAATCATCTGAAAGTGGGAAACTAGTCTAAACTTGCTGTCTTGGATGCCTCAGTGTCCAGAAGATGAACAATTCCATCTCAAAACAACTGTCAAGTGAAATAATTGCTCCTAGAAATGCTCCTTTCTGCCTGCAGAAAGCTCCAAAATGCACAGCTAGGACCAGGCATCCAAGTTTAGATGGCCAGCGTGCAGCAAGGGTAAACTTCTGCTCAGTCTCCATTCAATATCTTAAGCCTTTCCTGGATTTTTTGATCTCAGAGGCAGCTCTACCAGCAAAAAGGGCAATTTGCATCGATGATATGGCCTGGCGTGCTGGGATGAGCTGTGCTGATGCAGATCTCACTGGATGTACCCTGTACATCTGTCCTATGGTAGCTACCCACACGGTCAAGATCCCAAGTGCTGAAGTCTCAGCCTGTCCCCTTGATTAACCCCAATGAAATACATGTTTTTGTGATGAAATCCAGACTGACCTCTGTTCGATATTCGACTTTCATTGTAATCTCAAAGATTTGGGCTGATCTTGCTCCCAGACAGCAGCACATTTTGGTAATGCCTCAGCTGCAAAGCTGGCCCATTTCTGAGTAAAGACACCGTGGTTCTGGCTGGGTTGTGTCTGGAGCATTGGCTTCATCCTGATTATCAGCCAGAGGAGGCTCTGGCTCTTAATTCTCTGTTCTGTGTGAAAAGCCGAACTCAATCCCTCCAGCAAGTAATATAACATCAGGAACAGCCTTCCATAAAACTTTGGAAGAATCTCCTTTTAGAGTTAAACTCTGAAATTCACACTGATCTCAACCTTGATGCCAGTCCTCAGCTGGTCGTACACAGTCGGGGCATCACATAGTTCTCAGAAGAATTCACGGAGTTACTTCTGTGGCATTTTCTTTAGACACTGGGCCATTGTCCTGCAAACACATGGAGTCACTGCCCTACCTGACAGTACTTACAGGTGTACCCTTGTTAATATATTCATGCAGAATGGAGATTGACTGTGTTTCTCACCAGCCTGACTCCATTCCCCATACACCTATTTTTCTGAAATAGTGGGGGTTTTTTTTTTTTTTTAATGCTTATTCAAAGCTCAATAAAGACAGAAGCGTCCACTTGCACAGGGAGCAAGAGATGTGAACCCCACCCTGTACAAGAGGTTCTGCAAACATCCACGTCCTGACACAAGGACTGCACTACTGCATCAAATCAAAAATTGATCTGGCAGAGTGCCATGGACTGGACAAGAAATGCCTGATAATAAAAAAAAGAAAGGTGAAAATACAGTGATACTTTACACCAACCACTTTCCAAGCAAAGAGTAATTTGTGGTTCCTCAGCCCAGTGCAAGTCCTTTGGCATTTTGCAGTTCTCTTTTCCATGGTGCTGCCCAGTAAAAAATTGACCAATGTCTTGAACCAAAACAAAGCAAAACAAATGAAAAAATCAACACTCAGTGTCATCTGATACTGCAGAAGTTAACTAAGCAGTGAATGATGGACCCCCTCAGCCTGCATCAAATATGCCCTAGGTGGTTTCACGTGGTCCCATTAGGGTGGGAGGAGGGGAATGGATGACAAACAGTAGTTTCCTCCTCTTCTCCATCACACTTTTGACTTCATATCCACTGACGATGTTTTTCATAATCAGACTCCTATTCTGATTATTTTATTATATAGACAATAGTCCACACCTTTGCCAATATCTGTTACTCTCACCGTATCTTCTCCAGCTCTGCTCTGTTTTTTCTGGGGCAGGGAAACTAAGCCTGGGCAAAGGTGCTGGCACAATATGGATTCACCAAGGAATAGTAACACTTTCTTTTCTGTCCTCTGTTCCTTCCATAACAACCAAGCTCCGAAGCGATGTTTCTCACTGAGCTAGCTCTTATAACACCAGATATCATATCTGTGTCATTAGTCAGCTTTAATATCACTTGAACATATGATGTGGAGCCTGTGGATGACAGCCCAGACTACACAGGGTTATTTAAGAATGGGAAATGTGAAATTGCCTTCCATTGCCCTCCATGAGTACTATGGACAGCTGCAGCCTTTTCTCTGAAGGGCAATCCAAGCAAACCTGCTTTGAAAGAAATATTCCCCAGACCAGACATGGAGCAGAGACTGAGAAGTTATTTGGAGTCTCCTCTGCTGTTTTGTACTTCCATGACTTTCGCCTGGAGCTGCTCTGCAATGGATCCAGTGGCTGCTGAGCCCAACCTCATTCCTGACTGCATCCACACACAACTCTGGTCCCTACAGGCCAGAGACGAGAAGGTGTAGGTCAGGACAACCAGCCACCTGGGATGGAAGCTCTCAGAGCTTACAAGCCACTTTAATGCCTCAGCTGTGGAGAAAAGAGAAGTAGAGGTCCGCGGGCAAGGTCCAACCCCTCCATAAGTCAGCTTTCTTGGAGCACTGTCCTGGAGAGAGCGTCCTGCTGTATGTCCCACTGGGGGTTCATGCCCTTCTGCTGCAGCCAGGTCCTACATAACCCATAACTCACTTTATCCCTGTCTCTGTGCTGCACTCTCACTCTTTTTAAGTGCTTCTATAAACTCATTCACTGCTTTACCAGGAGTCCCACCAGGTTCCTGCATTATGTTTCTGCTGTAGCTGAGGGAGGGAGGTGGGAGCTGGGAGGAGAACAGAACGGCAGTGCTTCTCTGTTTTTCCTGGATGTCTTTCACTCACCCTCAGCTGAGTTTTCTCCCTGCTCAGAATAACTAGCATACTTTGGGGCACATTTCTCCTCACAAATCTCGAGCAGGCGGAAGCGCCGCAGAGCCGTCGCTTCACTAAAGAGCGCATTATTCCAAGGCTAAGATCTTATTACAATTCCCCTACTACAGCAACACATTTTTTTCCACTCCTTTTCGAAACCTCAAATGTTGTTATGGCGTCAATGGTAAAGGAGTTTCGGCTTGCTTGGATTTCATTCTCTTGGCCTTGGATGGAGGGGAAACGTTATTTCTCTAAACACATGAACCCTTGTGCACACACACGCTTGCACGCTCCAAGACCCCAATCTTGCAATGGGATCTGCTCATGCATAGCCTTCTGCCCGTCCAGAGTTGTGCTGAATGTAAATCAAGCACATCTGACAGCTCAGGCTCTTTTAATGTGGCGCTTTGGTAATGCTGCTACTAATGTGATCCAGGGAAGCAGCAGCATGGCTCAATCCCAGCCAGGCAACCGTCCCAGTGTAGAGGCAAAGAACATAAAGTTAATAGAGACTCAAATGATGCTGCAGGGAGTCTGTAAATATCCACGTCTCTACCTTCAGCCTGGTGGGGGGAAATGTGGCTTGCGATCCCCCACTGCAAGGCAGAAGTGGCTTGAGGGAAGAGCCCAGAGGTGTTCCTGCTGCAGCTCTGGGTGAGCAGGCAGTGCCTCCACCACAGCACAATGGCACAGAAAAGCACCTGCTGACATGCTTCCTTAGCCCCCTTGGGCTTCTACCCAGTGTGTATGTGAGATGGGAGGGAGCTGTAGGGCACAGAGATTGGGACATGATTTTGGGAGAGGTTCTGGTGCTGCTGCTGTCTCCTTGGGCTCAGTTTTGTGCCCTGCATGCTCCCTGCACACCCTGGCTGCCTTCTGTGGTGACTGAATGGGTCTGTCCCATCTCAGAAGACCAGTACAAAACCCCAGCCCTCCTTGATGATTTCTTCAGGACCCAGGGCACTTGGTCACCAAAGCATCTGGGCACCCTCTGGCCTTCAACATGTTTTTTCCTTCAGCAGCCAGGGGTAGGATGGTCTGTTTATCACACTTGAAAACAAGGCATGGAGCATAGCCAGATTGCTAATGTTTAGGTGCCTGAAGATGCAGATATGCATCTGGTGGAATTGTGAAGCATGTGGAGGCACTTCCCTACCACTGTGCTCGAGCCAGGTCCCAGAGTGGGTCTGGGCTGTATGCAGGAGGAATTGGGCAGCACTTATAACAGGCTCTGTTGATGAGGCTGTCAAACCTCCCTATACGCTCCAAGAACAGCTTGTTTCCCACCAGAGAAAATTGTTATTCTAGCACTGTTGTTTCACAAGTTCTGTTTCCAGCAATGTCTGATCACAGAGAAGACAAATGCAATCTCAATATGTGTATCTTGGGCTTTGTTTATCCAGGACCAGCTAAGAATTGTGGTGGGAAGAATGACATTTCATTTCTTCCTCCACCAGCACCTCCCCTTCTCTGCTTCTTAATTTTCTTCCACTTAAACTTGAGTTCAAAACAAAGCTGCAAACCACTGGAATGAGGATAGGATAATCCCCCGAGCTGGAATCAGTTTCAGTCTTGCCATGTGGACAGGTACAGATATGATTAAAAAACAAATCTGAGTTTCTTGCAGTTTGTACTCTACTAGTGGCTTCCTTGCAGGCTCTTAGTATTGTTTAACCCCTCTCACAGAGACAGTAACTGAGTCCAGCACTTCCATCCCAGCTCCAAAGCACCTTGGATGCTTTCCTCACATGCGGATCTTGCCAGAGCAGAGGAGATGAATGAAATGCTTGGGATTTGTCCCCTCCATGACTGCCTTACCAATGACAGTCTCAGCAGAGGATTCAGTAGTGTGGCATTAAACCTGTGACAGGCAAGAGACCTTTGTTACTAACAATTCTGGGTCCCTAAGTGATGAAGACTTGTCGAAGGAGCACCCGTATTTCTGAATCTCAGCCAGAATTAACTGTTTATATCTTAAATAACTGAGAATTACCTAAATCAGGTTCCTCCACTCTGAACCACAAGAGTTCAGGAGATTGGCTTGATCCCACAGAGACAGGTTACTATTTGGATCAGATCTGGATTTCATCCCACACAGGTGCAATGGATTCTGGGAATGTGGGAAAGATAAACAAAAATATTGTCTTTTGAGTTAATTTGCACTTGCCCTTGTTCCTGTGAGCCTCACAGTTGGATATAACACTCCAAAGTAACGACTGGTGGAGTGGTCTTCACAAGGATGGGAACTGTCCTGTGAATTAGAAATCATTTACATGACTTATAAAAATCTGGATATTATTTTCTCCCAGTGTCAACCTGAAATGTAATAACTCAGCGACAGGATGGCAAGTCAGTGTTAAAATAACCTGTGAGGCAGGCATAAACTGTCATCTAGCGTGGCTGAGCAGCTTCCGCGTCCTTCTCCCCACCATGAAAATTAACCTGAAAAAAGGCAGTGCAGTGCAAAGCAAGAGAGTTAAGTTGCACTTACCTTGGAGGAAAGGCTGGACAGGAATTGTTTAACCCGAGCCCTTGACCTGATTTCTGACAATAGGAGGAAAAAACCAGTGAAAGCTGATATCCCTTTTATCATAAAAGACAGAGGCTCATTTTTGCTTCTCTGATTTAATGCCACAAACAGAAGGAGCCTTTGTTCAGTTGCAGGTTGTGTAGGTCAGCCACAGCGAGCTGCTCTTTGTCTCCCTGGGACCAAAGCATGGTGATGACACTGGGGTGGAGGTCCCTACCCCATGCCCACCTACCCTAGAAGGGCAGCATCTCCTCAACCTGACTACCTTTTCATGGTTCTTTATTGTACGGTCTCTAGGCACCTTTTTATGCCTAGGCCTGTTGGTCAAGCATTCTGGTCTTAGTTCATGTGTCCTGTGACTGCTCCAGGACCTCCTTCTGGTGGTGATGCCGCCCGGGAGAGCCCCAGGCCACCAAAACATCCCCCAGATATCCACCTCTGCCTGCATTTGGCGTTGAACTAATTTTTGAATCCCTGTAATCTGGAAAGCTACAATGGTCCTCAGAGGGCAGGACATCTCTTCTGAAAGCCTAACCCCCTGACTGAGAAAGGGAGCAAAGAAGTGAAAACCTCTAGAGAAAAGGTATATTTGAGGCTTCCTAAATTGTAGTCCCCCTTGATGTCGAAATTTAATTGATGTCAAAATTGTCTCAGCAGCCAAGTCTCTTCTTCCAGGCTCATGCCTTGACATTGGTCTGCGATACCTGGCCATCTGCTTTAGCTGAGCTGCTGCCAAGCAGAGCATCCCTTTCCAGGCAAAGAGAACTAGCTGTGCTGGCCTGCCAGGCACACTTCCACCAGCCCAGTGTATTGGGACAGAATATCTACTTACACCACGTAAAATACCTGAGAAGTCTCTGAGACTGAAGGGACATCACACAAGGGAGGGGAGAGAGGTCGCTTTTCCCAGCTGAATCTCTGTAGTCCACTCTGTAGTCCTCCTGAGGGCTGTTGCTGGCAAACTTTACACAAACAAGACTCCAGCAGACACTGTCACAAGGGTCCTCAGTATTTCCCTCAGCCCGTGTCTCTTGTCTGCTGAGGAGCGATGCAGTATTTGAATGTGAATGGCGTGCGCTTGTTGGCGGAGAAACTGCCATTAATCAACAGCCTCTGAACTGGAGCTCCAGCAGCATCCAGGCTCTCAGGAGCTGCTCGAGAGTGAGGAGGGGAAAGTGGACTCAGAGGCCAGCCCTTGGCATAGCAGAGGTGATCAAGGCAAGGGGAAATGGCTGCAGCAATCAACAGAGAGGAGTTAAATTCATAGGATCTCCAAGGCCTTTAGGATTCTTCTCCTTCCTATTATTGCTTGTGACAGAGTTGATAAAGCACCCCAGAAAAACCACCAGGCAGCCATTAGCAGACGTCAGTCTTTCTAATCTTATTTTTGGCCTTGACTGATTAAGACCAGGTTGGCTATGGAATACAAATCAAGAACATGTGAGTTTTGGGAGGAACTAAATCCAGGCAGCAAGCCGTGTCAGAGGCAAAATAACTCTCAGCAAAACTGATATCTATCAGACCTGGCTTCCATTGAGTAGTCTCAAAATGGATTTCTAGTAAATATAAATCAGAGCAGCTCCACTTAAGTATGAGGTTCTACATAGCATTTATAAAGCTAGCCAGGATATCAGAGAGGGCTTAACCCACCCCTGCATAGTGCTTCTGCCTCCAGCTATAGCCCATGGGTTTCAAATGCCGCTGGGGAAAGCAGGAATCTGCCTGACAGTCAAATACCCAAAGCACCTGATCAGTAAGGCCCTCTGGGTCTTGAACACCAGCTATTTCCAGGTTTCTTTCCCCTCAGAAGAGCTTCCATCATATGGCCCACTTCAGGGAGGACCACCGGTCTCTCATCCCTGCCTCTGCGCTGCTGTCACACCATGGTTTGCCAGGGACTTCCATTTGGTCTTCCTGACAGAGAGCACAGCTACTTGGTTGTTAGAAAACTCAGGCAAGCTCTTATGCATCAGTGAAAAATATGCAGGTGAATTAAGAGCTTGAAGTGTTTTATCAGTTCATTATCAAATGCTACTAACCCTCCTTTAAAAAAATAAAAAGGTGACTTGTGTAAGGTAAGGAAGTACAACTCCTTCCAAAGCAGGTTTTTATTACAGGCAGACTTAAAGCATAAGTCTTTAATAAGGCTGGATACAGCTAGGACTAATACAGTCATGTCTCAATGGAATTGCTTCCCAGATGCTGACAAATCAGACAACTTCTTCTTTGGCTCAGAGATCCTATCGAAGTAGTAAAAGTGCTTCCACATGTTCATTATGTAGTGCAGGGTTGCTTATGTGGTTATTAATGTATTTGCTCTGCAGAGCAGAGACCCTGGCCTGCCTAAAACATGGGTCTCCCCTCACTGCTCAGTGTCCTCTGATGTAGAGAAAGATACAATTTTCTACCCCCTGAAACAAGTCAGACTCTTCAATCATTTCCAATAATTTTATAATCCTTAGATTTAGGGCATACAATATTCTAAGTTAAGCAGAAAAAGTCTGTTAAGGTTAAAGATAATAAATCTGAAGACAGGAAGAAGGATTAAAAATATGAAAAGGAAAGATAATATAGGGCTTGAAATAACCATTTGATGGTGCTGAACAGAGTAGGTTTGGTAACAGTACAGTGGAAATAAGTATTAAGCATGAATGTGCATCTAAACTCTCTCCTCTGTGGTTGTTTTTTTCTTTTCTTCAGGTATTGAAATTTGCAGTAGAAATGTGGCAGTAACTCACAAGCAAATGTACATTGTATGACGACGATAACTCAGTCCCACCTTATGGCTGGCTTGGCTTTGCTTAGGGCTTGTGATAAAAAGCTGCTAGGAAAGCTGACCTCAATCATTCATATCTCTGATTGCAACTTCCTCCATCAGCCCGGACAAGTCGTGTAACCTCTGCACCCCAGTTTCCTCCTGAGCTGTGCACCTGTGGGAATAATGGAGTTTTAATGAGCACACTGCTGCGCCGAGGTGAAATACGATCAGGAGAGAAGCCAAAAGCATGGGCTGAGCCCAGGAAGGCTTTATCAGGTAAAACACACAGGGTTCCTGCAGTGCTGGTGGGATCTCCTGTCTCGCCTGAGAGGAGGACAGCAGCTGTGGCTGTGGCTGGGCAAGACCCCACTACCTGGGAGGCTGGATCTGCTTCTGATGGTTCCTGTAGCCTCTCTTCAAGCCATGACTGCTAAGAAAGGAAAAAAGGCAGGTACAGAGGAGCCATGTAAAAAATAAACAAATCAAAGGTCTGAGCCTGTGAGATAGAGAGCAGGGTTTGCATGGAGGTGTGTTTGCAGAAGCCACAGAGACTCATCCTGTTCCCATCATATTTATTTGCAAAGCAAAGGTGCAGCCACCAAAATAACAGACTGGTGTAGCATACACCAAAATCAGCTGAAAGGGTCCCACAGTATTCAGCAGCATGTGGCTTAAGTCATAAAAATGTTACGTTCACAGTGTCATTTTACAGCATTTCCCAGACAGGAATGGTGTCCATCCTTCACACACCACTGGATGAGAGAGGGAAGGTTGTACATGGCTAAACAAAGGAATTTTTTGGGAGGGCAGAGGAGTGTTGCAGGCTGTCTTAGGTGACCCAATGTGCAACTTCAGGTCAACACAGTGTGTTAAGAGTCAATGAATAGCTTGGCTGGGAAAAAGAAAATTAAAAAAACCAGTTGTTCAGAAACACCTAAGTAAAATGTCTCATTTGAAAAATATTTAGATGGCTACCTGTGTTTCCTTTACTTTAAAGGTTAAATATAATGTCATGAAATTAACATTTAGTTTGGGGTCAGTTTTGAATCAGTTTGACTCTGCTTCGAATGAATTTCATCCAAAGACTTTTTGTAAGTGTTTCGTTTCAATCTGAAAACTACAAAGGCAGTTCTGTTTCAGGACAAATCCAACTTATATTTTCTGTTCTGACTTTTTAGTTCTGTGGCCACACTAGAAAAGCAGCTATTCAGAGCACCTTAATTACAGATGTAACCACAGTCAACTCAGTGCCAGTAATGAGCAGATAACTTCTTGGACCACATTGACTGGCAGGATGGCAGGAAGGCAGAGCTGTGCATTTCAGATTTATTTAACATTCCCTTCACAAATCCCTTTCTCCTGCCCCTCTGCTGTTTTCCCAAATATCAGTGTAGTGGAAGAGGAGCATCACAACAGTACAGAGCAGGACAGTGGAAGTTCTGGAAATACAACACACACAGCACCCTCCAGGCACAAAGGGAAAACCAAAGAAACACTGACTGGGCAGGTTTATATGTACATTCCTATTTAACAGCTCTTAATATCTAACTACATACCCTCATTTCCCAGCCATCAACTATTTCTTTCAGTGTTTATATTAACATGCTGATACGCACACAAATCTTAGCAGGAAAAAGGATGCAACTGCCTTTCAAACCTTATATTCTGTAGTCATCTTCAGCCTCCCAGTGTGTGTGCAAAGATTTTCTGTGCACAATAATCAGCAGCACAGAGCACATCGGGCACCTTCATTCAGAGCTGTCTCCTGGGTCCGTGGTGCTCTCTGTGAAGGCAGGACCCTGGCAAATGCACCAGTAACAGAGCCCATAACGGGTCAGTCACTTCTCAGCTGGCAAAGGCAGAACAGGTTTTCAGCTCTAATTTTTTTCCATGTAAAAATAGCCATGCTTTTAAAAAAAATAGAAGATAAGCACTCTTGGCACAGGGAATGAGAGAACAGACTCTTTAGTAACCTCCACTACGTGTCTTTCCCAGCAGGTGAGCGACAAATAGGTGGGATGAGAGGATGCTCAAGACACATGCTGGGACAGGATGACAGCACAAGGCTGCAGTAGTCGCATGATTTTTTTAGTAGCTTCATTTGTAATCAAAAAAGGTGTTATGGAATGAGATATTTATTCAACTGTGAAATTGTGCCATACAAAATCACTGACAGTGAGATTTATGTAGTGTTAATTGTAAGTCTATTTATGCAGGTTTGTGGATATGTTGGACATGACTGTTGTCATATATGACTGTTTTCATCCATAACTGCTAGAGCAGTAAGGACTGGATGAACAACACATTTTGGAAGAGACACGATCCTTCAGGCTTAGCAAGGCCTAATTACCAAGCTGAGAAAGGCATATTTTCCACAGCGGGTCAGTCCACAATTCCTTTCTTTAGGAGCAGTCAGTGCTGGTTGCTGTTGGACCCAACAGCCAGATGCCCTGACCACTGGGCTAGCACAGCCGTGTCTGATTCGGTCTGGCAGTGTTCCCACTGGACACGGTCAGCTTCTCTGGAGAAGAGTGTCCCTTTTAGTAAACTTTTTCCTAAACATTTTATTGTGGCAATTTCTTTGGGGGCAGTATTACTCTTGTTTTGGACGTTGCAAGAAAAAGCAAACCAGCCCTTCCTTCCAGCCAATTTTTCATAGTTTATTAAGAACATAATTGGGATCCTTCTATACTGAAAAATAATTCGCCAGAGATTGATAATAGTATTCAGACTAAGGATAAAGGCAAATTTAATCACTGTTTTTATTATTCTATTTTCCTGAGTAGGGTAATTTCCCATCATCCTAAGTGTCTTGAACAGCCACAGGCTTTAAATAGTGATGATGGAATTTCCTGGGAACAAATTAATGCGGAGGGACTGGGATATAACAGTAATAGAGTGGTAAAGGAATGTGCCTTTTACCACGCGCCTCCTTCGTATTGATGTATATTTTGGCTAACACCAAATGTCACTTGCAAAATGTGCACTACGCTGCGGCCCGTGTTTTTCTGGCCTCTCTCAGACCGAAGTGGGGAGCACTATCTCATGTTAGTCACTCCCGATCGAGGTCCCGCAGTGCTTTCCCATGCAGGCAGAGCTCCCACTGATTTCCAGACGGGCATGTACAAGTTAGGCCTGCTGGATCCATCCCTACCCTAGTAAAAATAGACAGTTAGTTGGTTGTTTTCATTAACAGGAGAGGAAGGAGAGCATTATATAACAGGAGGGATTTTTTGGGAGAGTGCTGGTTTATTTAAAAACTCCAGTGATAGCTGCTTTCCCTGGCTGGGATTGGCTCTGCAGCAGGGCACGAAAGCTGGGATCTTGCCATTGCTGGAGAGCAATGCTCTTTTCTTTATTAGCAGACAATAAGCCACATTCAAGACATGCTAAAGAGCTGGAAGACAAGCAGGCAAAGCAGAGAAATTCAAAGTGAGGGCTGGTGCTTGGGAGCCTGGTGTTTGCATTTGCCTACAAGGAAGAGGCAGACACCACTGAAGATGCAGCAGCTCTTTGCAAGTGCTCTCAGTGCTAGTGGGGAACGGGAGGCAGCGGTGGGTATAATTGGCACGTGCACTAATTGCTTACCCTTAGAAGGCAGAAGTCCTGCAGGACTGGAGCAATGGGGTGAGTGCAGAAGGCAGGGCACACCTGGGAGGAAACGGCATCTTTTATGGCAGCGAAAGAAGTTTAGGGACCAATTGCATGCAGTAAATGGGGAGACAGGATGCACAGAGACTGGATGGCCCTTGTGCCATGTAGGGAAGAGGGATCTCAGTGTTTGTAACCCTGCCCATTTTCTCTCTGTCCTGGCTCTGTGCACCATCACCTGTCCCCTCATGGACCACCACCAGATCTCACCTACTGGATGTGACCACAGTGCTGCTGAAAATACCTGAGCAGCCACACAGGGTGAGCCCAAAGCCTGGTTTCTCGGCTCTGGCAGAGGCCAAGAGACAATGCCTGAAGAAAATGAGAGCTGGGCTTATCTACTATGTCCCTAGACATTCTTCTGGCTGGTTCCTCTCCTGATCCCTCTCTTCTTGCGAGAGACATGGAGGGGTATAGCTCTCCAAATACTCAGAGGATGTTCCTCACCTGTGGCCTCTCACCAGAGCTCCCTGTGCTGTGGGACACAGGAGCAGGTCTGCGGCACGGCCATGGAGGGGTGTTGGCACACCCCAATCCAGCGGAGGGCCTCCCTTAGGATGCCAGCACTCTGATGGCACCACGCTGGGTGTCCTCAAAAGTCCTCAGAGCAAAGTATTTCGCATTGTGCATGCGTTGATCCCAAGCCCAGTTTTCCTATTGTTTTCAGTGGCATATGGTTTGGGACACAAGGCCCTTAATCAACATAGTGTTGAGCCTGGCAAGCCAAGGGCACTAGAGCACCTGATTAGAAAAAGGCATTTTTAAAAAATTATTCCCTACCTGGACATGAAGTGTAGAGTTAGACTTAGAGGAACAACCTGCTGTCGCTTCCATAGGATTTCTGCAAATTCTGATGTGCTTTGCAGAACACCTGGTTATGGGCTCTAAAAGTAGACCCACATCTAAACAGGTATTATATTCTCCCTGGGAACAATAGGCTGTGTTCATTCTTTGAACCGGTTTTATCACAGTCCTGGGGTTCACAACATGCATGGGCAAGGTGAAGGATCAGAGTCCTGGCGAAGGCCATTTGAAAAGCCTCGTTTCAGAATGGTCACTAAATTAAAAAAACACAACAGCCTTAGAAAAATATATTTCAGTGCAGAGACGTTAATTGTCAACATTGAGCCAAGGGGCATTTCTCACATGTAGTTTCAAATGAAAAAAAAAAAAAGATTTGTTGGCACAGCCTTTGCTACAGTGGTTCCAGAGGAGTAATTTAACAGGAGCCACTTGGAGCCAGCTTGAGGGAAAGCATAAACCATGATCTTGAAGGGGGAAGGACTGTGTGCCTCTGGGGTGTGGGTATGGGGGTGTGTGCGCGTGCGTGCGCATATTGGGGTTTTTTTTATCTTTTAGTCATATTTGTGTATTCTTTTCCTGTGTGTCCATGGCACCTTATTTCAAGGAACAGTTTGAAAGGCATATGCTGTTGAGCAAAGGGGAAAAATATTCTCCTGATCTTTTTTTCTCTTGTCTCAGTGAACATGCCATTTCTTGATGCTTTTCCCAGGGCTGCTGTGACCTATGCTTTACACCACCTGGCTGGTTTAATTCATGAATCTTCTATTAATATGACAGGCTCATCAAAGGTGACCAACATGTTAAGGAGACAGATGCCATCAATATTTCTCAAGGGTAAATACTTGAAGTTTGCTCCCTTTTTGTGTGGCTGGTCTCTGTTCTGATCTTGGCACTGTGGCTGAGCCACTGAGACTATTTCGTTTTTGTTCCTCCCTCAGATGCTCTGGATGAACACTAATCATAATTTTAACAGTTTGCTGTGTTTTCCTCAAGTTTCAAAGCCTCTCTTTACTACCTCTCCCGCTGGAGAAACCCCGTCTTGCACAGATGAGCAATGTAGCTCTTAAAAGTCCTTATAAGTCTTAAGAAGTCACAGTGTGCTTTCCACAACCAGAGCACATTGTGCCCTTCAGGCAAGAAAATAATTCTTTGCTAAGGGTATAGCTCCATGCTGAGTCACCTGAAAAGGTATCTCAGGATCTGCTGTGGCTGGCCCAGTGGTGACTAACACTGAGGCTGGACTAAACAGGAGTAGGTCTGGTGCAGGTGCCTGGCCCTGGTACCGCGGGAGGTGTCTTGTTTCGCTTGGCCCCAACATGAGACATACCCAGTGCCACACAAGAGGAGGAAAGGGGAACAAAGTCCATTCTCAGAGAGCACAAGGACATTTGAGCTTTGCTTGTGGGTCTGTTTTGAGTGGAAAAACATAGATTTGAACCCAAAGCATATGAAAGAGTATAAAAGTGTAGAGAAGCATCTCTGGAAGTACTGAGACATCATGGGGGCTTATTTTTCATCCTGTTTTTCTGCAGTTCAGCACACAGAGAAAGGAGAAAGGGTCCCAATGACACAACTAGAGTGTTTAGACTTTGAATGATCATCACCACAGAGCAGCTAAAGAGAGGGTGATGATCTCTGGGGTGGTCTCGGCATTAATGGGAGATACCATGAGTGAACTCAAAACTCTGCCTGCACTTAGAAAGCAGCAAAAGCAAGGAGATGAGTAAACCTCCTGTCTTCGTTTCCTCACTAGTTGCTTAGTGCTTTGGATCACAGTTAAACTGCCTGGATTGAGCCCACATACAAAAAACAGACATTAAGCCCAAATCCAGCCAGCTCTTGACTCCAGAACCAATTCATATCTGTGTCCAAGCTGCACATCGTGGGCCTGCTCCAGCCTGAGCATGCTGCACTACTTCTCAGAGACAAAGCCCCATATCATCGCTGTCCACATCATATTTATCCTTAGGACACTGTCCCAGGAAGGCTGTTTCATCTTTGGAAAAACCCTCTTTTGCAAAGGGGCATTGTGCTGGTCTCATCTCTCCTTTCACACTCCTTCCCAAGGCAGTTACTTGTCTGCTGTAATTTACTCTTTAATGCAGCACTTTTCTATTCTGTGAGACAACAATCATGAAGCATTTAAATTCCAATTGAGTAGGGCTGGAGTGCAGAGGGGCTGCGGCTTGTGCTGCGTGGACAATGGGAACCTGAGACAGGGGACACCAGTTCAAGGCCCCCCAGGAAGGAAGGCTACAAGCTTCTCCCTCACATTCCCATCTCCCTAGAGATGTAAATCAAGAAAATGAAGGGAGGGGAAGGGGAGGAGGGGGGTGTTTATAGAAAGAAAAGGGAAAATGGATTGAGTTGTGCTGAATTCTAAGACAAGGATCAGCTACACAAGAGAACTATTGAATAGCTGTGAAATCTGGAATTGAGCCATCAAAAAAGCTGCTGAGCTGCATGTGAATCAGGTTGGTTGTTTTTGAGAAGCACCTAATTTTTTTTTTTATTTTTTTTTTAATTTTTTTTGCCCCCCTCTCTTTCTCCCAGGCTGCATGCTTAGCCTTGGAATTTGAACATGACTGCTGATGTGTTAAACTGTTTTCCCTTGAGATAGAGACATTTTAGGGAGTGGGAGAGGAGGGAGGGTGGGGGAGCACATCTCTGGATGTGAAGGCCATGGGACACAGACTGTGAGCTGACAGGTTCCTCACAGCTCCGGGGAATGGCAGCGAGGAGTTCCCAATGCTGGCAGAGACTGAGCAGGAAAAGCAAAGAGCTGTAACTCCCTGGGACACAGGGGACAAGGCTGCTCCAAGGGCTGCTGGCTGCCCCAGAGCTGGGCTGCACGGATGTTTTGCCAGCTCCTCGCCAGCTTTGTGCTCCCAGGAACTCATGTTTCCTACCTTGTCCCCCAGGGCAGAGATGGCACCCATTTCCTGTGGAGTGGTCCCTCCTGGACCTCAAGAAAATTAATTGCAAAGTCCCCATTAATTACTACACTTACCAACATAGTGTCTGATTCTCTTGTGTGCATTGGTAGAGTTATAATTCCCTCTGTAGCATTCACTCACAAAGGAAGCAGAGCACAGGGATGCTAAGATGCTGTTTTTCCAAAGAGAACTGTGATTGCACAGTGCCCTAAAAAGGCACCGTGAAAGGGAAAAAAATAATAAATTAGCATGGCTGCTTTTAAAAATCTAGCAATTTGCCTAGGGTTATGGAATGAGTTGGGACTGCAAGAGTGAAACCTTGCCTTTCCTCATTTGGTAGGGCTGAGAACTGTCTCTGTTCTAATTTATTATTATTGTATTGCATTATTGTGTAATTTTATTGCATTAAAAAATCATGTGAATAGCACCATGGTGCTCTGCAAACAGAGAGCAACACAGAGCCATTGCTCCAAGGGGCCTTGTTAAACTGCTTCCAGATTTAACTCAAGAGACCTACACTCTATTACCTTATGCAGAAAACATCTACATTGTTTTATTGTTGTTTATCGAGCACTGAGGGTAGGCAATGCACTGGACAAACTTGCTCAGTATGGGCAGTTCTATCAAACTTCAGCTCTTCTGCAATGGGATGTGCTCATGTGGCCTCTTCCTTTTTCCCTCTGTTGTGGTGCCACAGCTCAGCCCAACACTCCAGCCTCTCTGCCTCTCCAGAACTAGCTGATGAGAGTCAGTTTCCCCCCTAGCCCTTGCAGGGGTGCCCACATCTGCCTGTAGACCATCTCTGCCTGTAGACCATCCTCCTCTTGCTCATGCTGGTCATGCTGATGGCTGAGGGGTCCCTGGTACCTTGGAGCAGTCCTGGGGTCAGTCCCAGTGTCACCTTCACCCCATAAGAGCATCTGCCTCTTTTGTGCCTTCGTAGCACCTGCACAGCAGACCAGCATTAGCTGCCACAGCAGCTCAAAGCAACCAGGATTCTGCCTTCCGGTCCCTGCGATGATGTTGGAGATAACCAAATGGCCCAGGTCTGGAGACTGGGAAGGCTTCGTGTCAGGAGGGAGCCCAGCACACCCTGCTCATGTGGCCTCAGCCCCAACAGGGGCCAGATGGGAAAAGATTCCGTCCTCAGAGGGTTCTTTCTTTCCTTTCAATGGAGAAGACCCTCTCATGGGATAAAATAGGCTCCTGGCAGAGGAGGGAAGGAAATGCCTCACCATCCCCTCTCAGCCCCCAGTCTGCTTTTGTGCTCTTAATTCTTGGACAGACCCCACCACCCCAGAACTGGTTACTGCCCTGAGAAAAAGCTCATACAATTCCCAGCTATCCATCCTGCCTGGTGGAGGGGGCTCTGGAAGCATCGGGGCTGTGGTGACTCAGCTCTGGCAGGAGGTCAGGGCAGCGGGAGGACATGCTTTGTGTCCTGGCCACTGCTGCCCACTGCAGACCTCGGCCATTCACACAGAGCCCGGCTCTGGGCCCCTTGAAGTTAATGAAAGGACTCTCTGGGATGTCAGGAGCTTTGGGGCTGAACCATTGGTGTGCAAAATTAGTTCCATGTCCTCTTTAACTCAGCAGGAGCACCCAGAGATGCCCAGGCTGAGTGCTCATGGGTAGGTGCAGGAAGCATCCAGCATCCTTCCTAATCTTCCTACCACAGTTGCTAAAGCACCTCAGAGGTTGGCAGCCAGGGTTTTTTCNTAATTAACCTTCACCTCAGGTCCCAACTTGCATAACCACAGATGAGATTCTACTAATAATTTGCTTGCTTAAGTGACTCATAATAAACACTGCGAGTTTACTTTTGCTTTGAGAGCAGCTGATCTTTGGAACAAACCACCCACAGGCGTAAAATCATGTCACCCACTTGCGATTTAACCCCCTGAGTGCTCACACATCTCCAGACCCTGCTCAACTGCTGCTTGCAGGAAAGCCTGGAGTCTGGCAAATTTGGTCATCGAACGTAAGGTACTATCCAGAGAGGATGAAATCCCTGCTTCACTTGTTTCAGACCAGAACGTCTTTGCTCAGGTTGGTGGTCCCCACATATGGGTCCAGGGATGCAGGTAAAGGCAGGGACTGCCTGCCCCATCCAAAATTGCTGTTTATGTGCATTTTCTGTGGTGGCATATTTGCCATATGACAAGTTCTCCTGAGGATCCTTTAATCCATTAATTATAGATGAGCGTGCTCAGCCTTGGTTCCCCCTCGGGCCAGCCTGGACCTTATCAGTGTTAACAGGGGGTTTGGAAGGCACCAAGAACCACTGTGACCTCATGCTGAGTGCGGATCCTAATGGGATACCACAGGACTGGCTGATGCCAGACTCAGAAGGACACATTGCTGCTGTAAATAAAAAGAGACAGGTTCTATTTTCATTGAGTTAACTTCTTTTGCCTCCAAAGCACAGGGTGTGGTGCCTACACAGAGTCCCGTCTCTCTGCACAGACCGTGCTCAGAAAGAGCCCCGCTGCAATACCATGACCCGTCGTGCAAAGGCAGAGATGGCATGTCCACACTGGCCTGGGTGTGCAGCTGCATGTGCCAGCAGGGACACCCTGAAACACCCTGCCCTCTGCAGAATGTGACCTGGCCACGCCTGGTGTCACAGCGGTGGCACGGGAGGGACTGTGCCCTGTTCTGCAGGTGGAGATTACCAGGTCTGACCCAACAGAAGAGCTCTCCCAAGGTCATACAGAAAGCCCTGCCAGAGCATGCCCTGTAATGCAATTTAAACATCAAAAGCCATCTCATGGAGCAGGCAATTGCTCCTATGCTGTGTATACATGTGTTCCCCTGCCCTTTGCATTTGGCACTGGATGCAAGGAAGGTTTGCAAGAGCAGCAAATTGGCCCTCAGGCTGCTGAATAGCAGCTTTCTGTGGAGCCCTCAGACTACTATATTTTTTGGAAGAGAATTTTATTTCTCTTCCTCTCCAGCTTATGGTATCAGTTAAGCAAAAACCTGCTTGACCTAATTTCTCCACCTTGCTGATCAAAGGTCATGTTTACCAGGATTATTTCTGTCTTCATTGTAGGCACAGCTGGTAAACAACATGGAGATTTTACAGTATTTAACTTTCTGAGAGATTTATGGAGGCTCCCTGCCTGACTTCGTTTGCTTTTTTCAAAGCTTTTGCACTCACCCTTCAGATAATACCATACACTGTGCACCTTCAGGCCCAAAACACAAGCTGAGCCAGAGGAAAGAGCCCTGTGTCAGCAATTATTCAGCCTCCCTCCCCGTTGCCAGCCCCAAACCTCCACTCTGGATCGTTTGCCTTCTGCAGAGTGCTCACATTAGACCGGGAACAGCTCAGCCCTGCTCAGGGTCCATGATGGGCATTGCCTGGCTGCCAACTGTGAGCAAAACAGAGGGAAAGCTCTACCACCTTCCCTGGGCTAGGATGTCACACAGCCTGGTCCACAAGCCAGCATGAGAAAGCCCTTCCTCCACAGGGAAAACAGTCAGGGCTGGGGCTGGCTCACCACCTTTTGGTTTCAGTCGTGTAGGTCCAGGAGTTGTCTGAAGAGTTTTGCACCCTTGGCAGCTGTAGCACGTTGTGAGGAGATAAGAAGGTACCTCCATCCAACAGCTGGCCTTCTCGCCTTCTTGCAGTGCAGCGGTGGTAGGAGGGGTCCAGGCTGGATTTCCCAAGTTGCAAAGCCTCCCACTGCTTGGATTGGAGGGACAATTTCTTCTGCTCCCCATTTACCAGTAGAGATAAAAGAGGGCAACAATCCAAATCCATGGCTTCAGTCCTGCATGTGCCGGAGTAACACTTGGTGGCAGAAGGAGCAGAGGGTGTCCCTGTGAACACCAGGTGTGCTCCTGAGTCATAGCAGAGAACAGGGATCCTTCAATGAGGATGCTCTCGCCATATCCCCATCCTCCCTGTAAACAGCTCCTTCCCCAAACTAAAACTCTGGCTTCTGCAGCACCTTCCCCAAGGCAGTGTTTGCATCACCAATTAATCAGGGAGTGCAGTTTGGGAGCTTTTGCCACTGTGTTCATGCCAGCAAAGAGGTTATTCAAATCCTCTCTCCTGAGGAGTCAACCAAGGGAAAGCTGCACTACGTGCGAAGTTATTGCCTCTGTACCATGGTACTGATCCACGAACAAAGTCAGTGACACACAAGGAAATATTATTTCACCCACCAAACAATATAGTATTCAGCATATTTTATCTTCTTTCCATCAGTCTTCGCTGGGTAACATATCTTATTCAAATACCATGAAGTCATACTTCCCTGGTACAACCATTTTCAATTATTTATTGAACAATGGAGGTTGGAAGGGATTGAGTCCTGCAATGGTCAATCATTTCTTCTTTTTCTAACTGAGTCAGCAGAAGGTGGTATAGGTGTCCAGAGGTAAACAACTTGGTACTTACTGCTTTGGAAAGGTTTTGGCCTAGGCTCCCAATATAAAGGCATTAGTCAATGCAAGGCTTTACTTATGTTCTTGCCCTGGGCAGAAAATGTATGTCTGTACTTTTTCATATATTTAAAGTCTGAGCTGTTTTATTTCATTTCTAACATGAGGTGGTCAAATAAGATGAAGGAAAGCTCTGGAAATATCAGCCTATCTTACTTGGGGTTTCCAGGAACCTCAGAGCAAGCTCTAACCAGAGCACAATGCAAAGCCCAAACCCACCTCTGAGTCTCATAGCACTAGATTTCCTAAAAGTGCCACCACACGTACGTGCGGTATAACTTCTGCACTGCCTGAGACAACCTTGTCACCCTTGTATGCCCCTTGCATCCCCCAGCAGCTGGGGAATAGCTGTGCTGGCATCTCAGGCAGTAACTGTGTGAAAGGACCAGGTTTTCAGCTTGAGGAAGAGAACTTAAGAGAGGCAGGGAAAAAAAATATGGGGTTTTTTTAGTAGAAGTTCCCCTCAGAACATTCTGGCCATTGATTTAAAAAAAAAAGAAAAAAAAAGACAAAACCAAAACCAAAGTCTTTTTTGTTATAAAATTCTGAAGCTTTCTGATGTGTGTAGCAGTCAAAAAATATTGGCATTACTGCAAGATAAGAGCAAAATTTTTTAACAAAAAAATATAAGTGCGGGTTAAATTCTCATCTATCAATAACCTACTGAGTGCAATTGTATGACAGGAGATGGGACCTATTGGCTTCAGGATACTGCCCTGACTTTTATCAGGAAATGGTGTAAATGAAGTTAAGTTGTAATTTGTGGATAATTGAGTGATCAGTGACAAATGTCCCTGTGACACACAAGCTGTCATGGAAAAAGTATGCTGCTACAGCGACGTGTCACATGGGGTCTTAAACTGATTATTCTAAATCATCCAGTGTCCTGGCTCGGTGCTTGCTAAAAAAGAAAAGATCCCCAAATTTGACCTTTGGAAAGTTTAATTTAAAATAAAAACATAAAAGGCAGTCAGAGATAAGTCAGAGAAGATTTTGCTGCCGACTCGAGTGGATTCTGGCCAGGCTGCCGAATGGAGCACTCACGTGAGTAAAATGAGATGCTCGCCCTCTTCACTTACAGAAATGTCGTGCAAACAAACATTTTCAGGTCAAAAATCCCAGATGGGTAAAATAATAACCCGGTGTGGAGAGTTGGTGTCACAGCTTCAATTTGCACAGATAGGCTAAGGGTAGCCTAAAATCACAAACCTGAGCCTCCCCAAATACGCTCCTTCTGGAACATTGTGCCATAGAAAATTAATTGCATTCCAGCTCCAGGGAGCATTAGCACTTCTCTGAATTCAGGGCCAGCCTAAGGAGCAGCCGTGCCCTAGGCAAAGAATCCAGCCCCCTCCTGGCCTTTGCCCCTTCCTCTGCAGGACTGAAAAGGAAAAATTATAATAAATCACAGCCTTTAGAGACACCTACTAAACACTGACTGGAATATAAATGTATAAATAAAATAGGAACTGAACATACTCATCTCAGCCCTCGACCGTGGCTTTTCTTCTCTTCTCACTTTCATTTCTTCTTCCCTTTCTTTCACCTTTGTTTCACACATTCTTCTCTCCCCATCCCCTCCCCCTTGCCTTCTTCAGTTTTCCCCCTCCTTTGTTGTCTTTTTCTTTCTAGCTCCTTTCCAAGACTGTCCTTTCTCACCCTTTCTGTTCATCATTCCCTATTGGTGGTTAGATCTCTTTCCTTCTTCCTCAGCACTTTTGTTTTTCACTCTTTTCTCTTCCCCAAGAATGTCCTGAAGATAAGAAAACAGCTCCCTGCAGAACAATCTGTATCTTTCAGAGATTACATCCTTATCATTATTTTCCTTACAAAGAGCAGTTCCCATTTAAGATACCTTATAAGTTTTCTCAGGACTGGCTTTTAGGTATAAAAGAATCCAGAATCACCGGTTTCCTTTGGAAAGTTTGGCATGTTTGCGCTGCTTTCATTAGATAATACATTAGTTAGGAGCAAACCTGCTATCCTTGTACGAGATTTCTGTGGCTGTGGAAGGTTTGAGCATGCAGGTAGTTAAAGGCTGATCCGTCTTGGCAAAGGGGCTTAGTTCTGGGCAATTTATACACTGTTATTCTTACAAGTTTGAGTTACTGTGAGTCATGTAGAGTGCAAGGAGTAAAAAAACTAATTCATGATCCTACTAGCTTCTCTATTCACAAGTTTTATCACTTTAACCATCTAAATCTCTCTAACATGATATAACACCCCCAATGGGGATGAATTATGTCAATATAAAGTTGCTTGTACTGCTCCAGTTACCCCGTCAGGGAAGGGAAAGGAAATATGTACAGAAGGTCCCTTTATGTTGAGATGTCTGATTCTGCCTGGGCAGCTGCAGCTCGGAGAAGTCTCACACTGCTGGTCGGTGGAGCTCTGGCAGTACACAAACTACATGTTATTACCTGAACATGAGGAAGAAAAACTATTTTGTGAATGAACAGTTCTGCAGCAGAGAAGCTGTGTGGTTATTCTGGGACCCTGTGGTATCCTGTTGACATCTGAAGTATTTTATCTTTGTTACAACACCTTTTCAAGGTGTTTTCTTACTCTGTTTCTCACAAACTCCCTCCCCAATATGTCTTTTTCTTGCCTGCTGACTCCAGCTTGCTCTGTGTGCCCTCAGGACTTGTGTGGTGGAGGCGCTGCTGAAAATGAAGAGGCAATTTGTGCTCACAGTTGATATCTGCATCACAGCTGGGCTGCCATGCTCTGCTCCTGCCCACCTGAATACAGTGTTGACAACATTTTGACTGTCGATCACAGAATATTCTGAGTGGGAAGGGACCCACAAGGATCACTGAGTCCAGCTCTTAAGTGAATGGCCCATACCTGGCCGTGTTGAGAGCGGGGCTCCATGGAGAAGTACATGGAGGTCTGGGAAATCTGCCCTTGCTGTTTCCCCTTGGTCTATAATCATAGATACAAAGCATTGACAATGTTGATTTTCCTGCCCCAGCTCTCCTGCAAACTTCCCAGGATGGTGGCTCGGACCAGGGGAAGATATGATCCTGTAGCCATAAAATCCACAGCCGTGTGTCCCATAGCCCTGACCCACAAATGCTGCCTCAGAGAACATCAGGGGTCCTTCCAGCCCCATGGAGAGCCCACAGCAGCGAGCCCTGGTGCATGGCCACGTCTCATCCCACCAGGCAGTAAGGCAAGTGTGGGCTCTCCTGGTCATGGAAACTGAGAAGCATTCCAGGAGCCGCAGTGGGGACATACCAAAGGTCTGAAGAAGAGACATGAAGCTTCAGACTTCAGACTTCAATACTGATCAAGTCTTGGTCTGGCCCTGCCCTGGGAAGCATTCAAGTTCAGTGTCACGGAGCTCAATGCAAAGTAAGTGATCCAGCCGGTAATGGGGCTGTGACAGAGCTACAGATAAATTTCTGCAGCTTCTGTTAGCTGTAGTCAGCTGCACCTGGATGACTGATGGAGACCCATTCCCTCATTTGCTAATTTTTATGGATCGGTTCCTGACAGGCTGAAGGCAGGCAGACAAAGACCCAGTGTGATATGCTCTGCCTCAGCAGCAGAAGTGGGCTCTTTCACTCCAAACATGACTGACCATATATTCCTCCTTCCTTAAACTGCTCTGCAGAACCTTCTCTCTGGCTCCATCTGAACTTCTTAGGGGTGGTGGGGGTGGGGGTGCACCTCCAAAAACTTGCCACAGACAAATAGTGCACCCAGACAAACCAGTGCCAAACCACCTTGCACACACACATACTGGAAGTTTCAGACACATTAGGGATAAAAAGCTTGATCTTACCAACTTCACAGAATCACAGATTTGCAATGGTCATCTAGTCCAACCCCCCTGCCATGGGCAGTGGCATCTTCATCTGGATCAGGTTCATCTTCCAAGGTTGCCCTGTTGTCTTCGATCCCTGCTCCATTCAAGTCAACAGGACATTTTGCCATCACTTTCAATGGGCAGAGCTGAGAGTGGGGCTTCTGCGCAGAGTTAAAATCCAAATACAGCATAGCTATTGAAAACAGGGAGACGTGTTTAAAATACTGAAAGCATCTTAATTCCTCATCTCTGTTCCTCAGATGGAATTTAATGTTCTGAGAAAATGTGCATATTTTCTCACAAGAAGAATAAACTTAATTGATCCTTTCATTTTCAACTCTCTGCCCAGTGGCAATCGGTCACCTCTTTGCAATAATAGCTGCAAAGAAAATAATCTTTGTTGGATCAGATGAAAAGGTGGAGAAAGAGTCACAGAATTAACTGGCTGAGCAATCTGGTTGTTGCCCTAACATATGGAAACAATAAGTGCCAGCCAGATAGAGCCTGAACACTGAGCTTTCATTTTGTTATTCTAAGCACAAAAATAAATATTTTTATGACTACATGTAAAGAGTAAAAGCAAATAGAGTTAATATGTAAAAATATACATTTTGCTTCATTATGTGTAATAATACATATTGATTTCATTACAATATTTTTGTTAAGATCAGTTTGCCTGGGAATAGCGGTCTCTTCCTAAAGCACAGCCTGCCTTTTTCATCCCATCTTTCTGAGGTGTTGTGCTAGTATAGAATGAAAGGGAAATATTATCTAGGCAGTATTATAAAGAGTTATATTCTGCTTTTGGGGGGAGGGGGAAAGAGATTTGGAAAAATGTGAACTAAAAATATTTTTATTTTTACAGTTGAGCGTGTCTGCCTGATTTTCAGTCATGGACTACCGTGGGCATGAAAGAAGAAATAGAGAGAGAGGGGAATGGCAGTAGTGCTCCAGCTGTGAGGTGTTCCAAGCAGTAAAGCACCAGGCTGCTTTGTGGCATCTCTACAGCCTCCATAAGAGCAGGGCAAGGCACTGCTACAAACCTGGACCTCAGACCCAGCAGAAACTTGGAGACAGGACAACTATAGAGAAGTACAATTTTTGCAGCACTGTCTAGGCACAAGCAGAAGTGAGATCTCCCTTTCCCAGGGCTGGCGTTGTGGGGACTCTGCCAGTCCTCCCCAGCACCTCCACTCACCCAAACACTGGGTGTCCCACATTTACCCTCTCTTTGGTTACGCTTTGTTTACTCTCAAATTGGAATCAAAACCAATGAAATACAAGTGGAATTCTAGCTGAGGCAAAGACATAGGCACTAAACTGCCCCATTCATGGTTTTGAACCCAGTTTGGCAGATTCAAGGCATTCAGATAGAACTCTGGGTAAAAATCTAATATGAAACTGAAGCAGCAATAAAATCAGTATTGAATCCCTTCCCAGCTTCCTGGGCCTGAGGAATGACACTTGTGCTTGAGGACCACAAAGAATTTTGGCAGACAGATGCCTTCTGCAGCCCGACACTGGAGAATGACCTCACATGCAGCTGTGTCATTAAAAGTCCCATTTTAAATCACCTCTGCCCACCTACCATCCGAGTTAATCCAGTATTTCACTGCCCCATCCTGATCTGCAAGGCTGGCAAGTGAGCAGCTGCCAGGCTCCAAATGTCCAACCACGTTTCATACAAAATGCTCACAGTCCCTTAGGATAAGGACAGGGAATTTTATAGGCACCATGGTGGGTAACTGCTGTTTCTTTTTATTATTCATGACCTAGCTTAGCCCAGGAGATAAAGTGATATTTATATGGATCCTGGGGGAATTCATACAATAAAATGACAGAAAACAGAAAAGCCCAAAGGCAGGCAACCTTCTCACCATGGCTCAAGGTGCAAAGACTACAGTACCTGCAGTGGTTTTGCTGACACTGAAGCTGAACTCACCTCCTTCTGTGCATCCAGTGTCTGAGAGCTTCATTTCACACTCCAAAAAAGTAAAACCCCTGCGACTTACTCCAAGTTTCTTTGGCACCCTGCTCAGTACAAGAGCCCATCTGTTCATTTGAACTACGATGGGCAAATGGTCCCGCCAGTGTCATATCCCTCTATTGATTTTGGTCCGGGTGATGACACAGGGGTTAAAGATCAGTGTATATGTACATTATGCAGACTCCGAGGAATGCTCACATGAGGTGCTTGCAACAGCAAGAAAGTCGAACTGGAGAGCACATTCAAAATGTTAAACAGCAAGTCTTGGCTTTGCAAACATTAGTGCTGGCTGCACATGAGAAATTTAAGCTTTTATATCCAGCAAGTCTATTCTATCAAGCATCGCTTGGGCTTTAGGCTGATTTACCACACTGCTGTACAAGTGATTTAACAGATACGGATTCTTTTTAAGAAATGTGCTTATTTGTTTAAAAGACTGTTATCATGTTGTGGATTTGGACTGAAGTGAATTTTTTTTTTTTTTTTAATCTAGTGAGTGGGTGAGTTTGGCGATTTTTTTAAAAATCTAATGAGTAGGTGTATGTATTGCAAAATATTTCTGAAAATGGGCAAAAAGAAAATGGTTACAGCAGTTTCCAATGTTCCTGATTCTGGATAAATGAAGTGATACGTCAGCATTTGTTTTCTTAAGGAAGCAAATTAATTGCACCTCCTAAAAGAGTGAAACAACATGTAGTTTCCATTTTTTACAGTCCTATGACTATGCAAAAAACCTGTCCATAAGGAGTGGATGTCCCTGAAAAAAAGTGTGATATTCCCAAAGAAGGCTGAACTGTTTAAATGGCAAGCCAGAATGGGAATAGGTTGACTTTGAAAGGGGAGGAATTCGGGTTGACCCTAAGAACAGAAACCCAGGGCTGCAGTGGGGGCCCAGGAAGCTGGGAAGAGATTCAATACTGAATTTATTGCTGTTTTAGTTTCATATTAGATTTTTTCCCAGAGTTCTATCTGAATGCCTTGAATCTGCCAAACTGGGTTCAAAAACATGAATGGGGCAGTCTAGTGCCTGTGTCTTTGCCTCAGCTAGAATTCCACTTGTATTTCATTGTTTTTGATTCCAGTTTGAGAGTAAACAAAGCATAACCAAGCATCTCAAGAATTTCCAAAATGGCTCATTCAAATACGATTTTAAGAACAAGCAATAAGGTTATTTTGGAAAAAGGATTCTCTCACAATTTCTGAAGGGCTGATGACCTCAAGGAGATTTTCTTTATCAGCTGGATGCCAGAGTGGTGAACTTTGGTGATAGTTGGTGAAATCTGTTTTTAATTCATCCGCTGAGAAGAGCTGCTGGCAAAATGCATTGTCAAAAAGTACTTTTCTTTGAGTTTACTCCCAAGAACACAGCAGAAGCTTTCTGATCACTCCTACTGCTAAGGACAGGTACCACCAGAGGACCAAGAAGAAGACAGTGGCAATATAGATCTCCGCTGGGCTCCATCTACTCTTCCTTCCGCCTAAAATATACTCCTTTTTTTAAGTTTTCCTCTGTTTGAAAGCTCTGTGGCTTTTCGCTCCTTCTTGGCTTCCTTTTGCAGTTTCTTCCTGACCTCTCTGCTGTGACTAGCTCTCCTCTGAGACACATGCAGGTACTCCATATTCTCATGCCCTGGCTCGTTTCATGATGTTTCATGTTGTTCTCAAAGGTCTGCCCTGAAGTCAAGTCATTGTGTAATATGTAGGTTTTGCTTAAGAGCAGGTTAAAGACAACACAAAATACCTTCTGAGAAAGGTGAGAACCTGGGCTATTTTTAATTTCATCATCTTCCGACTTGACAACATGTTCAAATGTCTTGTTGAAATAATGGGGATAAATCAATGCAGAATTTTGGATCTTCTTCCTTATTCTGCTCTGGTTTTATGTCTTCTTTCAAATCATCTTATTCCCTGCCTCCCCACGAAGATACCTCTTTTGGAAACATTCAGTTCTATGGCCTCCGCCATGCTTTGTTTGCTCTGCATTGTACTACTCTTGTGCAAACTTATTTTGGTGCAGGCATTTGCTAGGCTTTGGCAAAGCTCTGTTTCTGCATGACTTCCACGATGGAGAAACTCTGCAAATAAATAGTCATGAACACCTTTGCAAATTTTAAGATGGATAATGCCCTCCAGTGCTTTAGATGTAAGTCCTTTGCCAATGATTTAGGCATTGGACTCGATGATCCTAAAGGTCTTTTTCAGCCTAAATGATTCTATGACAATTGAAGTTAGTAGAGATGCACCCATTAACAGCCCCCAAGTGATTGGCCTGGTGATGTAGTTACTAAATCTTCTCTTGGATGGTCAGAGGGTGGGCCATCTCCCTTCGTCTGCATTTTTCTAGAGCTGCCTAACAAACCATATCATTTGCTGGTTTCTGTGAGTCTTGTTTGAGGATGCTCCAAGTCCCGTACCCTTGAGTTTCTCTTGTGCATTTACGTGTTTTTGACAGGGAGAATGGTGTTCAGCAGACCATGTTCTCAACTGGAATCAATTCTTGAAGCCCAGTAAATGTAAGGAAGCTTTTGGACTAGCTGAGACATTGTCTCACAGTCATCAGAAGAGGAATGCAGTCATGGACAAGATGGCTTTGTAGAAGCCAATGACAAACCTCCTGTGGGTTTTCCCACAACCAAGACTTCACCCAAGTGGGTGTGTGACCTCCTTTTAGGGCCACATGCACCCTGCAGCATTTAGTAGGTTAATGAAAGTCCCATCTCCGAGCTGCCATAAAACACATTTGTGGTCATGCATGCAGCTCTTGGGACAGGCTTTATTGTTTGCTGTGTTTTAACATAGAGCCTCAGGACACAACTTGGCTGTGCTACAGCATTTTGAATAAAGCCGACCCTTAAGCCAACCACAGCTAAGACGCTGTAATTTTCATGGAGACATCATGTACTTTTTATGCTCCTTAACTGTAGTCACAAATCCCTGTTTGTATTGGCAAATCCTGTGAAAATAAGCTTTAGAAGCTACTTGAAAAAACTTTACCTCTGTGACGTTTAGCTGTGTTGCCTGGTCTTGCCTGCCTGCTGAGCATAGCCCTCCATAGCTTGTCTTAAAAAAGAAAGAAAAAAAAACGCCAAACTTTTCAGAACTTGCAAATTCCCATTATGTAATATTCTGTGGAGCCTGTAATTAAAATCATAAAGACATCAACCTGCTAAAAACCAGCTCTGCAATGATTTTCTGAGTTCAACCTGCCCACGTATCAGTAGATGGTTGTTCTTGCCACTTGCACATCTCCTTAGCACATGACATTAGAATCATAGAATGGTTCAGGATGGAAAGGACCTTCAAGATCATCTTGTTCCAACTCCATTGCCATAGGCAGGGGCACCTCCCACTAGACCAGTTCACTCAGAGTCCCATCCAGCCTGGCCTTGAACACCTCCATGGGTGGGGAGTCTACAGCCTCTCTAGACAACAACATTACAAACTACCAAATAAAAAAGGCTCTTTAAAGCTCCTTACTGAGACCTACAATCGGGTTAAACACAATTCATCCTCCATTAAATTTCAGTAAAATGGATTACTTTCATGAAGGCCCCAAACTTTGAGCTAGGACTATCCAAGCCGCTTCAAAGACATGTTCCCTGCCCTAAGGAGCTTTCAGCCAGACAGAAGCCCTGGAGGTGGGGCACTGGGGCAGCTGGGGAGACAAAGGGCAGCTCAATGGCATCAAGAGCTCCCAACAGTACAGGACAGGTCTTTATGCATGCGGCTGTTGTAGCTCACTGAATAGATTTATAGTCCTGCTTGGGTAATTTATTGTTGGCTAATTAGATATAAGATTAATTAAGTAGCTTGCTGGCCCTTAATTAGAATTTTGGTACCTTAATTTATTGTAATTTCTTCTAAATAATGACTATGCTCAAATAATCCTGATTTATATTATGGTAGGATGCAAATATAATGAGCCTGACTCCAGATTGTGCAAAAGCCTCTTTCACGCTGCTCCCAGGGCAAAACAAGGTCTTAAAGTGAGCACAAACATAATTCCTGCCCTCCAAGGCGGCTTTGTAGCACCAGCACGCCGTGATTCACCGTGAGTCAGCAGCAAGCCACTGTAAAGGCCATGACTTGAACAGCTGCTGAGAAATTGGGATCAAAGGAGCCGGCCCCATGGACTCCCATGAGCCTGCCCTTGCCCAGGGGAGCCCTGAGGGCAGGCAGTTGGTGTTTGTGCGGCACAACAGACTCCAGCCTCAGTTATTGACCTGATTTTGCCTGCCAGCTCTCTCTCTCAGTTATTGCTCTGTTTTGTGTTGCCCTCTGCAAGCCCAGAGCGGAGCAACCAGAGTGTAAATCAGAGCTGGGGCTGGGGCTCACAGAAAGGGTTATGAAACATCGTTGAGAGCAGGATGGCTCTCGAGAAGGGGAGGGTGGGATGCTGAAGTGTGCAGAAGGAGTGGCAGCCTGGACCAAGGTGAAGAAAGGTGGTCTGAAACACCTGAGCCACAACTCTCAGGGGATATCCTGGCAGCAATTTGGGGCAAAACATTGCTGGTCACAGCTGTAGCATCAGAGTTGAGCTAAAACATTTTGTTTATGGGTGTGTTGATTTTCTTCCCCTCCTCCCTTTCCTCTCCTGAAAATTAGATCCTTAAGGAAAGGAGGAACCAGTACAAAATCTCTATACTCTGTTGAAAATGCCAACTTGCATGAAAACCCTTGATTCATTCAAAAATGATTAATCTGCCTCGAGTATTGTGCAGTGCCTGATTTGAAAAGCACTTCTCTGCACGATTTTAAAAGTTTGAAAATGTTTCCAGTTCCACTTTATTTGCTCAATTACATCCTGGGAAACTGAGTTCCCTTTCCTAGAGGATACAGAAAATATGCTGCTGTCCAATCTCCCAGCAGCCCCTCCACCTCCTTGGATTTAATGTTCTCAGTGGGACAGCATACGATGATAACACAAGCTCTATCCAAAAATCTCTATCATTACTCTACAACAGGTCATATAAACCCTGCTGCCCACTTTATTGTTTCTCATGAGATTTTCATATTTGTTTTCCAAAATACCTTTTTTCCCCTGGCCCTAGAGAGATGGAGGAAGCATGCAAACATCATCACCTACAGCTCTGAAGTTTTTGTACTTTGGTCAAAGTGTATTGTACTTCTTTGAGCTTCTTAAGCTCACCATATAGAAGCAAAGAATTGAGGAATGAGTTGTCTGAATCCTTGCCCATAATCTTGACCACTGAAGGAATGAAAAAAAAATCATTATTTTGATTCCTTGGTGTCTGAAATGCTCACCCACTGTGTTACTGGGAGGTGTGTCTGGACCCTGCCTGTGTACATCCATACCTGCCTAATGAGAGGGACTCGGAGTAGATCATGACCACCATTCATCCCATGGAACTCCTTCCCTCTGCTTGACAATGCTTTAAAAGTGAGTTTGGGTCTGGATTTGTGACACAGACTAATGTCTGGGTATGAGGTGCAGTGAAAACAGAGATGGACAAGATCATCTAGCCCTGGCATACCCTGTTTGGATTAATATTTATAGGACCTGTATCCCCAGCTATAGGAAAGGAATCATGTTTTCCAGAAGCACAACAGAGCCATTAAATGTCAGAGGGATGAAGATAAGGCTTTAGCAATGTCCCTGGTGCCAGGATGTAGGCTTTTGTAACCAGAGCAGAGCTGGGAGCACCCACTGCAAGGTTCAACCTGGGGAAAGAGTCCTTCTCTGCAGCTCCAGGCACGTGAGTAGGAGCCGTGCCAAGGCAAGGGGCTGTTAACCCCAACAGGACTACCTGTTGAGAAATCTGTCTCTAAAATTATCTTGACCCTCTGTCATACTCACACTTTTTAAAGGGATATGAAACGAACCCTCTCTTCATCCATCCCCTTGTGAAATCTAAACAATTCCTGATGGATTTGCAGCTTACACTAGTAACTGACAGCCTGCTAGCTGCTGGCATGATTACTTACAGTCTGGCAAGCATGAGATGGCTGCGACGCCTACAATGTGCAACCCCTGAAACGTGGTATTTTTCAGATCAGATCTTCAGACCTGTTCAGCTCTTATCTAAGCAGCTAAACAACTGGCCAGGGTTGAGAGCCAGCAAACTCCTGTTTGAGACTGATCTCTGCTGAAAACCTGGCCCAAACAGGCCTAATAAGGGGTGGAGTTCTCTTCTGAAGTGTTAGTCAAAGCTGTGGATGATGAGCACTTGGAAAGCAACCTCTTAATTTGCACTTGAGCGAGATGAGTTTTTCTATACGAACAGTTAAGTGGACCCTGCCTATGTTGCATTTCAGGGAGTTGGATGCCTTGATGGGATTCTTTCTGAGTGAGAGTCTAAATCACAAATAGATGGAGCACTGACTAGGCACAGCAAATAAAATTCCTTATTTGCTCACATAAAAGCTCCATTCAAAAAGTAGGGCACCACCATTTCATACATCTGCTCTCAGCCAGCTAGCAAGCTGGAGCTCACCTCCATGCCAGATTTGGAAACCTGCTCAGTTTTAAAGTAGGTCCTGTCTAGATCAGAAAAAAGCTTTTCTTGGTGTAAAGGCAACCACTGGCACCAGCCATGTGGGGAAAAGCCCTCCTTCAAAGAACTTTTCGCAAAACAAAGGTGACTTGAGCACTGGGGAAAGGAAAAGAAAGACTGCCCTGGACAGTTCAGGAATAGTTAATGAAGGGAAGAATTTGCTCTCCTACAGTGCTGGTTGGCACCTGATGTACACCCCAAGGAATGGGTGCTTTAGCTCCTTTACCTCAGAGACTCCATCTTCCACTGCTTTGCTGTGATCAGGCATCAGGGCAGGCTCTGGCCCGAGGTGTCAGTTGGAATTTGGGTATGAGTACAAGCCACTTAAGGCTGGCTGGGAGAACATGTCTTTTTGGTAAGGACTCAGTGCCATGGTTCCATGCCAAGCCCTGGTGATGCAATTCTCTCCTAGCCCTCAGTCCTTTTGTAATCATAAGTGATTTTTGTATTGGAAACTTTCAAAACAGTTGCCTAGTTCAGTTGACATTACAAAACACAAATGAGTATTGAAATCATGGGATCCTAGAAACTGAGGGAAGAACAAACCACTGTGAAATTTCCCTGTATCCTTGACATGCAACCTGTTCCAGAAAGGAAGATGTCACAAGCCTGTTTATTCTAATTTTAAGTACATTTAAACTTTTGCTAATATCTGCCCTAAAGGCCTGGGAAGAAATGTCTGTATGCCATTGCAGTTCTCTGGTGTTCCAGATAAAATCACTTTTCTCTTACTAATCAGGACAAAGAGAAGCAGGTTTGTGTTCATGCAGGGAGCGAGCAGCAGTGAGTCGCTTCAGCATCGATCTGCAAGAACTATGTTGTGCTCTATTCCCTTGCTCCCAGAACGACATGTCCATGGACTGTGCCATGCTTCCCAGCTTTACAAACAGCACTTGCCTTCTGTTCTTTCCTTCCTGTGTTTCCTGAAACTGGGCATTGCCTTTTCCAAGCAACATGGTTTATGAACAAGGTACATGAAAGTGAGTAGTGGCCTTTTTAATATGCTTTTCTCTTAACAGAGAGATAATTAGCAAAGCTTTTAGCTCAGGAGCACACATTTTCTCTCAATCCTTCCATCAGAGCTGTGTTTCTTGAGGAACAGGAAAAGAAGTCCTTAATGGATTGCCATGGCAGCCTGGACACCTGACTGACTGTGTTTCATTTCTGGCTCCAATCTGACCTAGTAATTTTGTCCTGAATAAAAATAAAACAAAACAAAACAGAACAAATGACAAAACAACAAACAAACAGAACAAAAGAAACCCACCAAAAAAAAAAAAAAGGCACACCAAAAAACCCAACCCCCCCACCAAAGAAAAAAAAAAAACAAACACTAAAAAGGACTAATTCTCATTTAGTGCTGAAGGACTGAAGGAAAACAGTGGTTTCAGCTCAAACTTACACTTTTCCAAGAGGTCCCTTACTGTCCTGCAGTCCTCTCCTGGGAATTCCTACCTGGGAGATGGGATCCACAGACATTCGTGGAGCTGCCATATCCTGTCTTTGCATTTGAGCTACTGGAAGGTAGAGACCATTCCTGATCCTGCTGAGATTTTGTCCTTGCCCTTTCTCATCTGTGTGTGTCAGCCTCACACTTCCAGCATGAATCACTGGAGAACAAAAACAGCTCTTGTACTATAGATCTTGAATTGTGTCTTTCACAATTGCATCCTGGTTTGTGGATAATAATATGGTAATTGCAGCAATATGCTACAATAAACCATGAGACCTTCTCAGTCTTCTAAAGGGGAAATGACAAAGTTAAGTGCTTTTTAGCAAATATATGTGACATCCCAGCTTCACTTTGTCTAGCAAACTGTCAATTTGCTGCTACTGAGAGCACCTTTCTACCCTGTAATTCACAACAGCTCAACCAGCATGTGCTGCAGAACTTCATCTCATCACTACTCTGTGTTTGTGTCTTGTAACCTTAATCTCAGCCTCTTGAGTTACAAATGTCTTCGTCAACAAAAGAAGTGCTGCGCACACCTCCACTTGACTTCCAGGACTACTGAGCCATGGCCAAGAAGCCAATCACCAGATTGCCCCCACCTAGGAGCAGTTTAACACAGCAGTGCCTGAGTCCTACCCTTCCATGACATGTAAAGTTGTGCAACACATGGCGAATCAAACGTGCTGGCTGGAACGCTGCTGGCAAGTATTTTGGTAAGTCCTCGATGAGTTAATCTTTATTTGTGGTTTCTTAAATTCACCAGTGACCCCAGTAACTGGAGGGCAACTAGACAGCCCTGAAATACTGCAAAATGCCAAAAAGTTCTGGGTATGCTAGAGCCCAGGAGCTTTGGGAGTAGTGGCTGTCAGGCTCTGGCCATGGTTCTCAGTGGAGAAGTATTGTCCTTTGGGGCTTTTTTTAAGCGTAGTGCTCAAAACTGGTTTTGGCATCACTTGCTGCTTGGCCATCCAGGCCCGAGCACAGAAACGTTGCCGGCACAAGCCAGGCAAATGGTGTGATGGCTTTCAGCCTGGGAAAAATCTCCTCCCACAGGGATCTTTTCAAAAGTAGGGAAGCCTTCATTGTCTTGGCATTCAAAATACACTTGGGTCGACAGGGGAGGGAAGGAGGAATAAGTACCTCTGAGCTTAGCTCGTCTGGATTTGCAAATAACACACCTGTGGCAGGGATGTGACACTTGGGGACATGGCGTAGTGGTGAACACAGTGATGCTGCGTTAATGGTTGGACTCAATGATCTTAGAAGTTTTCTCCACCTATTGATTCTATGGTTCTGTGAATGCATCCTCAGGACCAACCTTCTCACACGTCATCTAGCAGTCAGTGCACGCCGTTTCCTGAGCCCAGCTTGCCCAGCTAAGGCTGGAGCCAGAGATCTGCCTCAGGAAAACTGAGAGCACCCAGATTAAATAAGCTGCAGTAGCTGCCAAAACCATGGAGTATTGTTATTTAAACCTTGATTCAGTTACAATCCTCAGCAACTCCTCGACTACCTGTCTTGCTCTTAACCAGCAGTTTTGTGTGCGTCTGCACCCATAAGCAAGAAATGTGCTCATGTCAATAAGGCTCGAAGCCCCTGATGATTTTTGATGACTAGATTGTCCCCTAGAAGCCATAAGCAGGTGATGCAATTAGATGTCAGCACCCATTGCCTTAATGTGTAGGAGTTGTGCTTCACACCATTAGAGCAAATTCACACCCAATTTGCATTCTGACCCCTTGCAGCCCCATTGTCTAAAAGTATATTTTCCTCATGATAAATGTGTAAGTAATTGCATGTTGAGGAGTCTGGTTGTAGGGGCAGTTTGGTGGAGCTTTGGGCTGTGCTTATCAGATTTTTTGTGTCTTTTTCAGAGAAAAGACATAAAAAGTGAAACATGAGCTGACGTGACTGGTTTTATATGCTGTGAAGTGGGGGCCTTGAACAGTTTAATATTTGCCACCATCAATCAGCCCTTTCTCCCCAGCTGAGAATACATTTGGACTCAGCTCACTAAAACTGCTGGTTTTGTCAAAACTAAAAAAAAAAAGCAAACCCAACAAACAGAAAATATTTTGTCCTGTTTCCTGAGACCTGTTAGCTAGTAGCTGTATTTTACTCTAAAATGTACTTCTCTTTGTGAGCATCACAAGCTATTCTGTAAAGGATAGTTTGTAGAGAAGACATGGTAAGTATTTTTGTATGTGATAGACCCTTAAGTTGTGAAGAAAAGTATGTCCATCACTGGATTTTAACTGATGGATTTAAAATATTCTCAAAGAAAGAGAAATATTTTGATTGGTTTTACTAACTTTATCCCCCTGTGAGAGTACCTCGGTTGGTTACAGCATGGTGCTAATAACATCAAGGTCGTGGGTTTGATCCCCATAAGGGCCATTTATTTTAAGAGTTGGACTCAATGATCTTTGTGGGTCCCCTCCAACTAAGACCATTCTGTGAAATCTACATATGTCTGCGTGGCCACAAACACTAAGGGTCCAAAGCCTGAAAAAAATAGGAGGAAAATCATGGATGCAGATAAGAACAATGTCTCTGCAAAATCTAGTTAGACTCTCCAACAACGTTTCTTGCCTCACACGGGAGAAATGCCTCATTTTTTCCCAAATGGCACACTGGACTTCAAACAGAAAGAAGTTGCTTTATGCGGTGCGACTGGGTGGCAGAAATAAACTGAACTATTTCCAAGTATGACCAGTAACAAACAGAATACACCATGTGGCATACATCAGCCACATGGGGGTTTGCTGTACTGTGAAGTTTTTATTGCTGCGGGTTTCAGTTGTCTGCATGACACATGAAATGACAGAAAGACAGAAGCCCCACAGGCTCTGACCAGCAAGAGCCATTCAAACTTCATAGCCACGCTCAGAGTTGCAGACCAAGAACAAAAATGAACGTGTGGGAAGAAGAGCATTTCTCAACACAAAAATAAAAAACAAAACAAAAAAAACCCAACAAAAACAACAAAAAAAGGGCAAAATTTGGAATAGTTTCAGAAGTCTTACAATGGAAAGAGTGTATTCTATGCAAGTGCTTGACTTCCCTGTTGAGTTATTATTGCTTACTTCAGTAGTCAGCTACACACATAGGAAGGCCATCCCCGCACTGCAGAGATCACTGTCAAAAGACATGCGATGAGATAAATGGGGTGGAAAAGCCTCATTTTAGGGAGTTTTGAGACAGCAGGAGAGACTGAAACCTAGATCAGAAGACTCACTTGTGTGACTAAATACCCTTCTAGAAACAGGCTTTAAAGACTTGGCTGCTCTTGCACGGAAATCTGCCGCAAGGTTGCACTCTCCCGAGAGTCTTCATCCAGAAGAAGAAAGTGGAAGTCTCCCAGTGTTCCCTGCCTTTGCAGGGCATGTCTGTTTTGGACATCCTTCTACATCTTGCAACAGCTTCAAATCATTACCTCCTTGATACGGATGAAATCTGCTCGCTGAGCAATATGGGGGAGCTTACACTCCTAATTGTTCCTAATTAGAGGATCACTGAGGAGAGTCAAGCCAAGAGGGAAATTCTGCTCCTTCTTGCTCATATCTCCTACCTCCTGTTGTCCACAGCCTGGTTCATGCTCGTGTGCTGTCATATGATGTGAAGAAGCATTAATTAATTATTAAGTAGTCTTTATGTCTAAGATCAGTCAGATGGTACAGACAAAGCTTTTCCTTTGTAACTCTCCCTAGCTCCGGAGAGGGTATCTCTCTTGGTCTTTTCAGAGAACATCTTCGTTTAATTAACTTTTTTATTGAGCTGTTCAGCAAAATCAGAATTACAGAGCTTCAAAAATACAATTAGCATAATGTAACAGTAACATCACTAATGAGGGCTGGCATGCATTCACCCAATGGGGCATGACTTCATAGAGCACAATAGCAGCTTCTTTCTGCAGTACCAAAAAGACCCAACCCAGGCAACCATCTCCTTTGTGTTGCACACGCCAAGAATTGCCTTCCCATCCCGCTCTCTGCTCCACACAGGGATGCTGTAGCTCTGGCAAATGTATGAATGGCCTGCAAACAACATGACACACCATCAAAGGAAAGTGGCAGAGAACAAACTTCTGACCATGACAGAGAGGTAAATGCCTTTAAAATGTAGCCACTTCCTCTGTCTGTTTCAAAAGCTGATGAAGAACTGTGCCTAAAAACCAACCTACAAACCACAGAACAAGTGTGGATTTTGTGTGATATGTTACATCAGGCATAGCTGAAGTGACATAAACACAGAAAACTTCTGACAGAAAGTAGAGATTGTCAGTCAAAAAGAACTGTAAATCATGCCATGTGCTCATTTGCAGACCAACCTCAATGAAGTAAATTAATCTAGCCATAGAGACCATAAGAGCCGTAGAAGTTTTGAGTGGACAAGGTCCAATATTGTTGGCTGGAAATCCTCTCAATATTTATTTTCCAGCATTGTTTAGGGGTTTTTTGATATGGTAATTGTTTTAAAACCACAGAAGCATCTTATGTATAATGCCTTAATGCATGCTCTCCAATTTTTTTCAGGATTTCTTTGCAAGAGATCCCACTTCAGCTACAGATATTTCTGTATGGAGTAACAGGACTGTGGATTTTTACAGACAGTATTACGACACAAGCACATAGGCCCCCTATTCAGAGCTTGTGTTTAGCTTGGAGTACTTGCACTTAACCAACATTTAACCATGTGGGTAGAAGACAGTTAGAGTTTCCTAACCCTAGAAGTGCTGTATAACTGTTCATGCAGGGGTATTCAACAGGAGATTAGATTTATGCAAACTCTGCACACATTTTAGTACAGATCTTATAGTCAGCAAACTTTCCAATCCGACCTCTGCAATTCCCCTTGCTTAACTATATCCCATTCTTTCAGGGTTTTCCTGAGGCATCGGGAATATTGTTTATCCTGAATGAATCCACTGAATGCACCAGTGTGCCTTTAATGGGAATTTGTTTAACAAAGAAATATGTGTTTGTTTCTTGACTTCTCCTTACATACAGTACTATGTCTGTGCTTCCCTCACAGAGGTCCTGGTCACTTTCCTCCAGCCACCCTCCAATCCAACAGTGGTGCATGATAATGGCAGCTTGATTAGTGATGACCAGTAAATGTTGTATTTATCTTTCAGCTGCATCAGACAGGTGGGAAAATCGTGAAATCTGAAAAAGGGCTTTGATACAACAGGAATTTTGGGTGTCTAGAACCAAAACTCAGACGTTCAAATGCCTGTTAACTCCCTTTAACTGTCAGTGTACCTAATGCTTTACTCATGTCTCAGCATCAAGGTACCTACCAGCTCTGTAAGATGTTGGACTGCAAAGGTGTCGTGTTGGCAAAGCAGTCATGCCTCTTGGAGAAAATTCACCCTCTCAGGTGATTTCATGAGATCTGTTTTAGACTCAGAATCATAAAAGTTGGAAAAGACATCCAAGACCATTGAGTCCAATGTTTGACCAAACACCACCACATGCAATAAACCATAGCACCAAGTGCCATGTGCAGTCATTTCTTGAACACTTCCAGAGATGGTGATTCCAGCACTTCCTAGTGTGGCCTGTTCCAATGCTTAACAACCCTTTCAGTGAAGAAATTCTTTCTGATGTCCAGACTGAACCCTCTCTGGCGCAGTTTGAGGCCATTTCCTCTTGTCCTGTCATTGACTCCCACCATGTTACAACCTCCTTTCAGGTAGTTGTAGAAAGGGATAAGGCCTCCCCTGAGGCCCCTTTTTCTCCAGAGTAAAGAATCCCATTTAACATTGGAAAAGGCAAACTGTGCTCTGGATCTGTGCCCAGCCTGGGTTCATATTTTGTGACACTGGCTTCTGCCACAGAATTCTGGTTGTCACCAATCTCTGTTTAAAATTGGACAAATTAGATTATTTGGAGCTCAGAAATTAACTCAGGGAAGACCAGGCTCAGGATTACAGTCCTCAGCCCTTGCAGGGTCACAAATTCCTCCTGGGAGAAAATAGGTATCACAAGGACCATTACAGAAAATAGCATAAAAATTTGCCTGATACCTCCCTGGTTTTCTTTATGACAAAGTCAGACTGTTCAACCTGCTGGAATTGCTGAGCTGCTAATTGTTGGTGCCTTTCACATGTTTTGGTTGCATGGCTTTCACTGGCTCATCTTTTGAGGCTCACTCGGTGTGGCACCCACAATAACTGAGTTAGAGATTGTGCAAGGGTGTGTTGTGAAAGCTGCTCTGAAGCAGGATACGTGCTCACCGTGCTAAAGTGAAAAAGTGCAGGGGTTGGAAGTTGCAAACAGAGCTGTGTATACAAAATTCATTTTCTGGCTACTCCCTTGAACTGAGAACAGCTAATCTTAACAAAACAAAAGCAGACAGGCAAGAGACATGGTCCAGAAAGGCACAGTCAACCTGACTTATCAAACAATCCTGTTTACCTTTTGACACTGTTTTATTCCATTAACAATTACTGATCTGAGACAGTTCTTCTAGGGTATTGGAAATCCTTACAGCTTCAGAGGAAAAAGTGTATTCTCTTAACAGTTTAGTTAGCTCAACTATTTATTCTTTATTTATGTTGGCTTTGATGTGAGAGAAGAAAGTGAAAAAGAATGTAGAAAGTGGGCAGTTTCATAATACAAGTATATTTATCAAGTGAAAGAGGCTTAGGAGACGAGGAAAAACTGTAATGTGAAACACTGCAAAAACACAATTAGGAACATAAGTATGAAATTATGCACAGTCTAACCTGATTTCAACCTTTGCTTGCCTGGTATGAAGGTAGATTTTTAATGGCTTTTCCAAAAAAAATAAATACCTGGTTTTGTGAGCTAAAACTCAACCAGGAAACTGCACCAGCAACTGGCATCGCTCTATAAGGAGGAAGTCATAATGTGCAGAAGACATGATGGCTCAACACTTTTTAAATTGCTGAAAGGTGCCTGAGATCAGCAGAGTCTCCTAAAGGGTGTTGGGATTAAATTTATCTGAGGAGGAAGAAGAAGGGGAAGAGCAAGGATGAAAATATTTTGAGGATACTTCTACAACTCAATCACCAGTATATGGATTCAGTGCCACCATTAGTGGCACTCCGAAACTTATAGGTTCAGAGAAAAGCTAATGCCTCCACCCCATTCTCATCTCAGAGCCACGATGTCTGAGTATGTATCACTTTTACATCAGTCTTGGATTTATTTCTCCTTGGTGGGCTAAAGCAGCCCTGCTGGCCCCTCTTCAAGGTAGGGAAGGGTGACACGTACCCAAAGGCTGCTCCAGGAAGCTGCACAAGGTGACAAACTCCTCTGTGAGCACACTTGCCTTCTGTCTCAGAGAGCTGTTCTTTTTTTCCAGTTTGGCTCAAGCCAAGATGAAAAAAGCCTTGTTGCACTGGAACAAGCATTTGTGGATGCCTGTTTGACACCAGCAAGGGCACAGTGAGGCTGTTGGAGCGAGGCGAAGCCCAGGTGCCCCTCAGAGGGAAGGCAGGCAGCCCATGGCAGAGGAGGACATGCAGCCTCTGTCTTCCACATCCTCTGAGGCTCCTCTCTGGACCTCTCCGGCCTCTCTCTCATTGCTCTGCACAGATGTGGAAACTCTTGCATGCATCATCACGGGACCTGGATCTCCCCAGCTAACAAAGCTGGCTTGGTGTCCTCTCTAACAGAAAATACATGTCATCCTAAGCATTTGGCTTGGTTTAGATTCAGTCTGGCTTTTCCCCTCTTTCCTCAGAAAAATTCTCCTTGTCTATATGTGTACAGAGTCACAGATGGTCATGCGCAAGCTTTGCATGCTTGGAAAAGAAATAATGGAATGCACCTGTAATGGTAAAAGGTTTTATTGCTTGTAAAGCTCCTCAGTCATGTAAATGGGGAGGATAAAAGAAGCCTTCAGTAGTTTCCTGTTCAGAGTCCAGCTCCTTTCCAGAGAACAGATGTAGTTGTGAGAAAAGGATTGAAAGGTCTTGCTTGAATCATTCCTTGGATTTACCTGATTTGGGGTGATTTCTAGGATTCCCTCAAATGACCCTTCCCTTTCTCTGGTTCCTGTCAGGGATTACAAACTGGGACATCCCACCTGGAATGGTGATGGTGGTGGTGATGGGTTGTGCACAGCCCTGTCTTCAGACACTACTGCTTGCTGGCTGAGTGAGGATATTGCCCATACCTATAAAATGGATGAAATAAGGACCATGTTTTCCATACACAACCTTGGATGAGCCATCCGGAGACATTAATCAGGCAGGAATATGTATGCACAAGTTGGGCAAGTGATTGTTCAGCCATCTGACTTGACTATCCCAAGGTGTGTTTTCTGTGTGCACATGGGAAAGTGTGTGTTTTCACTGTGTCAGAGGTTGATTTGACAATTATAAAAATTAAAAAAAAAAAAGAAAAAAACCTATCTTTTTTTGGTATCTAGCAGAAAATCTTTTAATTTAAAGAGTTGCTGAGGAAGATTGCAACAGAATACCTCCCAGCTGACCCAGTCTAAAGGAGAGGAGAATCCATGTTACTTTTTTCCCCCACCCCGTTCTTTTTTCTTTTTCATGAGAGACTCTTCTCAGGCAGCAGGATATCAGATATCCCACGTGGCAGACAAAGAATTCTATTTTGCCTCTTAGTTTCTTATCCAGTTGTTTTCAATGGGGAAATTTGTTTTTCCTGTATGGTTGGAATAATTACCCAAAAGGGGCAGAGAACTGGGACAGATGTTCTCCCTAAATAATAACAAAAAGTGTCCTTCAGCTTTTTGCTGGCTGTGAAATCCACGACTGTCCCATGATATCCAACAATGGGTCGCAGGTAGTGGATATTTTAGGAAGTGGAGTGTTGCTGCTGGTAACACTTCCTATTTCAGGAGACGACAGGGCAAAGTCTGCAGAGTTAAATTAAACTGTACGCTGACTCTCTCTAAGGAGGAGAAAAACTTTTTAAGAGGCTCCTAATTGTTCCAGGTTACCTACTCTTTACAAGACAGAATTATTATAGTTGTGATATTTCACCATGAAATGGTGCTGCCAGCTGTCATCAGCTCAGGGAACAGTTAATTATATTTTTGTACAGCTGTTCATAAGAGTGTAAAAAGCTGCTGTTCTCCTCCTAATAGCAACAAAAAAATCAAATTCTTGGCATCAGTTCTTTGGGGAGAATAGTTAACAAGTGTCCAAAATACTTGTAACTGGAAAGCCAATTCCTCCTCTTCCTTTTGTGAAGCAAAAATGCATTTCCTCTGGTGTAAAGGGAATCAGCTTACTATTATGGAGTTGAGTTGGGAATGCTTGTGTTTAAATTCAGGATCGCTCTCCACTCCTAGAAATACCACTTCAAATCCAGGGATGATTTCTGTCTACCTGGCCATACCAAGAAAAAGGCAGAGGATCTGCAGACCGTACTCTAGCCAGGCATTTGTGTGCATGAACCTGCACTGACTTCATGTGCATCAGGTCCTTAGGTTGTCTATGCCCTGCTAAATCCAGGTTTTCCCTTTCTGAGGGACAGGAAATACCTCAGCTTCATACTGTACATATCCTTAGATATAAGAGCAATTTGAGATTTGCATTTCTGGCAGTGTTTGGAGGATCTAGACCAGTTCTGCTAGATCCTGCAAGGCATGAACATTGCTGGAGATGTTATGGTATAGGTAGATGTGGCAGACACAGACCGTGGGGAACTTATTAAACTTGTTTATCTCTGTTGGGGATTTCTGCTGCAAGGGCAACACATTGGGTGCTTCCCAACTGTGACACTTAAACTACTGCAAGTCTTACAGAGGGACTATCCCAAGGAACCCAACCTACTCTGGCTTGGCTGGGCGAGGTCTAGCAAGCTTGAATGCAAAAAAAAACCCCTAACTGGTTAGTGTTGACTGGCTCCAAAAGCTGCTTTTTGATTACTCTAAATGCAACCAAGATGTTTTTTCCTTTAAGAGTGACATGGTTTGTTATAGCTGTGCATTGAAACATCTTCAGGAGATTAACAAAAAGTTCTGAATTTCAGAAAGGCAAAATTAGTGTCAATTTACTTTTGAGATGGACTTTGGAAGGCTTTTAATAATTTTTGAAAATGTTTTAAACAGTAACTGAAAAAAAGCAACGGCAGCTAGAGAGTTAGAAGCAGTTCCCTTATGAAAGGACTAGACAGGGAGATGGCAAAAAAAGGAATAAGCAGTTTTGTAAAATAAAATCTGGGCCATGGAATCCCCCCAAAAATGCTTTGAAATTAAAATATAATAAAAATGTCTTGTAGGTTTTATAGTTTTGAATAGTTCACTTCAATGTAAGCAATGTTGAGCATTTTTTTCTGTTTTCTTCCTTCTTATTGTTAGTCTCAGGCTGTCTGTAATCTTTCCAAAGTTGAGAAACTTTGGAGAATATGGATAAGTCACAGAAAAATATATAGAAACACTGTTTATTGTCCTGCATATTTTTTGTCAGAAACAGGACATATGAAAACTCCCAGTTAAATATATCTTTTACGAAAAATGAAGGAAATTGAATTTCAAGCAATTTGTCTGCCTTAAGTGAGGAGACACCCGCTGATTCATTTAGACAAAAATGTGCCAAGATTTACAAACAGGCTCCTGTCCCAGCAAGAGCACCCAGACTGCTCCAGCACTCAATTTCCAGCTCTCTACCTAAATGGGAATAATTGTTTGGGTTTTGGTTGTTTGTTTTGTTGTGGGTTTTTTCCATGAGAAAATGCTACTGAAGCACCATCCTTCTGGAGCAGAGTTTTTCCCAGTGGAAGGTTGGTGGGTCTGTGGTTAGACTGTGTCTTTGGCTGAGCATGGAACTGGGTACTTCTGTCCCTGTTACTGAGAAATATCTTGACTTAAAAGCCTGGGGGGGTGTATTCACAGCATGATCTCACAGCTCTCTACTCTTTATAGCAAAGTCCCCCAAAACCAGAGGACATACTTTTTCTGAAAACACTATCTGCAATGCATAATCTGTTGCCAGGATCTTTCTGCTCAACAAAACACCCATGATCGCAATCATTCATTGAAAGACTTAGGAGAAGATTCATGAAGATTCAGGCTCTGAAGGCTATTTCCCATATAAGAAACTCCCTAGTTAAAATAAAACTGGAGCGGGTTGGAAAAAAATCTTGTGTCAAAGTTTTCATGAGCTGCAAAGCAAGAAGGATCTGCTGCTCTTGGTGAATCCACCGGCATCCATCAGGCTCTTCCCTAAGCAGTTAGTGTCACGGCCAACTCGGGCAGGTGCTCAGAGCATCTGGGACTGTCATCCCCTTTATCAAGCTGGAAACAGAGCACTGTAATGGATATGGCAAGATTCAGAGCTTGCAGGCTTCCCTAGAAACAGGACTTTTGTGTGCTGTGGGCTTTGGGGCAGTCTTGGTGCTAACTGACCATGCAGAGAGACTTTTCCTGCGGGCTGATGGCTCCTGCACGATCTACTAGAACAAAGTCCATGCTGAGGTTTGTTAAACAGTTGATGACAACAAATGGCTTCAAATGAGGATGGCAAGAGCACTGGAAAATGCAGCCCAGAGACATGAGTAAGCGTGCTTGGCAAGATGCAGTGTGCTGCTCTATACCTTGAGAGAGGAGGCAGACACCGTTGCTGGTGACTCCTCAAGCGCCCCTCTGCCCAATACCCTTGCCGGATGAGATGCACAAACACATCAGCTGAAATCTGTTCCCTTGGCAGCCTGTTTAAAAAGCTGCAATAGAATAACAATAGAAAGACCAAACCCCTGAGCATCTCTTTTGCAGATAAGTCTAGCCTAGATCTCAGTTATCCAAGTAATGAACCATGCCCTGCTCTCCACTGCACTTCAACATTTTCAGAATATAAAGCAGCAGGGATGGTGAGAAACTGAGCAAGCAAAATGAAAATGAAAAATAAGGCAGAAAATTGCAATTTAACTTCATCAGTGCAATTGTATGGAATTGAAAAGTCATTTCAGCAGCCCCAAGACATGTTAACAGCCCCAGAGAGTCCAGACATAAAAGCAAGATATTTTCCAAACTTCAAATGGATCCAAAGTTTCCTAGCAGGAGGGAATTGTTTTAGCATGTAGCTTTCTAATTAGAGGTTGGAAAAACTTAGTGGTAGAGTAGATCCTGCCCTAATTTACACTGAAGCAACTGCACTTTAAAGTACAAAAATAACTCTGGGTGGAGATGGTCTTACCAAAGGACAGAATTTAGCCCAGCATCTTTACAGTTCATTCACCTACATGGTAAGAAACTCTCTTGCCCTCTTGCCCATGGGGAATGGTGGATAAAACTTCTCAGAACTGGAGTCAATTAATGTTAATTTACTTCAGTCTTTCTTGCAATAAATGGATGTAAATGAGGTATCCCCAGTGGAGACAGATTTACAGCAGGCAAAACAGCTATAAAAGTAGGAACAACAGGAAAACGGAGCTGGTGTCTGATAAGAAGGTGTGAGCTAATTATGAGCTTCCAGCTAGCACATGAAAGTAACACATTTAGCCCCAACAGACAGTAAATGTCTAATCTGGCAATTTATGGTGATTGACAGGTGGGACTTGCTGTGGGCAGAAGAAAAGAGAGGTGAGGTATTGGCTCTTTGCACTAGTCTGTAGTCCACTGCAGTACACAGCTATGCAAACTGATGTAATTTAATCCTGTTTCTTATGAAACTTTCCCTAGTGGCTCCTTCTCTCTCATCACAAGGTTTCTCTACCACTTACGAGCCTGTTGCCTGATCCGCTTAATCTCCCTCATTTTCCAAGTTTGGGTTGTACTGAGCCTTCTTAGGCTTGCTGTGGAGACACAATTCAGATGGGATAGAAAAGAGGAAATTAAAAAAGAAATCATATAGCCACTGCAAATCACAGGGCCTGGGATGATGCCTCCTCTGTTTCTCTCAGAAATCTTGGTTGTGCAGCATGCATTGGCTTTCAATAGGAAGATGAATGTAATTAGTGGTATTTAGTCAGAGGGAGTATATTTCACTCTTCAGGGACACCAACACAATTAGTAGACCATAAGAGCCAACAAAGGTCTGTATGGCCCTGTAGCCACATGGGAGAGTCATAAGGAGAAAGAAGTGGGAGGGAGATAAGCCTACACTGACATCTCCATTCCTCTCCCAGGTTCTGGTACTCTGTTTAGCATGGCATGACATTTTCTCACTTCTTACAAGCCCATGGTTGTCACTTATTCATACCTGGGTGCACTAGTTGTTCCCCCAAACTGCAATCCCTTTTTGTCCATACCATTTAGGTTACAAGGGAATGGCCTCTGAGTCCATCTAGGCTTGGCAAATAATCAGTGATGGGTGTGTATTAATTGCACAGGGAGAAGAGGGCAAGCCTGCCCAGCTCTGCGAACAGTTAAACTTCTTTGTGGTAGAGTCTGAAGCAGGTGAGATAAGTCCATTGCTGGTTTTGTGGTAAGAGTCCCAAGGGTAAAGAGAGGTTGACTTTCCACAAAGAACAGCAGAACATCACCATTTCAACAGCCTCTGAGGAGATGTGTTCCCTACAGAAGCTTCAGACTTCCTGCATGAGTGTACACAGCATCACTCTGGGTCCGTCTCTGATCTTGCCTCAAGGTCCAGGTACGGTGGGAACAGATATTGTGACCAAGCAGGGTCAAAGCCGTGGCGGGGCTGTAAGAAGCTGTGAGTAAGGATGGTGCTCTGGGCTAGCATGACACTGAATGAGATTCAGAAAGGTCTGTAGATAATGCACTAAACCATCTGGCATTGCCTTCTCCTCCACATGGCTGTACCCACAGTATGGCGAGCTGGTTTCACAGATACTCTGGGAAACGAGGAAGGAAAAGGCCCTCCCAGAGGGAACAGGACACTGGCTAGAGGAGAGCAACCAGGTACCCTGGAGTCCAGAGTAGATACACCCCTGTAGCAGATGTTGACCTTTCAACTGCGTGTGCTTCAAAATTTCCCTCCAAACATCTTGAGGTACTCCAAGCACAGGGGACAGGAACTGGCTCATGTAAGAGCACATGGTGCCCACAGCAGGAGGAAATGGGCACATTTGGATTGCCTTGACTGGGATATGAAGAGAGCAGTAACACAGCACAGGGCATCTGTGTGTGTACCTGGGTAAGACCCAGGAGACATCAGGATGAAGAGAGCACAGCAGGTGTGCAGTTGTCTAACTCTTCCAACTTTAGTCTAGCAATAGGCTTTAGTCTGGGCAAGGGGAACATTGTCATTGCCCCATGGTGATGTTTTGTTGCTTCGGTTTTTACACTTCTTGTTATTTTCTCCTTTTTGTTCAGATTTAGGTGCCTGTTGCTGCAATAGGAAACCAAACAAATGGCTCTGACTCAGGAGTTCCTGGGGACAGGCAAGCACTTCTGAGGGAGTTTGCATTGCCTCCATTGGCATCTGGAAAACTGAGGATCCCCAGGTACCAAAGAGCTTCCCAAAATTGTCTCCATCTCCACCTGACCACAGGCATTCAGGATTTGCAGGCCAGTGCCATACGGTGTGGGGAAGGCACAGAGCAGTGTTTAAAGCTGCGTCCCAGCACCACTTGTCACCTCTCAGCCCTGTGTGGGACAGGACTAATTTTGTGAACAGCAGGGGTGGACCGTGACAGCCTGTGGGACTGGCTGGAGCCCAACTAGCAGTGGAAACGCATGTTTGGCTCTGCAGCTTCGTTACACGTCACTGAAGGGGCCTTCTGAGCCTGTAAAAGCAGCCACTGTTCCTTGTGTACGTCGATGCAGGTCCCTCTTGTGCTGCCACTGGAAGTCTCAACAGAGACTGGGGAGTTTATTAAAAGAGGTGAGTAATTATGCAGAGCAGTTCGCATACCCACCGCACCATGTGTGCACGGGCTGTGACCTTCCTGAAGGTTTCTGCAGCAAGTTTGCTATGAACATAACAGGTAACCAGAGACCTGCACCAGGGAGCACTTGCTGATTGCACCACGAGCTGCTAAACAGCTCTCTGACAATGAGCATTTAAGGGCAGTTTCCTTTCCATCCTTCACTTTTCTTGCCTAATTTATGAGCATGAGGTCATTTTGATTATTAACCTGAGCCCTTTTCTTTCTGTGGGCAAGTGCTTCCACCCTCACATTTGCACATTTGCACGCCGCCTCTCCGAACATTTTATTACTCGATTTTCCTGTTTGATTTCCCAGGGTACTTCAGTTCCTGTTCTGAGATAGAGTATGTTCCGAGAGTTAGTTAAAGACTCGCAGATCTCCAAATCTTCAGGGATAGTTTCTCTTCCTCCTTCTCAGTAGTTGACAGATGGTTATTCTTCCACAAATAAAATCTAAATTATATGGGTCTGCTCTGCTGCAGAAGCAAGTCCTTAATAAGCACCTTGCTGTGATGAAAGGAAATAGAGGAAAAAGCAACGACTCCAAAGTTGGGGGTATTTAGAATTAAAAATAGACTCCATGTGTCCATTTGATAGAACTGCAAGGCAAAATTTCACATCTGAAGGGAACTCAAATGGCACAGGGGCCTGGTATTGGCTCTCTCCAAAGGGATTAGTTACATTCATAGCAAACTTTCATGAGTGGCAGCTGTTTTCCGAACCAGTGGTAATGATGTGCCAAATCCTCCTAATGCAGGACCCCACATGTGAATGTGTATCGAGGGAAAAATGAGACTCCACACAACCAGGCTGATACAGCCACTGGGGCTGTGGAAATGGGCACCCAACAGGTCTACCAGAAGCATCAGGGCTGAGATGAGGTTATCAGGCAGAAACTGGCTCACAGCAGACATGAAGGGCTCCCTGTCTTCCTGACCTGCAAACTTATGCCATCCTCTGGTCCTTCTTTGTTAACACCCTTACCACTCTGAAATGGCTTTACAAAACTTAAAAACCCCACTATGTCTTTGTCTTAAAAAGCCCAACCCGGAAACCTCTTGGTTCACTTCTGCACATTATGCGGCTGCTCTTGCTCTCTTTGGCACAAATTTTATTCAGACTGGCATTGGCATGGGTCAATTACTACACCAAGGGTTGGGCTGGTTTCTCTGGCACCATTAGGGTTAATGTGGTTGTGTACAGACAGCTCCATCCAACCCTTTCCATCATAAACCCCACGGGTTTAGCATACTGCAGATACAGTGAGTGCTGGTGCACCAGCATGGCCCTTGGTCAGCACTGCAGCAGCACCATGGGCTGGTCCAGCAGCTAATTGTGCTCCTCACCAGACAGCTCTTACCTGTTCCTGAAGTGCTGACCCAACCAAGGTTTCAATCACCTAAAACATCTGCAGATTTTGCTCCTTCTCAGTCCCAATGTAAAGTAACAAACATGGTTGAGGGAAATAACAACACTCATCCTGCTGTGAAGGGGCCACGACTCAGGCTGGCTGGGAAAAGTCACTGTTAGAAAGGTAATCCCATAGGAGAGAACCTTGGTGCTCTGGCATTTGAGAGCTGTTTGAAAGCGTCTTTATTAGGTCTTCATTAATTACAGACTGTCAATGGACTGACCTGAGACAGCAATCATCTGGCAGCCCATGAGTTTTAATCACCCTATCAAGTGATTAAGAAAATAACTGCCTAAAACCAGCCTGGTAATAATCTTTGATTGTATCTTAATAATTCAAAATCAATAATTCAGATCACTTAGAAAAAATAATTTTACCTTGGATACAGAGAACAGCAAAATAATCTACTACCCTCTGGATTTTTCCTCCACTGTATTGTCTCAGGTGCTCTAAAAGACATTCTTGATTTCACACTGTGTCTTATTTGAAACTTCATCAGGTTTGCACAGAAGCATCAAGCAGGAATTTGTCCTTCCTTTCCTTTTAGTCATTGTTTCAGAGAAAAAGGACTGGGCAAATATGTTTTACAAACTAACATTATCAGCTGCTTTGACACAGTGTCCAATATCTGTATTCATCTTTATCCAAGCCCCTGAATGGACTCAAATCCACAAAACCCGGTTTTCAACCCTCATGTTTTCCTGGGCTTACTCAAACTCTGAGAACCAAGGCAACTCATGGCTGCACTGGACCTGAAGCAGGGGCCAGTAGATAACTAAGCCCACAGCCTTGCTTTTGTACTTTAGGAGAACAGTCTGTCCCCCTGGACGCATGAACTTCCATCCTTATGCTGGCTCCTCCCCCATTTTCAGCCAGTAGTTCGTAGCCTTGTCTGTTCCAGCAGAGCCTTTTATCTGCTGCCATCCTGCCCAATTGCCTGGGTTACATGACATCCCCTAGAACATTTTCCAGCCTCTGCAAACCCAAACAATGAGCTTAATATCAGTCCCAGAAGGAGCAAAGGGGCCCAAAACTGCTCCCGTTGGAAAGTCCTGAAGGAACAGTTTATATGAGCTCTTGCTCTGATCCATCTGAAAGTTAAAAAGTGCAGCGAGGAAATCTCACTTTCTGAGGCAATTACATTGCTCCTCTACCCACCAGTCTCCGAGCACCTTTTAAATCACCTTTAATATGATCTATCTTCACAACTCCCCTGCAAGATAAGGGTGACACCATCATCCTTGTTTTACAGATGGAGAGCCGGGGCACAGACAGAGCAGGGTTGCCTAATCACTTTTCTTTTATTAGTGAGCTTACCTCCGGCAGTGCCTGGTTATGTCTTACTCAGCGCTCAGCCCTTTGAACAGCTGCTCTCACCCCAAGGCTCATGAAGGCTGTCGAGTTGCTGCAGAACAAGCAGAACAAGAGGTTTGGCTGGTTGCAGCACTGCAGTTCTTGCTGCACTAATGTAGGTGCAACTAAAGACCCCGAACATGCAGGAACTGTATGCTCATCTAAAACTGGAACGTTTAAAACCAGACTCGGATTCACTTTATTCAAGGGCAATCGGAATTCATATTGGTGAGAACAGGTTGTACACCTCAGGGAGGTAATTTTATTTCATACTCTGACATTTTTAATTAGTACTGAAAAGAATTTCTTTTGGTTGTGCACTGCCTGTTTCCCAGACTGGGAACTTCTTGCTACAGTTTCATACTTTCAGAAAATTTTCTGAATGCATAGAAAACCTGCGTGCCATGTTGCAGCACATAACTCTGACATCACTGGGAAAATTATCTCTTCTGTTTACATTTCCATGATGTGGCTTTGTATTCCTGTGAAGCCAGCACTCTAGCCCATTTCTCCTGACTCTTGAGCCTACTTATATCTCGTGCAGCTCATGCCAAACTTGGATCCAAGCAACTGTGGCAGTCCTGTGCTCACATACTGCATCCATCAAAAAAGTCCAATCGGATCCTGACACGCTGTATTCTAGCCATGTACACAACACAGGGAGCCACCCTTCTGACTGAAGGAGAGCCACCTAAAATCCAACTTTGACCAGAACAAAACCAGTATTTCCATCCCTTCCGTGCAGCTGCAAGCTGGCTGCTGCTTTCCAGACAGAGATGCGCCCTCCTTTGCATGGGCAGCAGTCCCTGCCTTGCAGCAATAGGCTGCACGACGTGGGCTTCCAAGATAGTGTGAAGGTCCATGTTGCCTTTGCAACATGTGCACTGAAATCTGAAGGGCCACTGAGACCCGCGAGGGGGTAGATGGCCCACGTGACAGACCATCAAATCTTTTCCTGTTGCTCATTTTTCTTTCTTTCTTTTCTCCTTCTTCCTTCTTATCTGCTGGTGCATGACACCTGCTAGGGAATGCTGGCCTGACGCCAGCAGGAGGAGGGAGCAGCTGAAAGTTGCTTGGCTGACTTTCTCTCTGAAGAGCTCTCGGCAAATTTTGCACGGACAGTGAACAAAAAGTGCTGTTTCTTGCTTTCAAAAAGCAAAGAAGAGCGGGTGGGATGGTAGGGCTTTGCTGTACGGATTTCCCCACAATCCCAACTTTATGGAAGGGGAACACAGATCAATCTTGAGTTCTCTTAATATGGGACAGAAAGGCAAAATGCAGTCATCAAACAGCACGGCAGGTGCTAAGAGCCACCCAGACCGCCAGTGTCTCCTGTAGTACAAACAAGTAAACTCTTTGATTTCAAGCTCTGCCTATTTTGCTCAGACACTGCTTGTTTACTAAGAGCTGAATGGCACTCAGCATTTACAGATGTAGAGCCCCTAACTGGGAAGGTCATTAAAATTGGCGGGAAGATTGGGTAAAATCTGAGAAAATCCACAGGGGAGCCCAGCTAATTAATTATGGTTTTGTAATGCACCTAAAAGAACAATGTCCAGAGTTCTGAGCTGTTTGAAGGGGCTGTTTAAAAGCAAATTAAAGCAGACTATCTACTGTAAATGTACAATTGCGCTGCATGCTAAACACACAGGCAAACTTGTTTACCCTGCTCCTGAGCCCTCTTGAACAGGGTAGGTTTGAACATTGGAACACAAATGCCACTGGGTTAGGACAAGCTGTGAGAGGCAAAGCAGGCAGGGGAGGAGCAAAAATATCCACTGGAAAAAAAAAAAGTGGTGAAATACTGCAGCAAGGAATGAAAAATAAATAGAGGCAAAAAACCAAAATAGTAGTAATAAAACTGAGTCCACTCACAACCCTCCATAAAATGTGTAGCTCCATCTCTGTACAATTATTTGGGAGCAGTAATTGTTATGTTTTTGAATAAACACTCCTGGCACCTGCTGTTGGGCAGGCTGGAGTTTCATTTGGAGACAAACTGCTGAAACCAGGATGATCTGTGCCCCATGAGCAGCCGCTGCCAAGTCAGATCTGCATCTGCCACCTGGGCACTGTCTGCCTGGAGTCCAGCGAGGGCATAACAATGACCCACCTAGAAGATGGAAAAAATGGCTAGACTGTGGTGAGCAACAAACCATCAGAGGGTTTCCAGCTACCACTACACCCAGCCCTTATTCAGGCTGAACCACCTCAGGGAAAGAAGCATCTGCCTCCTGTCTGCTCACCACTGTCTGCAGGGGCACATTTTTCCCATAAGCTGGAGATTTTGCCTCGAGTCAAAAACTTCGCTGTGAAGTGGACCACAACCCCTGGGCTCCCCAGAGCTGAGAGCCAGATTGCTGCAGCAAATGTGGCTTTTTCATCGGAGAGCATAACTAGATAAGTTTGGCAACTCCAGTTATTTCAGGAGGGAGAAAAATATAGCTCGTCCTGCTGATAAACTCATTGTGATTCAGCACAACCTGCTCAAAATTCTCCAAAAGGTTATGGTATGGGATGCAAGACAGGTGTAGCTGGCTCTTGGAGAGCACATGCGTGTATGGATGTAGTACCATCTTTCTAAACTGCTCTGTGGAAAGGGAGCAGTGGCCCTGGAGGACTTCACAAACTGTCAGAGGGGATGTGTGTGCATTCCTGTGCAGGGTTTAGATGACACCAAGTGAAGAGAGAAACCATTATGTAACTTGGAAGACTGTATTATACAATAACTTAAACATACGCAAAAAAAAAAAAAAGTATCCCAGCCAACTGCTTCAGTGTGAAAGATGAGATTTGTAAGATTAGGGAGGTCTCCTATCTGCCAAATCTTGCTGAGCATTACACCATGCGATGGAGTTGGGTTAACTCTGTGTGTTATTCTGACTCAGCTTATGGGAGAGGTAGGGCAGGGCAAGGCAAACTTTACTATCAGCACCTCTTGGAAACTGAGCTATATTTACAACACTAGCTCTGATAAATGTGTGTTGTCTTTGACTAACACTAAACATTGCAATACACAGCTTACCAGAAAGGGACTGGACTGGCAGCTGAATTGTTTAATTAAGATCAAATTACCAGAGGGCTAGATCTGGTTCTCAAGATTTAACACAGAGGTTATTAGCAAGAAATGAGTTTTAATGTAAAAATAGCAGGTACAACACGTAGCAGCTGGCGAGAGAATCACAGTGTTTGCAACACAGAGCTTTGCCAGCTACTGCATGTCACCAGCCGGGCATTGCTCTGCACTTGCCCAAGGGACAGCCAGGCCAGGGAAAAGGACCAGAGAGCAGGAAGAGATGCTGTCCCCAGCTCTCACGAGTTCAAGGTGCTTTTCCCCCTGTCTGGTGCCAAAGGAGCCAGCCTTGGGAAGGGGTGACTCTCAGACTTCTGCTCTGAGAGGTCAGACCAGCCCTGTCTCCAAATGGGAATCAGCAGGGCAAGCAGGAAAGTCACTTCATCCCTCCCAGTAAAGGGGCCATTGAATAAACTGAGCCCGTGCTCTCCTGAGCCTTCTCAGGAGAGGGGCTAGCAGAGCTAGGTTCTGGGTTAGGTGACCCTCAGAGTCCCTCCACGCTTGCCATGAGTGACTTCTGTGCATCGACAGCACCAGATATCAGTTGCCAGCTCAGGAATGAGCAGAGTCCAGTGCCTGGAGCTTTGTATCATTTTTATAATTTCTCTCTGTGAAGGTGTGAGCCTGCGTTGCCAAAATCCCATCCCCTTTTGGACATGCTGAAAGGTTAAGTGGCCTTCCTCTCAGACAGCAGTACTTTTGGCATCCCTGTCTCACTTGGCAGCCCGTATCTTCAGTTTTATTTACTTTTGCAATGTGAATAAATTTGACCAATGGATGGAGGAGTTACGAGGGAGGGTCAGACAGAGACAGACACATGACTATGGGGTTTGTTTGAGCTTCGTTTTCACAAGGAACCAGACTAAGATCCACCCACTAATGAAATACGCCCTGCTCCTGCTTATCTGGTGAGACACTGGAGAGTGTCTTAGCTTCCTGGAGCATTAAACTTCACTTAATAAGAAATCTGCCTGTGACCTGATGTCACCTCTGCAGTTCCTTCTCTGAGATCACTGCACACAAAGCATTTCAAAAGGAGACTTTAAACTTAGGGTCCCAGATCTAAGGACCCAAACTCTGCCTAGTTTTACCCACAGTTAAGCGTCCCTGCAGCTCCAACCAAAGCTGATGGGAGCTGCAGCATATTAGGCATTTTGGGCTATGGCAACATTTTTAAATGAACTGTTGGTTCTTTTGAGACTTGAGTTTCTTCATCATAGCTCAGTGCTCAGGAGAGAGGGAAGAAAGAGAAGTGTGTTGGTCTAACGCTGAAACAACTAATTTATGTACTTACACTGTGACTTAAAGTTCTGCTCTAAGTGAGTTTATTAAGTGGAGTCAGGATGTCTGACAGCTAGCAGAGCCTCTGCAAATAAGACAAGGCTGTTGGTAGTAAAAAGTAGGAATACAGTTAAAAAATAGCTCCTCGGGTTACAAGAGTGCTTGAAATATTGTACTCTGGAAATGTTTGTGTTTTAAGCTCTTTTAGTGTACAGTATAAGTCATTGATTTTTTTTTCTTGGTGCTGTTGCTAAACCTGCAAAGGGGAAATGTTTTCCTCCACTCGCTGGACAGCAGCCATGAATTAGTAATGACCAACCATGTTTCAAAAGTGCGTGTGTATTTAATCTGCATTGAAAGCCATGTTTATCTTCTTTCTGGAAGCTAAAGGAAGTTTTAACGTTGGTGCTGCTAGCGAAGTGCAAACTGCTGTGGGAGGGAGGTGAGCCCAGCCCAGGGCTGAGGAGCTGCCATGTGTGGATGCTCTTCATCCCGGGATATCGAGCCCACACAGCTGACAGGCAGTTTTGTTCTGCATCAACCTTTGTGACCTTGGCTCACCACCCAAATTAACCTCATCCTGTTTAGGTAGTTTCCCCATCTCAGCATAATCGAGATGTATCCCTTGTTTCTCTGTGTTTTTAAGATGAAAACGCAACACCTCCATGCCAGTGGGCCACCACCAAGCTCTCGTGCAGGCAGTGAGGAGGTCTCAACCACTGGAGGAAATCACTAACACACTGAGCAAGAAGCTCGTGCTCTACAGTCCTTCCTGAACAGCATCCCAGACCAATGTGTTATCTGAGAATAAAGGTGCTTATTTCAGTGGTTGTTTTATGAATTTATTGTAGCTAAATCTGCAGTGGATATGTTGGGCCTCTACTGAGGCAATTTCCTTTGTCCAGGGGAAACTGAGGTAGAGAAGGAGAATCATATAGAGGTTAAAGTGCTAATGTGATCTTTGAGAGACCTTGGTTTAATTCCTTCCACAGACTTCCTTGGACAAACAGCAAACTCTCCCACTTCTGCCATTTCCAAAATGAATGTGGAAATTTCGTCAAATTTGCCTTCTGAGACAACGAGCAAAACACTTATGCAAAAAGCTAAGGTAATGGGGCTACATAAGAACCTCCTGGAGAGATCCAGAGGGTTGTGCACGAAGAGTTCATCATCTTCATCTTCTTTAGATGAATGTAGACTAGGAGGAACTCTGCTGATGCAGTGGGAGAGAGAAGTGGGCTCCTGTGATTTACAGTGGTAAGGCCATGCAATGAGATCTGATTCTCAGCAGCCTACTTGAAGCAGCAGACTATCCTTCCTAATTCCCCTGTGTTCAATTGCACCAGTCACTTTTCCTGGTGACCAGGCAAGCAGAAATATTCAACTCAGCCTGTCCACTGTTTTTGCTTCCGCTCTAACTTTGCCATCAATACCTTGGAGTCACTAGGGAGGGCAGCAATAGCAGTGGCATCTTCACAGCTGCTCTACAAGTTTCATCTGTACAAGATGTACTATCCATAATGAATGATTCTTTCAGGGGGAAAAAAAAAGTAAAAACTTTCAAAAATCTTATGGGCTTTAAAAGTGCAAGGAAATGATCACTTTTTTGGCTTCATAAGCTTCACAGTACTTTTCTATTTGGGTGGAACAGGATAATCCCCGAAAGCCACACCCAGGTAATTCCAGTATTTCTGCTAATGTGTGTACACTTTGCTTCTGTAACCTGAACTAGCATGTTCCCAGCTAGCTCAGGTATTTCTGCATGGTACTCCATGGAATAAACACATCCCAGTTGCCCCTAGGCCAATGTCCTGTCTTATGACTGCCATTCATACCTACTGAAAGCACTTCCTTCTGCTTCCACCTCAGTTTTGCTCAGGTCCTGCTGGAGTTGATACTCTGGAGGATGGAAGGCTGGATGGATAGATGGACGGATGGATGGATAGATGGATGGATGGATGGATGGATGGATGGATGGATGGATGGATGGATGGATGGATGGATGGAGCAAAGGATAAAGTGACTGTGTAAGAAGACAAGTTTAAAAGAAACTTCCAACATCTCACAGAGCTATACAGGAGTAAAAGTTAGGAACATACAGATGGACTGAAGAGGGATTAGGATGTTTGAGGGAGTCCTTGAAGTTGATTGGTCATGAAGGTGATCCACAGAAACCTTGAATGATAAAATGAGGGAAAGCAAGGAAATTTGAGATCTCCAAGGATGCAGTCTCTAGTCATATAATCAAAAGAAGCATTTAAAGGGAAAACACAACAAGTTTCACAACACCTTGTGATTTCCAACTACTATAATGGATTTGAATTGATTTCTTCAACTCAAAGTGCAATATTGAGGAAATCATGTTCTTGTGCTATGTTTGTATAAAAACAAACAAGCACCAGAGATGTGGGCAGGTTTATACTGATTCATACAGCTCTGCCATATCTAAGAAAATCCTGGACATTGTGAGCTCTCAAGCCATAAGTTTTTCTTTTCCCTAAAGTGGCCCATCTGACTTCAACTGTCATCTCTTGGAGGAAGCTTTCTGGTCTGTCTCTGGAGTTGGAAAAGGAAAAGTGAGTCCAGTACTTGCTTGGGATGGAGACAGCTACAAGCGACATCATGCATATATCAGTGACATGTTAAGTCTAAACTATTGTGGTCATCTTCACTGTCCTTTTTTGGGAGACCACAGCTCTCAGAGAGACAGTCCTGCTAACAAAAGCGGGTTTTAAGGTACCTGTGGCCTTCAGCAGTTCTGATGTCAGAGCAAATCCCTGTCTGTCCTGAGAATTATATTGATTGAAACTTCCCAGTACTGCCTGTTTTTGTACTCCCAGTTTTGATTCAGGTTGGTCCTTGAGGGTTAGTGGATTTCGGGATGTGGACGTTGCTGTTTCACCAATGTGTGCACACAGACACTGGCTCAGGAGAGCCAAGCTATCACAGAGCCACCCCGACAACTGCATTTCTCCTTTCATGTTGTTCGGATCCCCAAGTGCCTGGCTGGTCTGGGTGAACAGAGCATGGTGTAAAGTGGTTTTCAGCCCATGTCATGCCATCAGGTCACTCTCAGCAAACAAACAAGGCCCTTGGGGGTCTTTGTGAACAGCCTGGCACCAGTCCTCAGCTCAGTGTGGAGATGTGTTGTGGTCTGTCTCAGGAGAAATGAGGGCAATGGCCTTCAGCGTGTATTAAGCAGGCAGTGACTTGCACCATAGAAACTACCACAAATATTTTATTACAGCCTGGTAAAAAGGACAAGTTTTCACTTATGCAGAATCCACGATTTTACTGAGCTGAAAACTGAAATACACCTCAGACCAGGACATTGCTGTTGTTACACTGCATGTACCTCTGTAAGCTGCATGATCTGGCTGTTTTTTTATGTCCTTCATCTTTCTGTTTCTAAGTGTTTTCTGTTTGGTGGGCTAAAGCTGAGTCAAACTTTTACATGAAACAATATACTCTTCCCTTATAAAGATTCTGGCTCCCTGCTTAGATTGATTAGGACATGGATGTCTTCGGGGCACAGAGGGAAAAATAGACGTGCTTATGTATGCTGCCAAAAGGCCCAGTTCATCCGTGATAAAACTCCAGGGGGAAATAACCCAAAACAACCAACAATCAAACAATGGACTTGTAACATGGCTGGATTTGACTCAGACTTGCAGTGTTCAGTGTTAGTCCCTCAGAAAGCTAACATTGATTCAGAGTATCTATTGCAGAGCCAAAAGCTAAACCACATGGTGGGGAGGGCAAAGGGAGAGGTGGAAGTGATCTGCAAATGGAAGACTGTGTGCATTATTCAGGCTTTAACATTGCTTGCATTCATGGAGCAATGCCCTTCAGTTTGGGAAAGCATCACAAGCACAGCTCCTGTTTGGCAGGATGAATGAAAGGCATCATACAGAATCTGTATGAGACCATTAGCCTGACGTCTGAGGCACTGCAAAAGCCCCACTGATAAACCACACCTCTTGAAGAAGACTGGTATCCTTACATCACTGACACAGGCAAAGCCCTCAGTCCTGGGCGAATAGGACCTTGTCTACTGTCTACTCTCCTTGCCAGCATTTTCCACTGTTGCTACCCAGGGGACTCAAATGCAGGGAACACCATGAAAAAAAATAGAAGGAAAAAAAAAAGAGAATAAAAAGAATGATTCTGCCTCATCATTTAAAAGGTAATATCATGATTTTGGGTGTGGATTTTGGAATTAGTGCACTGGCAGAAATAGAATCCTAGTCATTACATTGGAGTTCTCATCAGTAGCTCTTTGTTTCTACAATGGAGGGCTGTACTGTGGACCCTCTTTTTCTAAGAGGGTGTATACTAAGGCATGGAGGAGAAAGGCAACTCAGTCAAGGCTGTGGAGCAGTCCAAGAGGAGACTGAAATCAAAACCAGGTCTCTAGATTCATAGCCTTACCCATGGGCAACAGGGACTCTCCAAAGGATGTTTTACATGTCTGCAGATGGAACAAAATTAGTCAACAGTGTGTTAAAGGTTCCTCTGACCGCCTGTAACCTTGTTGAACAAAACACCAATGTTGTTCTGAAGAAAAATAGGTGGCAGGTCTTCAACATCAGAAAACTCTGAACAGTTATAGCCTGTGTGTAACCAGATAGTTGTCCTCAAACTGACTGACACTGTTTTGCTGGTGGAGAAGTAGCCATTTTCAGACAAATCGTTTTAGGTACCAGCTTCAGCTTCTCTAAACATTTGAATACAGAAACTGTTCACAACCTTATATTTTATTACTTTGTGGGGATACTTGTGTGTTTTAAAGTTTCTTGCTAAAGCATTTTGGATCTGTCACCCTTTGAAACAGACCTGCCAAGTCCATCTTCGGATAAAACTCATCACTTTTGGAGCAGTTGTGTGGGTGTTTTTGGAAGCAGTCCAAAGCAAATCCCAGATGAATTGCATAATTCTGCTTTAAAACAAAAATATATGGGGTGGGAAGAATTTGTGGCATTTGAGTCAAAGAGAGGAGTGGGAAGAGTGAATGAAAGAAACCATGTTAACCATAAATACGATGTGATTGTAAGTCAAGTGAGAGACTAAACAAAATGCTGCACACCCAAAAAAGCAAACTGCTCCTTTAAGAGCAAAATAGTTTAGAAAGTTCAGGCTTCCCCACTTTTACAGGATAATTATTGTAGGTTGGAAGGGATGTCAGGAGATCTCTAGCTCAAACTCCTGATAAAGGCAGAGCCACTTTGTCCTACTGTCCCCTTCTTGCATCTTTATGGCTTATGTCTTTGAATGACACTCTCCTGACAGTCCCCTGTGCCTCTATGGCTGGAAAAGCAAAGAGGAGGGAAAGTAAGAGGAAAGCATTTTAGCGATTAAAAATACTTTGGGACTATTTTTCCTTCTCAAAAACAAGGTGAACTAAAACATGAAACTATTCTTTGGGCTGACATGGCTCAAAAGATCCGTGTCAGTCATAACCAGTTGGGACATTCAGTGAGGTGCTCCAAGGGGACACCAGTTGGACAATGTTTGTCTGAGTGGTCTTCCAGGTCTCCTACACTCCTGATGGCCCTGCCCTCACAGGCTCCTCCTTGAATTAGCCAGACAGGCTGAGAACAGGAGACCAAATGACACCTGACACTTTTCTTCCTTGCCCATCCCGATAAGAGGGATCACAGTTTGGAACCAAAATAGCAGGGAAGGTAGTGTTTCCCCCCTGCCTGACTGCCTCGAATGTTCCTGCAGCTTAAATACACATCAACACAACTTGAGAAACCCGAGATAGGGAGGAAAGCATGTAGGTTCCAGCTGGGCTAAGGGACATTAACAGATGTAACGTACAAATTATTTCTTAGCACCCTTGCTGTGATTGCTAATTCTGTCCAAGATTTCTAGGCCGGTATGAAGGGATAATTATTCACACAACCATGAGGATTCTGGGCTGAATACGCCAGGACATTACTGCCTCTGTGTCCCAAACACATGCCTGTTTGATGATCTAAGCAGCGGCTGGCTTAGTCAAACTACAGCTTTGAAAATACTCACACACACCCTCGTGTTCCCGAAGATTTTTTTTTCAAAAGTGCTTGGATGATACTTTCAAGTTCTTAAAAAGATGTGATATTCAGAAGCAACTTGGCGTTTTCTGAAAATTGGGGTAGTAGGGCAAGAAAATCTCCAGGACTGTGCGCTGCCATTAGACTGTGTCAAACTTCTGATCACATAGGAAAGTTTCTGAGGTCCATGAAGTGTCTGAGTGGTATTTGACCGTAAACCACAAACACAGAAGAGCAATGTGTGAGGCATTAACACACTTTGCAAGAGGAGGTTTTTCAGCTAGAATGGGAATACTAGGGCTCTCACAAAATGAAACAAAAAACAAAAAAAGAACATTTGGGAAAAACTTACATTATAAATATGACTAGTTATGGAAAGACTGCTTTACATCAGAGAAGGTCAGAACTTGAGAGTTACTTTGTAACTTCTGTTGCTATTACAGTCCTAAATGTTTGTTAAGTCCATGAAAGACATCTAATTACCATTTGTTTCAGTGTAAATTAGATACCTAAGAAGCACCTATTTCCACCTTCTAGGTGCCTAAATGCCTTTGATGCCCTACAACTTCAAAATTAGGCTGGAAAGGCTGTTATTCTACTACCATACCAAATTTACCAGTCTGCATTCTGCAGAAGACTGAAGACTGGAAAAACAACAACAACCAACTAAAAACAAACAAAAACCAAACAAACCAACCCCCCACAGATATATTGGAATATCAACAGCACTTAGAAGGCAATATAACTTAAATTTGCAAAATCAGGCAGTCATTAAAGAAAACTTCTTGCTGCAGGGCTCCCGGTAAGAAACAAGCAGGGGTTTCCACCCTGGAAAACACAAACTGTTCATCAACAGATTATCAAAAAGTCAACAGGAGATAATGACATTGATGTAACTTCATTTTAGTCAATTAGTTATTGTTCCTGCCTAAACAGAATGATTATTTTCATGTTATGCTTCTTGTTAGATAGTAACAGTGGTGACAGATGTCTGGAAATAAGGCAGTGCTCAGGTGTTTTCCAGGCAGAGCGATTCAGAGCTGTCAGCAGAGAGCTTTTCATGGAGGTACTAAATTTGGCAATTAACTCACATTATTTTACATTGTATTGTTCTAGGGGCTTGGGGGGTTTCCTTAGTGTTATTGTTACAAATAATTAATGTTTCTCTGATGTTTTTTGAGAACAATAACAGGAAGTACCTTGTTTCCTCCAGAGAAATTGCTCTTAATTGCCTATAACATAGTATGATTCATGTCCTATGTTGATTAGACACTCTGCAAGCCCCAAGCCATCCAGGTTGGCCACTTGAACATGGACGTGGCTTCTTTACACACAGTCAAACTTGGTGGCACTTCCACCACCCAACTTTTGCTACTTGACACCCAGAATTGAGTGTCCTCAGTGCCACCGCCTTCATTGGATGGACCAAATGGAGACCAAGTCCATCCTCACACAAGGACCCCACAGCAAAGACATTTAACTTCTCAACACCTACTAAAATGGAAGTAGTAGCCGTCCTTTGCATATATTGGACACTTTCTATTAAGTGTAATATCACTTAACATGGTAGGAGACTTTTTTCCCTACATTCCTTATAGAAGTGAACTCAGCACCACTCATCTTTCAGCAGGATGCTTCTCTTCCTCATCATTGCTCATATTTATACATTTTCATGTAATTAGACTGAGAACTTAACATCTGAAGGGTGAAAACTTCCAAGGCGCAGCATTCAAACTGGGACAGATCATCACTGCTAAATTCCCTTTATAAAGATTCTCCAGTTATCCACAGGAGGACTATGCTACCCTTTAATAAAAGCTGTTACGTCATTCCCCCAAGGTGGACCACATTCTTTTTTCTGTAAGAGGAAATGGAAGAAGCGTGAGAATTTGAGTGTGAAAAGACCAACAGATTTACATTTCTAGGCTTCTACTTCAGGTTCCTCCTTTGATGTTGACTTCTCTTCTGAAAGCTGAAAGAACTGGTTTGTCTTTAGTCTCGGGTACAGTTTTGCTTAAATTAGAGGTGATTTATTCGGAGGATTTTGATGTGGCTTCTTTCCTATGACCAGGACTGAGTCCTGCAAATTCATCTTCTTTAGATATTTGACTGAAATTCAAAGGCCTTTCTGTTTAAAAGGGAGAAATTACAGAGATGGAAGAAGGTTAAAGTTTTACCTAATGTTCCTAACATCATTATCTTCCTCCCCTGCTCTCCATTCCTTTACAAAATGGTGTTTGCTTCTCGTTCTCCTGCCAAGACTGTTCCTCATTCCTGTCACACATCCCTTAATGTCATATAAATACCAAGAAAAATACTGCAGACCTTGCACAGGCAAAACTCCCATTGAAACCCATGGAAATGTTACCTGTGGAAGGTTGTGAGTGGTTGGTCCTCCAGCCCAGTGATTCAAAGGAAAGGAAAAAATCACCAAGAAACCAAAACACTCTGTGTTCTTGCTTATTAAAGAGGGGACAAGAGGTGCAGGAAGGTTTAGGTAGAGGTTGGGGGTATTATATTTAGAAGAAAACCCGAAGTGTGGTGCTGCTGCCAGCATGAGCACATGAAGTTTCAATTTGTGGTTTCACTTTATGCAGTACATTTTGAAATTGGAATTTAAAACAAAATATACATCTCCCTGTCTGACTGTGTGTATAACAATTTGTCATTTCTTGGCGGGAATTTGAAACTATTTTTGGTGCTCAGAAATAGTCTTCTGTCCCTTTTCTCCACCTCCCTCCCCCCATCCCACTAACAAATTACTCTTTAATCAATCTTACAAGATTTTTAGAACTTTCAAAACTCTTGAAGTAAGGAAAATAGTGACAGGAAATTAATAATTATTTGGGAATGGGGCTATATTTTCATTTCCTGGCCCCTTTGGAGTTAAACGTAGAGTTAGAGCCATTTGTCAAAAAGTTGAAGAGAACAGTTACCTGCAGATTCATTTTAATGAACTCCATTCAAAAACAATGCTCTCTGAGAAAATATATATCATTTGGAGCATCAGGAAATCCTCCTAAAGCCAGAACACTTGTGCTTTAAACCAGTGCTTGAATAAAAATGAAATCCCTCCCAAGAGAGAGGTCTGGCAGCAGAGCTGGTATTTCGCCCTTCAGAGTCACAGGTTTCATTAGCAGGGACAGCAGTGTGGAGTTCCTTTGACCATCCATAAACTGCACCATTTGCTGTTCCACAGACATGGGAGAGCCATCAAGTGTTTGACCTGGCTCACTAAACACTGGTACTGTGACCCCTAACAAGGTGTTATGACCCTTCAAGCTCTTCAAGATGACCACCGTCATTTCCCAAACCAACTTCACTCCTCAGCTTACAGCAGGAGTTATCTCTGAGCTCGGACCAGGATAAAGGTGAACACAACATGCCTCCCGTCCCTGTCCCCTTCTGTACCATAATCACCAAAGCGGCTGAACTGGATCATCTTTCTGCTCCATCTTTGAAGTCAAGGCTCTTCCCTGAGCATGATCCTGATGCATTCTGCCCAGCCCAGGTGCCTGAGAACATACTAAAGGCAGTACCGGGTAAGGACAATGATCTTCCTTACACACGGCGCTACTACTGGCTAAAAATGGATGTCTGGGGAATCATATAAAGACCAAATGAAATTCCTCGAGCTCCAAGACTTAGTGGCTTATGGGTTTCCTAAGCCACTGGTTGCTGTTCTTTCAGTTAATACTTGGGGTTTTTTTCCGCTATGATCTATTTGGTCTGGTCACCTCTCGATGTTTTCTAGACTTTTTGCCTCCACAACATCCTGTGGCAAAGAAATTCACAGCTTAATTCAGTGTTGCATGAGGAAATACCTCTTCCTCTTGGTTTCAAACCTGCCATCCACTAGTTTCATGGTTGACATTCATAAATCTTGTACTAGAAAAGACAGCAAGCTGTCATTCCCTAATTGCCTTCTTTTGTACATCAGAGCTGTTTATTCCACCCTTGTATTGGTGCCATACCATACCTTGAAACTTTCTTTATACCTTTTCTAGGTCTGCTTTAGGCAATACAAGGGTTTTAGGTATCTGTACTTAATATTTTGTAATAGACTTATCTCCATAGCTAGAAATACTGCACAAGATTTTGGATAACATTTCTTTGCTGCTTTTTTATTTTAGATCTGGAGAGGAATTGTGTTTATGGGATGGCTTTTTTTTATGATGCTAGCTGGTCTAATAAGAGATGTCCATTTACAGGTCTTGTTTGTACACATCCACTTGCAACTACAGTAGACGTTTTACAACATATTTTTTAAGATAGAGAGTCTGGAACAGTGTACGCTATTCAAGATGTGTTTGAGCCACAGATTTACAAAGCAGCATAAGAATATTTTGTTCTCTATTCCTCTCCAAGTAGCTCTTACATTCAAACAAAGGTGATTTTTTTTCTGAGTGCTACTGAACATCCAGTGCCTTTTTATAGAACTGCCTACCATCCTTCCAAGGTCTCTTTCCTAAAGGGTAATAGCTAAGAGCATATCTGAAGAGCATATCATTACATATGCTAATTGAGGAGGCCTTTTCCTTAGGTGCATTACCTCTGATTAATCAACTCTGAATTCCATCTGGCATTTTTTCATCAGTATTGTGGAGCTGATTTATTGCCTCTGCATATCTTCATAGTGAGCTTTCATTTTTATCCTGAGCGGTCCTGTCTAGGCTAGCGAGCAAGCTTTGTGCTTTCATTAGACACTGAGTTATTTTTTTGTCTATTTTTACATATATATATACACACACACATATATATATGTATGTATATGCTGCACATCTCAAGCACAGAGGTTACTCGGAAAGCTCACAGTCAAACATTCAGGAACTGACCATTATTTCCTACTCATTGTTTCTTATCTTTTCCCCAGGTATGTATATTAAGGTCCTACCTGTCTCACAGCAGGCTCTCTAACAGGCTTTGGAGAGGCACTTTGTTCATTGCATTTAAGAAGTCCAGCTAGACTTTGCCAACCAATTCTCCCTTGTCTCTGTGCTCAAAGAATCCTTCAAAACTAGTGGGTTTCTGTTCCTGTCACAGAAGCTGGTTGGATTATTCTCACATAAATTAATAAATGCTATGTGCTCATGTGTTCAATATCATCCTGTATTATAAGATACCCCAACTTGCTTGGCACTCAAACTTGTGTGTTTCTGCTCAGAAAATTTTATTAAAAAGCAAGTTTAAATGAGAGAGCACACTCCACAGCCAGAAGATCCAATATGTCCAACTTGCCTTTCTTTAGAACCCTTTGATGAACATTATGTGATGCTGACAATTTGTTTCTCCTGGTATTTCTTATTTTGTTATTGGAGTTGAGGCAGACAAAGTATGCATTAAGGCCTCATGGTGAATAAGAATGGAAAACAAAAGCTCATTTCTCTTTTGCACTGTTGCCCTGTCTCACTGCTACTTTCACAACTTCACTGTCTACTGGTCTGCAAAATCTCTGCAAGGCATTCATAATATATTTAGGTAAATTGTTATTGCTCAATTTTCATGCCTTTTTTTTTTTTAAGGTGCTTCAAAACTAATTTTTAGGTTTGTCTTTTTGCATCTGCGTATTTCACAGAATCAAAGAATCACAGAACGGTTTGGTTTGTAGGGAATCTTAAAGATCATCTCGTCCCACCCCCTGCCACTAGACACCTTCCACTAGACCAGATTGCTCAGATCCCCATCCAACCTGGCCTTGAACACTTCCAGGGATGGGGCATCCACAGCTTCTCTGGGGAACCCGTTCCAGTGCCTCAGCACCCTCACAGTAAAGACATTTAATCAACTGAAGATTGTTCTCTTCTTTTTTTCCTCAGTTGAACAGAGTTTCACCTTCTTCAGGAATACACCTTCTTTCTTCTAACAGCCTCCCTTATTCTGCTCCTTAGCTCTCCCCTATTTTGTTTATGCCTTTGGTCTCTAGACCCCTCAGTTTGACAGGTAGCATGCATTTGATCTGAGCTGTCAGTAAGAAAGAATCCTCACAATTCTTTCATCTTCAAATAATCTTTTTTTGCTAACTGCTGCTTCGTGACTCAAATAAACTGGAACGAGCATGTCCCTCACCAGCTGTCTCCCAGCCAATGCAGTTTTTGCAATTCTTTTCTTGTCAGCCTAACTTTGCATTTATGTTGCTTTTATTTGAGCTGCTTCAGTTCCTCAGGTACCTGCAAGGACTTGTATTGCTGATGAATCTCACGCTGACGTTTAGCTCTGCTTCTGACCATCCTCTAAAATCCAGGTAAGGTCTCAGCAGGTTTGAATAGACCTCTACACTCTACAGAGATGTCAATCACGAGGAATGCTCAGGCCCACACACTCCAGAGAGTCCCACGAGGCCACATCACTGTAGGAATAAACAGAACAGCTGAATCCATTCCTTTCCCCAGACAAAGGCACTACGGCCCAAGCTTGGCACTGGAGCAAGAGCCAGCAGTATTTGGGGATGGAAAAAAAGAATTTTGTTTCTGTGTTTTTCCTGAGTCCCTTCGTCTGTATCTCTACGGTCAATGAGTGTTCAGCAGTACCACAGAAAGCAGAACAATTTCAGTAGGAAGGACTGAGGAGGAGAGGCTGATGGTCACTCGATACACAGATTATCCAGGCTTAACACCCTGATGTGCATTAGGCAGATTGAAGGGCTGGTTCTCTGCCATTGCAAGTGAGGTCTTTGCTGTTTTGTCATTGGCAGTGCTGCAACATGATGGGAAAACAGGAACTGATCTCGTCACTCAGTCAGAAAGTTTATCCCCAACCCACAGAGAAGTGTAGCTGGACTTTACATTGGAAAGTTTAAAATCTGACAAATCAACATTTTTAAATGGAAAGAAAAATAATACGTTTATATATATCTGTCAAAAGCATCCTGTCTAGCAATCTGGTTATCCACTGACTTGGGGAGGGATGTATTTCTCAGGAGTTTCGAAGCAATTACTTAAAAGGTTTTTCAGCCCAGTTTATTCTTAATGTCAGTGAACCTTGTAGCTTAAAAATAGGACAACTCAGAGACTACTACTGGCAACTCATAGGATAGTAAAACCCTGCTATGTTATGAAATTCACCTTGCAATGTTGAAAAAAAAAAAGGGTCAACAGGAGGCTAAGTGGATTCACAAGGTTTGGCAAGGGAGGTGGAAACTCTGAAGATCACTGATGGACTACTATCATAATATCTAGAAATTACTCTTTTGAGTATCCATGGAAAGTGTACAACAAAATTCTGGAAAATAAACTTTAATGTGAAGCAGCCATCTGTCCAAAGCCTGGATTTATGTTTCAGCTGAGCTTTAGTAAGTGTTTTAGGAGCACAAGGTCTGATGTGAAAGTTCCTTCAACAGGTGTTAGCTCTGTTGGGTGAAGATATTCAGATCTATTGTGTTAGATGAAGCAAAGGAGCCATAATAAGTTTCAGAGATAATAAGTTTCAGAGATAATAAGTTTCAGAAAGGATTGGAAATACATATGTGAACATCTGGTTTTCACACCCTTGACTAAAATTACATGTTTACTACACTTTAGCAGAGATGTTAATCAACCTACGCATTTGTAAAACAAATTTTGTTTCACACAACTGGTAGAAATTGACTGCATATTTTATTATTTAATGAAATCTTTCTAAAACAATCATCTGTACCAGAAGCAGAGCATTATTTATGCTCAGAATAAAGTGTATCCAGTAGCCTTTTCTCAGAAACAGGAAATGCTGAAAGATGTTTTAGGTGTCTCCATTTCCCAGTACCAGTTCTGAGATTTTAGAGAAAACTGGCAGAGTACTTGGGAATGCCAAAAATTAATTCCTGTTTTTTAAATATTTAGTGAAGGCAATTGCCTCACAATTTGAATCATTTAACACGTATGGATTATCCCCATGCTATGAAAATAGAATTCTGTGTCTGTTTATGAATTAAAACATTTCTCCTCCATGATACCTCTTCAGCATCAGACCTGCTTTTGATAATATTTGCATTATAACAAGCCTCCTTGGCAGAATGAGCAGTGTCACCTGACATTTATGCCTGAGAAAGGGTCAAACTAGCAGCGGTTTGCAAGGGAAAAAAAAAGTAAAAAACCAATATTTATCATACACTACAAATGTGCACCCATATTTGCAAACGTCACCGGGCGCAAAGCCAGTACTCGTGCACCTTAGGGACAGACTGGGGGTGGAAGGGTTCTCCTCCGCAAAGGAGAGCTGGTGCTATGGAATAGACTCAAGAACCTGCAAGTTCCTACGTCAGGTCTTTTGCTTAACAGCTCCTACCATTAAATTTTATTTGTCTCTTTAGTGAATTCCCACCTCAGCTGTTGGGCTGCGGAGACTGGCAAGCTGAACTTGAAAGAAGACCAGGATTAAATCCTAGAAGTGTTGCTGACCGGGGTATGAAATGGTGCTCCTGCCTGCCCTCACACTGCCAGGCATTGAATTCCCTTGCTAATAGTTTTCTCTTCTGTACATCTCAGATTAGTTCTTTAGTTCTTAAACCCATCGCTCTTAAAAACAATGCATCCATTTACTTTTCTTATGGATATGAAAAAAATGGTTGGCATGTATTTTATACTTTGATACAAAAGATACTTTGATCTAAGAGCTACCCACGTTTCGTCTTCTAAACACCTGATCTGGCAAGATGAATTAATTCAGAAGTGATGTGGCAGCAATAATTTACAGGCTGAGGGAATGAGAGAGGATCTTCACATCCAGTATGGCCCAGACACCGCTCAGTGCTGTGTCAGTCCTGATTTTACAGCACCGCTTCCGTCTTAAACACACCTGTATATCCTTGTTGGATCACTTTGCTTGAGCGCACATTTAAAATGGATATAGCTTTGTGGCATTTGAGAAAACGCAGTGACAAAGCAAAAACCATAAAATTAAGCATAACTGAAGTGTTTGTTAAAACGAAACTGAAGCCAATCTGGCACACTTGTATTTTATTCAGCTCTGGTGCTGGAATAGTTCCCTCCAGCAGAAAACAAAACAAAACCTAAAAAAAAAAAAAAAGAAAAGAAAGAAAGTCTTAGCCTCAAGAAGGAAAAGAATTCAGTCCAGACTAAGGGTATTTCTGACAGTACCGGAAGAAAAACTCCAAGTGAAAGAAGTTGTTTTGAGCAACAGGGGCTTTAAGGTTACTTCCACAGAGTTCCAGGGCTGTCACTTTCTATAGTGAAATGTTATTCCGGTTCAATATGTCAACTTTTTCAATTTTCTACGCCTGAAGTCAAGTCTTCTCATAAGAGCCTGCATTCCCAGCATCTCCAAGTGCCAGAACTGCTTTCACGTAGGAACCAAAATCCAGACTTTTAGGGGTCAGCATACCTGTGTGTAAGTGAAGGCATATGTCTGTAATGCTGTTGGTTTCCCTGTTAGGAGGAAACTCATTGTTAACACCGGAGGGCCAAACTGTATAAAGTGAATTTGTGCAAGAATTCAGCAAGACCGCATCAGCATTCTGACAGGAAGGACCTAAAGAAAGGAATTAGTGGGATCGGATGTGGTGCTTTCTGACAGACGGCCAAACCTACGAGGTCAAAATAAGAAGCCAGTGCAAAAATAGATTTATGCTTAAAATGAAATGTGCACAATTCCCCTTTCTTTTGCAGTGCCCCGGATTAAAGAACTGTTCATGGAAGTTGATAAATCCAAAAGCCTTAGGCTCAACAAGTCCCCTGTTTCACCGTGACTTAGGCCATAGATAACAGCGCTGCAGTGGTAACATTTCTAGTTGTATCACCCCCTTTTCCTTCCCCAGAGGGACAGCAGTCTGTGTGAACTCGCCCAGTGATGTACATGCCAGGCTGTTTTGGAGCCCTACATTGCAGGCAGCCACCCCAGCTAAGGCTCAGGGCACATTTCCCTCTCTCTTGATCCCATTCACCGCCCTGCCCAGTTTTAAAGAACAGGGTGATTTCCTTTAACCTGGAAGGGAGTTGTTCCCATTGCCTAAGACGGACTGTCAGAAGTGCTCAGGATCCCTTTTCCTCTGTGTATGAGGCTTTCCTCATGCAGACCACATAACCACAGCAATAAGTACTGGCATCCGGAGGCGGGGGAGTGAATGTCTTGCAAGAACGGTGTAAGAGCCCACATTCCAAACTTCAGCCTGAAAGTGCTAACCTGTGCCGAAAATAACCTCGACAGGTTGCAGGGGGGGGTTCCTTTCTCCATCACTGCATCTCATGGCCTTAACTATTCAGCTGGCAAATATTCAGCTGGTGAGTAAGCTTCCCCTTCCAATCTGTCCCTTGCTGCCTGCATGGGGACAGTGCCTTGGAGTGAAGCCCCTTGTTCCAAATGCCTCATCTTTAACCCGATCCTGTCTTCCCAGGTCAGACATCTCCAGAAGTAAATATCCCACAGATGGAAAATATCCTTGAAGTTATCCTTTGGGTGAAGGATAATCCAGAAGAGTTCCCAGCTCTGTGTCTAAGAGCTGCTTTATCAGGTTCAACAATTTTCTACACTTGTAGCTTTCAGCAGCTTGTTCCAGACAAGCTTAGTGAGCTGCCGGCACCAAAACATCATTCCTTATTCAGTTCTGCCCACCACTATTGCTAGAAGGCACCAGAGAGGGGGACCACTGCTCACCTCTCTTGAGGGGGCAGCTCATTCAACCAGCAGTTGGTCTGCAGGAGGACAGGGAGCTGAGCAGGGCACAGCAAGTGCACCTGTGTTTTCCAAGGGGACAGCAGGTTTCTACCTACCCACAATGGACTTTTCATCTTTTTTCTTTTCACAACAGCTGTGGGAAGCAGCAAAGTGGCTTGCTTACTGCACATGGCGCAGCTTTACCAGCTAAAAATTTGTTACTAGGACTTGTAAACTGTACGGTGGCACTGGGAGTAATTAACACCACCTTTGCTCATGCTAGCTGCCCATGCCTGGGGTGCACACTGCGTGTCCCTGGGGCCTCCTGTGCACAGACAAGGAGCAAGGCACAGAACCTGTAAAGGCTCTGGTGTGCTCTCTCATCCCAAAAGGTCACCATTCCTCTCCAATGATCCAGAGCAGGAGGAAAATAAGCGGGCACCAACTGCTGCTGAAATGGGGCACCCAGAGGCACGAGGACAGTGCTTCTGAGGTAACTGCTGAGGTGGTGTGGCTTTGGCAAGGCATCCAAATGCACAGCTGGCTAACAGAGACCCCCCTCTTTTCTCCAGAGGCACCTTAGAACCAGCTATTGATTCTTGAGGCAGTAATATTCATCTGGCATCTCATTCATTCCAAGTTAATTGCTTAAACGGGTGGAAAAGGAAATTTGTGAAACGAAATGTGCTGCTGCATCAGGCATAAAGGAAACTTCGTCCCTATTAAGCTGAAAATGCTTCCCAAAGACAACACATAGGCTTTACTGTGCCGAGGCACTTAAGTTCAATTCTTCAGTGGGGCCACTGTTTAAAGAGAGCATTACTAACTCAGTCACAGCAAGCTTCTGTACTTCAGCTTCCCAGTCACGCAGTTTACTCTTCAGGATGGTTTCCCCTACAGCTTAAAAATATGACCTTGGAAAGAATCACTAAATAAGTAAACACTCGAGTCTAGCAGGGTTTTCTTCCTAGATCCAAACCCTGGCACAGGTCGAAGCCTTGCACCTATGTCCTATCTGCTAAGGAGACTTCTGTTGGTATTAAGTGGCATATTGTTTAGAGAAATAACACATTTTCGTTAGGGAAGGAGAAGCATTCCAAATAAGCTGCTGGTCAAACACACATTTTTATGTGTGTCAGCAGCTTGGGAAGAATAAGGAGAAGGGAGCAGTTTCATTTTAAGTGATTCGCTGAAGAAAAGTTCCAGTTTACATTACCACAAATTTCTCCTTCAGAGTGCTTCTCATTTTCAGGATGCAATTTTGTGCTTCCTTCTCACAACAGACTTTTTTTTCACAATCCATATAGCCGTGCTCATTTTAGAGTTGGCTGTTTCACTTCTCTAAATAAAGCTACTTTAGTTACCTGCATTAACTCCTTGCATTTGCCACTACTAACATTAAAACGAATTCCTTTATGCAGAGATAACACCACTGCAGCTATTTAGTGAATCATTGAAAGCAGTTGGCATCTTTTAAAGAAGCTCTTTGAATGTTTCTATACATTCATGACCTCCGTTGCAATGGGCCACTGCTGGGTGAGTCTAGAGAAGTTTCTTTTCCCTGAATGGAAGGCATGAGGAGGGTCTGAGGGGGGGTTTAAGGGATTGGCCCAGATGCCATGTCAGGGTCTGCTGCCATTAGCGTGCCTGTGAGCAATTTTCTCCAGAAAAAAAAAAAAAGAAGGAAGGAAAAAAAAATCAAAAAGGCAGTCAAAGGAGACTTTAATCCTCTGTGGAGTGTTTTTTCTTCCCAGCTCTGGTACTGCCATATGACAAGCTGCTCTCTCCTTACACCTTAACTACCAACTGCTTCAAGGAGCCAACGCAACCAATGATTGCCAAAACAGAGACTTATCCCTGTGCTCTCGTGGTCCTCAAGGCTCTCCAGCTCAGTGGCAGTAGGGTAAGCCAGGCATTGCCATCTCCTGTGGTTTCCCAATCCAGAGACCCCATTCCCAGGTCTTGGTTCAGGGAGCTCGTGTGGTCTGAGAGTGCACCACTTTGCTGGAGAACATCTGCAACTGCAAGTGCCTGTTCAGTTCGTTTTCTCCAAAGGAGACTAAAAAAGCCCATTTTTTCTTTTTTTTTTTTCCCCGCCCTGAGGACAGTGCGGCATTTTTGTGTTAGTGGTTTTGTTTAAGGGGCGAGGTGTAAACTGCTGTGGAGTCAAAGTCTGCAGGTGACTTACTTGTAATGATGGTAGGTACCAAAAACACAGTAGTGACCCAATACCTACCAATAAGGATATGGTTGAGTGGTCAGTTCAAGAGTTAAAATTACAGGCAGTCAGAGGTAGGTGAGTGAGAAAAAAAGGGGAGGAGCTGCCAGAAGCTGAAATGGAGCAAGGCAAATACAGAAGAATGGGAATGAGAAAAAAGGGTCAGGAATTTCTTGAAAGAGGCAGAACAAGCTTGGTGCAGTTTGGGGCAAGTCTGCAGCTGTGAACTCACTGGCCTTCCTTCAGGCATCAGCAAAACAGGCAGTAGCCCTTTAAACTCAGTATTCTCTCATATCCTCCCTAAAGGAACACTTTAGCTGCTTTGCTGGTACTGAAATGCTTCACTTTACTGCTCTGGAATGAGATAGCTGCAATAAGGGGGATGATGACAGCAACAATGTGGTGTTCAAGCAATGGGATCATCTTTCCTTGTTAGTGTCTGGCTTCACCAAAGTTAAGGAAAAGACAGTTAAACTTTTGCAGTTTAAGCCCATCCTTTTTCTATCAGGCATGGACACAGAAAGAAAATCATTCCCCACCTCTCCATGTCATCAGCTTCTTTATTTCTGGAGAAACTCTCCCATCCAGTTCAGTGGATTTCCAGCTTCGGCGCTGCTCCTAGGGTCTGGCCCCCTCTAGGATTGCTACTTTACCTTCTGCACACTGAAACAAAGCTAAAAGTGTCCTTGAGGGTCTCTTGCGAAGAAAATAAGGAGGCTGACAGAAAATAGATCATTAATGCTCACTCACATGCCACCTCTGCTCATCCTTTTGGCTCTTGTTTTACATTTGTTAGTACAGTCTATGGTTTAGAAGTAACTTCACTCATCTTTTTAAGGACAGTTTTTAAACATAGGAGATTTCAGCAGAACAGCCACATCCCCACCTCCCCCCACCCCCAAATATTAAGCAGGTCCTTCAGTAGAACAACGAATTTCATCCAGGGGAGGTGGAAATGAGTCATAAGAGACAAACACTTGTAAGAAAAAGGGCTTAAGAGGAAAGACTTTAAAACTGCACCTTTGAACATAAGAACCACTTCGTATCTCAAGCCAAAACTGCTGCCCAGAGGACGTGTCATACAATCTGTGCATCATCATTTCTATCAATGTAGAAATTCAGTGTAGCCACCCTCAGTCCACGTCTGTCATTTCTGCTCCAGGGTCGACCAGCTGAGTGAAAAACAAGCCTTGCCTGTGACAAAGTTCAACACTGCAACGGCGCCGGGCTCTGCCCACTACCATGAGCTTTGATGCAGCACTTCACAATCTTGGAGGATTTTTAAGTGAAACTTTTAACAAAGAAAGGCTGATGGATCAGGAGTTTGTTCATGATTTGGCTGAGGACACGCTTCCAAAAATCTGTGACCGGTGCTCTGCTCTCTTGTTCATCAATGCCCTGAGTGTTGTGAATGGTTATCGAGTAACCTCCGTTTCAGAGGAAGGGTGTACAAGTTCAACAAAACACTGGTGTCCAAAGGAGCCTGCGGTGAAGGAGACCTCTAAAGAGCTATTAATCGAGCTAAAAAGAAAACCTTGTGAGAACACTTCAGCTTTCATAAGTTTTATACCCTGGGGAGATGTGTAAGGAGGGAGCTGAAAGATAAAGCAACACACTCATATTTGGCTGTTTGTTTGCCTTGGTGTCAGTTATCTGGTACTTGATAAATGCAGAAATTGTATTCACTGAACTGCTAGGATGATGAAATTTTACTTTCTTCATTTGCTGCGGTTCTGGCAAGACATAAAGAATAACAAAAACGAAGTTATTAGGAAAATCAGTGATTGAACCCTGGAATTTCAGAGCTGTACTCAAGTTTAACTGACCTCTCTCAATGAGAAGAGCACTCACTGCCTTCATATTTTAGGCTTAGATCAAGCACCAAATTCCTGAATAAATGTGCAAACCTTACCCAAAGTTTTGAGTTTGCTGTATTGAGGCTTTCATCTGCCTTCCAGAGAGATTAGAAATGGTGTTAGAACGACTAATTCCTGGAATCTAGGACAAAGTGGGAGTCTCACAAATCACTCTTGTCCTGGTTTAGTTCCACGAATAAGGGAAGAGTACCACAGAGCACTCAGTTATTCTGCTATTTTTTTCCTCCAGGAGAAAAGTAGTCATTCACATATCTGAAAAAAACTTGCTTTGCTTCATTTCCAACCTAAATGAACACTTTGCTCTCAGTTCAGCTTCAGTATACAACAGTGAAAATGAGAAAAGAGCCCAACAACAACACATTAATAGATTCCAAAAATTCTGTGCAATGTCAATAAAGAAGTCACTAAGCTATTTCGAAAAATGTGAACTATTTGCAAGATATGAAGTGAAATAAATTGCTTCTCTTATGTATCATAAAAGACACCATATGATATGCAGAAAGGATTCCAATTATTATCTTATCAGAAGGAAAATAATAACTGATCTATATTCCAGCTAAATTCTAGCAATTTATCAGAAAGATTGTTTCACTTGTAACTAAATAACTTGATTTGTAACATGTCATTTCCATTGAGCGCCAATTTCAGGCAAACAGAATATCCTTTTCTGCTAAAGGGTTTCACAGTCTCTAGTATAAATATTCCACAAATGCTCATGGTTCTGCAAACCCAAAGTGAAAGCCATTTTCTCAGAAAATGTAAGGAAGAAGTCTAAAAAATTTAATAAAAGAGTAATAGGTCTAATAAGAGACATTTAATTAATAGTAAATCAAAAGTTACCTTTGGATCAGCTCTCTGCAAAAACTTTTCCTACATGCTAAAGGAGGAATTGTTCAAAGTCACTTTCAGGGCAGGCAACAGACAACTGGCAGGAACCCAAATTTTGTTCAAAGGTTCCTTTAGGGACAACTGGACAGCTCATAAGCTTTAATTTCTGCTGGTGAAGTCGGGTCTCTGGTGGTTTTGCTCTTCAGCTGGAGGTATCTACCCTATTTTACTTCCTCATCAGAATATTGTGAGACAAAACTAATGAGATTAAAACTTTCAACCGCTGGCTTTGAGGAATGGGGAGGCTGTGGAAGTGTCTGAGACGTTACTTTACATTGCAGCATCAAGAACGGTATCCACTCGCTTGTCTGAGAGCCACAAGGATTGATTTCTACGTAAGTGCTAAGAAAAGAATTTGGGAATGTCAGCTTTCCATTTCCCATTACCTTGTTTCCTGTCTCACAGGGTACTGGCCGACTTGCACCACAGGCTGCGGTTTTGGATTTACAGACTGAGATTAGCTATCACTAACTATGGATATCACTATTTATTCAGCTTGTCAAGATGGATTTTTTTTTATTGCCTAGAAGGGAGTGTCTGCTATTTCCATTTTCCTGAGAAAAATGAGAGTTAAGACATATATCTGGAGGCAGCCTATAGTGATGACACGTGAGATCACAGACCTCTGACCACACCACAGATTTCAAAGAGAGAATTTAAACACCTTAAACATTGAGATGGGCTGTGTCACACTGTCCTATCAAGGTCATTTTAGGGCAGTTCAGGTACCTGAATCTAGTTCTCCAGAATCTGAGTGCTACTGCTGTGAATTCCAAGTGCCTGATGAGGGTTAGCAGTTCTTGACTAAGAGGACATTAGCTACAGAATCCAAAATGTAGAATCTCTTGTTGCCTTGGCTCATTCATACACCTAATTTTGTTTCCATTTTCCCTCACCTCAGTTTAAGACCCTTTGCTTTGAAAGTGATAGAAAGACACAGACTTCTTTATACGTGTGATTTCTGGGGAATAAACTCCTGAATTAACAGCTTGATCTTCAAAGAAGAATCTGGTACAAGAAAAAGAGGTTATTCTGAAAAGGCCCACTGTTTATAATGTCCCTGGAGATCACTATCCCACCAGAATGGCTGTAGACCTCACAGTGACTGGAGAACACAGGAAATCTGGTGTTTCATCATCACGTCTTTTTGTATTCACTTTAAAATAATAGTAAAAAAGACCTCCACCAATGTACTTTGAATGTACATTCCTGTACATTCAAAGGCAAAATGTAAATATTCCCCTGGAGAACACTCTACTGGATGATTGCCGAAGAGAAGAAAATGAAATTCAGGTAAATATATAGTGAAAAACAACTACTTGCATGTAGCTACATTATTATAACTCATGTGGCCATCTCTAACCTCTTGCTGGACTCTTAGAGATGACAAAACTCATTTGTGGCAGTGGCATTAATGTTGAAATGTCACACTTCAGCACAGCACCTTTTCATTCTCCAAACTTTTATTCTCTTCCTCACTTTTCTGAAAGATGCTCCCACCTCTGGTCTCTCTGCTTATTACCAGATGTATTGTGGGGTTTTCTACAATTTTTTCCCCCAGTTCTTATTTTTTGCTTCCTTTTTTCTTTTTTTTTTTCCTGAAGGGAAAAAACTCTGTCATTAGAGAACTGCTAAAAGTTCTCTTTTGTCTTTGGGACTGTTTCTGCATCAAAAGCTTTTGGGTCAGGACTGACTCCACCAGTGGGCACTGGCACTTGGATGGCTTTCACACTAGCACAGCTGCATAGCTCCTTTGGGAGCAGAGTAAGGATGGGCTTCAGCAGGAAGGATATGGCCTGTGTGGGATATCAATGCCAACCAGGATGGCCATCTGTTGTATTGCCCACCAACGTGGTCCTCATCTAACAGTAGGGCACACATACAGGGGTCCTGAATGGGCTGGGGCAGTCCTGTAATCAGAGATTCCAAAAGGAAACCCGGCAGGAAAGCCTGGATGTTTGCAACCTCACCATTAAGTAAATAGCCCTGAAAACAGGCTGGGCAAACTCTTTCCATCTCATGGATTAACACTTTATCATTACAATTTACAGAATCCAACAGCCTGTTATTATTTTCACAGTTGTTTCTGAGATCATTCTGGCTGGTTTTCCTCCCTTTCCATGCTCAGGAAGGAAATGGTTTCTTTGGGAGGAGAATTCTGAGCTGCCATTATAATATACCCTCAAAACTTCTCTTGACAGATTGTGCAAGAAACAGGGCAACATGGCAAGAGTGTGAAAGGCAACTTGTATGGAATTATTAAAAAAACTTTTTTTTTTTTTTTTTCAGAACATGAAGAATCAGAAGAAAACTTGTTAACTCTCCAACTTCATGGAAGGAGGCTGAGATACTTTCCCATTGCATGGGAGAGAAAGTCATTTGCTAAATAGTCTCAAAAATAAGGTTTGCGTTGTCCTGAAAAAAGTATTTTCCTGGTCTTGGGTATAAGTCTAAACCAAATAAATTTGTTATCCTCTTCTATCTAAGTACCTCAGAATCCAGTGTAGTTATTCCCTCATGTGCAGAGAGGTTGTAAGTGTATTTTTGATTCCACTCGAAGATGAGCAGCCATGGCAAGGGATTTGCCCAGGGCCATACAGATAATTTGTGGAGGAGCAGAGACCAGCTTTCCCACATTCCTTCTCCGGTTCAGTAAGAGACCAAGATGATTTCAGCCAGTAGACATCACAGGGTTCTTCGCCTGACCTGGTCTCACATTTCACAGCACAGCAGTCAGGTGCAATATTTTCACTTTGCTGGTGTTCCCTTTTACCTTCTTTCCCATGGGCATGCTCAATATCTCCCTCAGAAAATGCTGGCTGGGCAGGAAAAAGGGGGATTTTACCATTTTTCAGAGATCTCCAGGTTTGGAAGTAGCATGGTCAGACTGGCACTTGTGATGGTAGAGTCATAGCCAAGTGGCCTTTCTGCAGTCTACTATGTTTCTTCTTCACCAAGTTGCTGGTACATATATAAATACATTTTTTCCTTCTGGAGTATCCCCCTTAGAAATATGCAAGACCTGGTTTGTCCTTTTCTGGGCTATAGGAGTGATGAGTTACTTTCTGCCATCTCCAAAATATCTCCACTGGGGAAATCCAGAAGCTCCTTACATCTTGTAACATTTTGGTGTTAAGCAATGCTTTAAATTGCAGAGGCTACGCTCACTTTAAAATGCTACCAATTTCTACACTGAAGCCCAGTGTTTCTCAAGATTCATAGGAAGAACGGAGGGAAAAAATGAGATGATTCATTAATTTTGCATCTTCACTGCATTGGTAAATTCTAAAGCAGTGCTCATGAGAGAGGAAAAACATTTTGAAGGATTCTAGGGACCTTTCTCATGTCTGTATGTGCAAAACACATCACTGCGAAGCTAAATTGATTTCCCTTCACATCACTGCTTGTGGCAATTTCAGCCTGAGGTTAACACCTGTATATCAGCAGAGACTGTGGGCATATAGGTGAGATGGAGGACAGAACACTGTACAACTCTTTGTTAATTATCTGATAAAAGATTGCTGGTGGAAAAAAAAATGTTTTACAGTGTCCTGACATTCAATGCCCTTTTGTGTATGAGCAGTTTTGCTAAGGCTTCTTGGCACCAAGTATTTTTAGAACTGTATTTTCCTACTTAAATCTCATATATATCATACCACACAAGCTTCCCCTGTGCTCAGACCTCCAGAGATGGCAGAATTTTTAAGGACACTGGCTTATGAAACAAATTGGCATCTATATCCCTTACAAGAAATAATACTCAGGAGAGAGATTTCAAAGGTGATCATTCAGGAACAGCAGAATTTGGGCTGACTGGTGCTGGAAAACTGCAGCATTCCTTCCATAAAAAAACATAGTGATAGTGGTCATCCTACCAGCGAGATGTTTTATACCAACACATCCATCTTTCTGTGAAATACTGAATTATTGGTCAGTTCAACACTTATGCAAAGCACCAAAGATATCTCCCAAAGGGCACCAGTGTGGCCAGTGCCAGTGTGAGGTCTGCTGCTCCTCTGCCTTGGTGAGCCTCATCCAGAAGTCGGTGGATGCTGTCACCTCATCGATGCATCCAACATGTGGGGCCATGCTTGTGTCTCTAACCACAGGCGACTTCACGTCTCTGTGCCTCTGAGAAATGATGTGCCAGAGTGCCCAGCTCCTTTGGAAAAGGAGCTGTGACTTCCCAGGGAGAAGCATCCACGGAGAGTTAAGGAAGGTTTCTGAGCAGCAGCCAAGCTAATTCCTGCTCTCATTTCCACCAAAATAAACCCGAAACTGTGTGACAGAAGCAGAGAAACACATCAGCAACTCAAACCCCACAGAACTGAGATCCTTCTGCATCTGCTCCCAGCAGCACCTTCCTTGTGGACATGGGCATATAATGCCGGGGACATATTTGGTCCAGAGCTTGTGGAGTTTGTCCTCAATCCCCCTCTAGAAGAGCTCTCCTTGTAATTCCAAGAACGTAGTTCAGTAGCGCAGCACAGCTTGGCTGATGACGAGAGGACACAGAGCAACTTTGGAAACACAAACTGGCACGGGGAGAGAGTCTTTTTGGCTTCGAAAGGACAGCGCACACGTTCGGAGCCAGAATGTGTAAAGACTTTTGTTCACAAACAGAAATGCCTTGTGCTGACAGGCTCCGAACAAGGCTGGCGCTCTTGTGAACGCAATATGAAAGTTGCCTTGTGCTGGGATTAGCTGAGCGAACAGTTCACAGCAAATAATTGACTCAGAAAATTTAGAAGGAGGGTTCTCCAATATGAAAATAAAAATAAACAAAATCAACTGGGAAGGCTCTGCTGTTTTGACTTTGTTCTCTCTTTAAAATCAGCAAATGTTTCAGGAGAGCATGTTTTAGCCCAAGGGTGGCCCATGGTCTGTTTGTTACAAATACTCATTCTTCAAGGTGTGATATTCAGTCTGTAGGGTGACCCATATGAGTGGCTGTCGTCTATTTGTATCTCTGGGGCAACAAACTGATCCGTGCAGCAGCTTTGGGAAGAGAAGGACTCTCTTCCTCCACCTACTCAAGGTTAACGGTGTCAGACCCTTAGTCCCACATCACACAGGGATTCTGCAGCCAAACTGGTCTTGCTGCGTTGCAGTGAGTACCACGATGTCAGAAACAAGTTTTTCTGGCAAAACTGTCATTTTTCCAATTCAGAGTTCTTCACTAATGAGCATGAAAATGGAGTGCCCATGCAGACACTCTCTCCCGGCCTCATCACTCCCACCTGAGATGGGATCAGCTGTTCCCAGACAAGGGGCTGTTTCCAGAAACTACAGATGGAGCATAAATAGGCAGAGCAATCGTCTTACATGCCTTCACAGTTGTTGTGGAGGGAAGAGGCTGAAGTCATATTGTACTGACATTTCTGTTTCTGATCAAAACCCTATATTTTACAGGCTACTTTTTTTTTCTTCTAATTTCTCCTCGAATTAATTTCAGACCAGTTTCAAAAAACTAATTACTCAAATGTTGCTTTTCTCTGTGAATTTTCATATGTTCCTGCTTCTCCAGAGGAAGTATTCTCCAAAAAGGTCACAAACACAGACATAATAAAATCCCATGATTATTTCCAACACTTTCTCCTCACTTCAAGCAGACATGGGGCTCAGTTGCTGCACCTCTGCTTTTAGTTTCACTGAAATGGTTTAGTTTCTATGCTCCATTGTGCTAATTATCTTGAATGGAGCTAATTATTATTGGATAAGTTAATTTATGTAATATGACTAACCCTCAGAACAGAAGAGTGAGCCAAGACTAAAAATTACTGGGTTAAAAATTATGAGACTCTAAAAAAAGGTAGCAATTAGTCTTTGGATTTTTTTGCTCAAAGCTGAGTCTCATAGTCCTCAGTTTCAAGCTCTCTGTGGTGATGAGGATCTTCTTGCTGTCTAAAAGGGAAGATTCTTATTGCCTTGCAGGTCTCATGCTTGTAAAGCATCAGCATTTGCAAAAGTCCCCACTACAATGTGGGGACCTGTGAAGGCTGCCCTGGCCAAGTAAGAAGCAAAGCAGTACTCAAAGGGGGACCTCAATGCCAAGGAAAGCAGTAGGTGCACATGATCCAAGTCCATCTGAGAACAATTTGGGACTAGCACCTTTGTGTCGTGCCCGTTGCATGGCTTAAGTCCTTTGTACACCACCATCGACTGTCTAGGACCAAGGATTTAGGGGCTTTGCTTTTGTATTTCTTGCACACCAGTTATTAGACTGTGGGTTTAGAATCACAGAATCAAAGAATGATTTGTATTGGAAAGGATCTTTAAAGACCATCCAGTTCTAAACCCCCTGTAATGGGCAGGGACACCTTCCAGTAGACCAGGTTGCTCAGAGCCCCATCCAACTTGGCCTTAACCTCTTCCATGAATGGGTCATCCACTACTTCTTTGGGCAACCTGTGTCTCACCACCCTCACAGTAAAGAATTTCTTTCTAATATCTCACCTAAATTTCCCCACTTTCAATTTGTACCCATCTTTCCTTGTCCTATCACTGCAGCTCCTTATCTACTCCAGGCTGAACAGCCCTCACATTCAAAGCCTGCCTTCACACCTCATCCCCGCATCCCACCAGGCTGCGACCATTGAGGAGACCCAGGGTGAAGAAATGGAAGCAATTTTGTGGGAATTTCAAGACCAGTGGCAAGCATGTAAAATCTGAGCCTGAGCCCAGGTGGGGAACTTCCAGGTCTTTAAAATGACACTTCTCCCTGCCTTGTAATGTAAAGTAGCATCAACTTTCTCCTTTCGGGACACGGCTTCAAACATGTCTTTTTCTTTCTTTTCCACACTTACCAAATAACTTTTTTACTCTTCCTCATTTCTTTACTCATTCTCTATCTCAGCTGCATGAGGGACCCTACGCAAAACCATCTGAGAGTGAATGGGAAGGACCCTTCCACTGACTATGTGGACAGGACTCACAGGCACAAGTATTTTCCAGCAGCACTGAAAGGATTAATTGAAACGTTGAGCCAGAGCAGTAATTATTTTACCAAACAGTGAAACGCTATTCAGCCCTCACTTCTTAACTGCTACTGATGCAATCAAGGCCAAACGGAGCCAAGATATAAAATTACTGCTGCAGCCCAGCAATACTCTGCATTTTAAAAGCAACTAAAAGTGTGAGGTGCCCATGATTGCTGTATAAGAAAGAGGGTTTTCATTAAACAAATGAGAGCAATGCTTGCTCCAAAGCCCTACTACTGCTTCTCAGCAAAACAAAACACACAGGACTGGACTCACTTCTGACTTTGCAGAATGAATCCATTCACTTGGGTAGAGTTACTCCAGATTTACTCTGTGAGATCAGAATCACACCTGTGCAATGAAAGACGTTAGAGGTGCTTTTTCTTTGCTTTGCATTACTTTCCTGTAAGAGCATTTTTTTTCTCTTCCTATTTGCAGTTCAAATACAGGGAAGACAATAAAAGTCCCAAAGAAGAAATTCAGCTGGGTTGGGGAGCAGGAAGTGAAAATATTCCAGTCTTCATGTTTATTCTTGCCACAGGAATAAATAGGGCTTGGTTCAGTGCACAGTTCTGGCACAGCGTGTTGTGTTTGCTTCTCCTTATGCTGGTGAGGCTCCACTGACAGCTGTGAAATCAGCACTACACTGAGCAAATAGAAACTGGCTGATGCTCAGAGTGGACAGAAGTTCTCTCCGTCCAGTTTTTACAAACTGGAACCACTGAATGATCTGCTCTCCCAGACCTGCACGAAGCGACCATCGCCCTTATGCTAACAGTGAAGAACCCTACACTTACATCACTATGAATCTGCCTCCTCGAATCAATGGAGACAAAGCACATTTCCCCCACCTGCATTTGCATGCTCTGATTTACCAACCATTTACAGACGTTTTTGTTCTTTAATACACTTAGAACTTCCAAAAAACCTCAATCGCTTCTGCTGAAATTTTCCGTGTTTCGTCTCTGACCAAAGGTGAGTGTGAATCTTTTGAAGAGCCAGAGGAAAATTCCATTGGCTGCTTGTGAACTGAAATCAAGTGCCAAAACAAAGAAACACTTCCCCCCCATTTGAGACAGCTTCTAGCCACATCTCATTAGGGAGTGCAACACCAACCATTCAACTTGAGGGAGCTGCACACAGACCTTATGAAGGTCTCACCCCACCATTCAACAGCCAATAAAGAGCTACATCTGGACTTCCACGAGCAATGGCACCTTGGAAACTGTATGATGCCGCAGGTTTCCCTGGGTATCCAACCCAAACCCTGCAGAAACCTGCAGGCATCCTTCCATTAACCTAACAACAGCTCAGCTGGACTGAACATCAGCAATAACGTGGTAAAATGTAGGGCTGTTGTCTGGTTTGTGGCTAGCTGGCTACCTACAACACCAAAAGGCTGGCAGCTCCCTGCATACCCCTCTGCCGTATATCCACCAAAGCAAACATTTTTCCTAGCAGCCCTCCTGGTTCTAACCTGAAATGCCAAAAAATACCCTCTGCTTCTGAACAGAAGACATGGCCAGCAATTTTCTGCCTTTCACAGCCAACGCAGAACTAGTTAGTTCTTTCCAGAACAACCAGCCCTGGGGTAAAAACGCCTTTATAGATTTTTGCCAAAGGGGTGGGGGGGCTGTTCCGTCACTGAAGAGATCTTGAAAGTTTGGTCTTTTTTTTTTTTTTTTTTGCTGCGAATGAAAAATGAAGTTGCTGAGATCTCCCGTGTCCAAGAACGGAAAGCTCTCCTGGATGCAGCTGCCTTCCTAACTTTGGAAAGCGTGCCAACCTTTCCTTCTATTTAATTTCAGTTCTTCTTTCTTTCACTCCCTTTTTTGTTTCTTTCTGCCCTTTGTGATCTTACCCCTGATCTGTTGGGGTTTTTTTCCATGCTTCCTCTCCCTACTCAGTGCCATGGCAGTGTCTGACTCTCTGGGTACAGAGTGGTGTTGTTTAACACTCAGAAGGAGCTCTCTGGGGTAGGACTGGAACACGTTAGGGAAGTTTATTATGGCCTTGACTGACACGCTGGGACTGAACTAGGTGCCTCCAGAGCTAGAAGGCCAGGTTGTTGCAGGCTGAGGTTCAGAGCCAGGCTGCGGAGCTGAAGCTGTGACAGCTCCGATCCCCTGCGGATTAGCACAGAGGGGCACTTGTGAGTGGTCCATGTGATATCTGCTCGAGAGGTAAACAGAGGATTTTAGTCTCCTGGGCTGTCAAACCAGCTCCTTTGACAAGCTCTAAATTCACTTTAAGCCATGTAATTTGAACGTGCTGTGAGGTCCAAGTCTCCTTCACCCCCTTGATACTGCGTAAATGGGCCCATAAAGATTTAGCCAAGTTTTGTGTGGTTTGTTCATAAACCGTCACCCTGACGCCTACTCTGGAGAGATAAGCCCTCCTCTGCACAATAGGGGCTGCTCACAGGGTGTGAATCCAGGCTTTTGGATCATTAGAGGGGGAAAAGTAAAAAAAAAAAAAAAGAAGTGTCTCCAAAGAGGTTATTAAACTTCAGGATGTTATTAAACTTCAGTGACATTATCATCCCACACAAAGACCTTGTATGCTGAGTTGTGACTTTCTCAGCCCTTGAATCTCGTAGGACTTTCATAAATCAAACATGAAATTTTACCATAGGACAGAACTTTGAGGTTGTGTTTTTTCCTTTGGTAAAGCCATTCTGGTATAAATGCAGTCTCAGCCCGTAGGTTGTTCTCACAGTTCTCTGAACCAGCATCAAATATCCCTTTCCAATCACATGAACCAGGTGCAGTCTTCCACAATGCACTGAGTTTGAGTCTCATACAGGGTGATTTGGCAAATCTGTTCCAAACTTCAACAAGAAGCACAAGCAGGACACACTCGACTAATAATTTCTGAAAAAAAAAAAGAAAAATCTGTCTTTCGTTTGTAACATACCAACTTTCCAAGCACAACATCCATGATTATCTTAATGATAGCAGAATTTTTAAGATTTTCCAGTGGTGTCTCTGGGTAGGAACCCAAATTATTGCCATAGGTAGGAAAAGTCGGGTAAGGAGAGAGAAATCGGGAAACCAAGTAGCCCACAGGTGTGCTGATTGAAGCCACAGGGGACCACAAGGTTACAAGGGACCAGAATTCAGGAGTTGTTATTTTCAAGCATCTTAAAAGAAAGCATGGTTAAAAAAATTTGCTGAGAAATTGGACAGATAAGAATTCACTGTTGGTCATCCTTGTTGCCCCCAATATGACAGAGTAGGACACCAAGAGAACATGCACACAATTAGGCAGGGTGAGAGCACTCACGAGGGTACTGAAGGCAGACAAACCACAGAGCCCTAGAACTGCTGAGAGGGTCACAAACCATGCTCTTCTGTACCTACAGCCCCTTGGTTACAGCAAAGTTCTGGCAGTTTGGGCATGGCTGTCTTAGAGTGCAGGTAGCCAAAGTGAGGTCTTCTTGCAGCAGAGTGTTTCTTGTCCAAAGAGAGCCGGCCAGGGTGTGTTATGGCTATCTGCTATCACTGGTAATATTTGCTTTATCAGTTTTGTGCCTTATGTCATCTGCATGGCACGTAATAAGTTTGCAGTGGTGGGTTAACCCTCTCTTTGCTCATATTATCCTTCTAAGAGCTGTGATTGCAGTAGGGTGAGTGCAGAGTTATTTGCATGTTGCCCTGAATGCCAAGGAAAGGCTCCCACTGATTGCTGTGGAGCAAATTCTCCACTGTTTTTTCAAGTACACCAATAATAACTAAAATAACTGGGATCAGACCTGAACCCCTCCTGAAACTGGATTCTGTCTCTCTCCCGAGGACTCTTCAAGCCAAACCCCGCTCTTCTCATCCACCCTTTACTCCATGAGCCTCTGAGGCTTTCCAAGTCCCTCATCTCTCTCCTCCTTCAGATTTTCTGAGTGCTCCTGAAGACAAACCTTCTTTATTGCTCCCTGGTGTTTTAGCTCAGCAGGATCCCTTTGCACTGCGAGCTAGACGAGATGAATGCCTTCATAACAGCTGGAAAGGAGGCAACATCACCCTGGAAAGCCGCAACATCACCCTGGAAAGCCACAACATCACCCTGGAAAGCCACATCACCACCCTGGAAAGCCAGCAGCCATCTCAGAACCCAAGCTGCTGGCTGCAAATTTTAAGGAAGTGGTGTCGAGGTGTGTCTTGGCTCCACTCAGGCACATTTGCGGACCTTCCTTAGCCCCTTGGTGTTGCTGTAATGTTTTTCCATATGCCTGATGCTCTGCCCATTGCCCCTGCTTCCCCCTCTTCAGTGTCGCAGATTTTCAGCCTTCCATGTGGAAAAGACTATTCTGTCTTACAACAGGGTGAGACTTCAGAGAAAGTGAATGAACAGAAGAGAGCACTTAGAGCCCAAACTTTGAAAGGCTTCTTACACAAAACACAAAAGAGCTTTTCTTCTCATCAGTGTTTTCAAGAGACAAAAGAAAACACATTTTCTGAAGTGTTCCTTGGAGATATTTTGTTTTGAAGTGGTTAAAGAATTTCGAATGTGAGATAAGGGGGAGACACTGGCATGGAGCAAGGATAACAGCTTGTTCCTCCAAGGGCTGGGATTAAATTGCAGGGAATGCTGGCACTCAGCCCAACCTCAGCTTCCCCGGCCCCAACACTTGCTTGAAAAGGTAGAACTTGAAACATGTGCTTTGCACTCTCCTCTTATCATCGCCCTCCCTGCTTCAACCATTGTTCATATGTTCTGGCACTCACAAAGCCTGCATCTAGGTTCTGCCTAAGACAGCGTTGATAAGCCAGATGATGAATGTGGAAAACTCCTCCCTGAGAGGGTTTGATTGGGGCTGCATTTGAAATGGCTGGCAAAGGATTCTCCTGTTGTTTTTCGTTCCTGTATGCCCAGCACTGGGGCAGTCTCATTTCGCAGAAGGCTGCACGCTGCGAAGCGGAGATGCTTCACTTACAGGTGACTCATTATCAGGTTGACAATGCTTATTGCTGGATTATGTCAGCTCTTGTTTTGACATGACAAAACTCAGGATCTCTTCCACGTGCGTTTCTTCCTCTCTCTCCTTACTTGTTTCTGCACTTTTTTACGGCAGCAGAGACTTGCTTGCAGACATTTGAAGCTTGATGTTACTCGAGCCAGAAACCATGCGAATCACTCTCAAAGTCCTCCCTGCTCACTTTGCAGGCATTGCTGACAGATACGAGACGTTTCACCTATCTAACCCTCAACACACATGTTCTCGCAGCAGACGAGTGAGTGAGGATTTTCATGTACTCAAAGTCAGCATGGAGTGGCAGATTGGACAGGTCTGTGAATCAGAAAATACTGCAAGGCCCTTTTTGTGCGCTGACAGAGAGTGTCAAGACCTGTGTTTGCCTACATCCATTTATCATGGCTTAGTATGTTCAAAAATGTTGTTGTTCTTCAGTAAGTCTTTCATCTGTAAAAGGCCAAGGTCTTCATGCTGTCTACGCAGTCACATTCCTGGGTCTCCCAGGTTAATTGATTAATGGAGTGGAGCTGCTGGTATCTGTGGAAGAGACATCTTGATTTAATGTAGATACCACAATGATGGTCACTGAAGGCCTGATGTAAACACAGGTCGCTGGTATGCAAATAGAAGGATAGAAACCTGAAAACCTTATGTGTTAAACAACAAGGCAGCGTAGCATTTTGCCCTTTCAAAGTAAGGGAGGACGTTGGAGTTGCTGGAAATACACAGTGACTTGTCTCAGATCAGACACGGCAGTGATGGGTCATCTAAGAACTGAGGTCTTAGTTACATGTCTTAGCTGCAAATAAATCAATTTGTGATTTCAGGTGGATATATGTCCTGCTAGGTACATGAGCTATGTGTCCATCATTGGCTTACTCATTGTCTCCTGGTAAGAGAATACTTAACTGGTAATTTCCAGTTAGGATTCCAAAACATACTGGGACTGGACTGGGCGAACAGATGTCCCATAAATACCAGAAGTGTCAGTTTGAACCTTGATCTTGTGATTTGGAAGAAGGCTGCTATATGGTTTGAGTCAGGTCAGGATTTTTGGAGACAAAATATAGATTTTAGCCTATGTATCTTAAGTAGTTGTATCATAGAGTTTGGCCTGTGTTGTCTCTGACATATTGTATACATGCAGCTTTATTTAAGTAACAGCTGGGATATATGCACATATGTCATCTATCAAAGATTGGAGAGGGAAACGCATAAGTTGGTGCATTTTTGTATAACTTGCTGTCATCACATTCATGTAAAAAGAATTAAGGCTCAAAGAAAAATAACTTGTTGCTCCATCTGACCATGGAAATCTTCTTCCTTTAACCTTTTGCCCTGCATGGTTGAGTAACTGTACGGAAAAGCTTAAGTGGATAGTAAAGAGATCAAAAGAACTCCATCCATTATAAATTATTGGAGTCTCTTGAGCTTAAGGAAAAAAAAGAAAAAAAAAAGAAAAAGAGTCAGGTTCTGTTTGTGCTCCTGTGGCTTGTTGTTTTTTTAACCTGTTAGCGTTTGTTTCTTTAACTTCTTATTTTGATGCTGACTGTGCTCATCAGCCAAAGCCTAAGAAAATCATTAAAACAGGGACTGTAATCTCTATGGAGCTACAACACTTCATTTGTCTGTATTGGAGTGGCAGGGATCTTTTCAAGGATATAAGTAGAAGTTAGTGATTTTGGGCCTTTTCACGGATCAAAAAACCTTAAGGGACCAAAGTCCTGGGGAAGATGTTGTGTCTCTATTGGGACTTTGTAGAAGGCATCAGATTCCCACTTGGCTGGGTCGTACAGGTGATATGGGTGTGATATAGGTGATGGGAGGGCCTGGGGAGGTCAGAGCACACCTTTGTGGGATGGATGAAATTCCACCTGAATTGAGACAGGGTCTGAAATGCCATTGTTTGGTAAAGTCATTTATCAACAGTAGAACATGATGCAAATACTGGTTACAGCTTACTTTAGGCCCCCTTAGACAGCAAAGGCATCTGGACTTTGAAACACTTCATCTAGGCTTGGATACCCTTTGTTCTTCATGCCACATTAGAGAAGTCAGTGAGGCGTACTGGAAAGACATGAAAATTGTATTTTATCTTCTGCATATCTCATCTACAGATCTACAGGTTGTCTTCCTCCATCCTCGGAATACAGAAGCTGACATTTTAAAGAAGACCCAAAGCTGATCTAATCCAGTATCTTGACTCTGACAGTAGCCAGTGGCAAATACTTGAGATAACTGCATTAAATCATCACTGCAGGCAAGTTTTAAATAATCTTCTCTCTCAGAATATCCATCCTGCATTGAAATAGTTAAGAAATGACTTAATCTCTTAAGGAGAAGGTGTAGTACCCCTCCTAACACACAAGCTGTTAGGATGTGTAACTTACACCCAGGTATTTTAAATATGGCTAAGCCTTTCCCTGCAGCAGTGAGGGCCTCATGCCTTCAGGCATGGTACCAGGAGGTGGTGTTTCCTTTCATATTGCTGTCAGTTCTTCTGAAAGCCACAGTGCTTTTGCACTGTGGGTTTAGAGAAGCACCTTAGGATGTCTCTCAGCAACTTATTTCTGCCACATTTTCTGGTATTTATCTCCTTTCTCACCTGGTATGACAACTGCTTACACAGGCCCCTCCAGCTTGAGGAGCTGTGCCCTTAGGACCATTCCCCCCAGCAGCAAAGGCTCATATGCATCTCAGCTGCCTTCAAGCATCTCAGCAACCTGACCTGAGGAGATACTCCCCGAGGCCAACTGAGATGTCACAGTCATGACCATGGAAGTGCCACACTTTTTCAGGAGGGAAAGTGGTGATTCCCAGTGCCAAATGTCTTGAGTCAGAAGGAATCAAGGCATCTCCTTCATGAATTTGCTTACAACCACCCCTACCTGCAATCCATCTGCATTCCCTCTTCTGGTCCCTGTATTGATTTAGTGGAACACCATGTCTAACCGCACTCTGAGAGCAGGAACTTTTCAAAAGGTGGCAGGGCTTACATACAGTAAACACAAATACAGATTGCATTCAGATTTAGTTTTAAAGTGCTCAACAAGTAACAGCAGCTGAGGTTTGCATTCACAGCCTTCTCGTGTCCTGAATTGCAGCAAGTGCCAAATCATGTCTTTCCCTTTCCAAGCTGCTGGGTGGAAGGAGAACTCTCATGCTGTTCCCCATTAACACCATCACCGTTTTGCTCCTCACACCCAGATTTTCTCACAGAAACCCAATGCCTTGCATGAGCTGTAGGTGGATTTCTAAGACATAAATTTCCCCAGAAGCCTTTTCATTACTTATAAACAACATTTTCCGCAGGCCTATCTGTAACTCACTCTCTGAAGAGACTTGACATGGATGGCACGTATCTCCACAGGCTTCCTCCTGTCCTGAGCTTGATTCCAGTAATCTGCTACAAACAACATCATTTCACTTACATGCATGCCTCTTCAGCCAAAACCTTAATCTGAACTCTGTGTGCTGCTCCTGAAGAGCTTCCCACTCCCTTTCAGCATGTTGATTTTAATCTCCTGTATGGAAAATACTGCTAAACCCATATGGACTGATTTTGCCGTCACCAGCAGTGTTCCAGTCTTTATCCTACTGTGAAATGCTGCCAGATCAGGGGTGCTGTGTTTTACTGTCACTCTGCCTACAGCATCTGACACCACTGGATGGGCAACAATCTCATGGTTCATGTTTAACTTAATCTATGGCTGTAAAAAGTGCTGGATGATATCAAAAGACAGGAAGAAGAGAATGGAAAATCTGACTTGCACAGGGCCGTGGTCAACTGAGTGTTGAAACGGGCAGAGGTGACATTCAAAGGAGTCAGAGTGAAGCAGCGTATAAGCAGGAATTAAATAAAACGAGGATGATCTGTGAGGATAGCTCAGGTCCACTAAGAGTGCCACGGTCTAGGCTGTGAGGCAAAGTTCCTCCCAGCATTAGGAGAGCATCAGATGAGCTGCTCTGCTCTCCCAATGATGCCACGGGCAGGGGGACGAGCTGCATATCTGGCTTTGTCTCTGTACCTAATGGGAGACGTTTGGTAGATTAATGAATTTTGAGAAAGAGCTGCTCTGGTTTCTAAACAAAAAGTGAGGCCCGTAGGGTGAAATACTTGGTGAAAAGGGCCATACCAAGCCATGTGTGTATGGCTAAATATCATCTTCTTCGCCCACACAGACCCCAGCAGGCTGTGCACGGTTTTGTACCTGCACCCACCCCCCAAAAGGTGCTTCCTCATGGCTTTTCATGTTGTAGCAAAACGTCTGGGCAAATAGTGAGCGATTATTTCCTTCAATTGTTGCCGCCATCCTCCACCACCCTCAAAATTATTCATTCTAAAGGAAATTTAAACAAGCTTTTGTTTGAAAATTCCCTCCCTCTAATTGAGTGCATTGTACAGAGATCAAAGCACTGTTTCTAGTGGGTCTTGGTAGGCAGGAGTTTTTCTGAACAGACTCCAACCTTTTGGTGCAGAATGGGTCAAAATGACCTTTGCTTTTCCCCCCTCCCACATTTATAATTAGTGACTGCTAATTCACATTAGCTGGCATGGCCTAGACTTAGTTTCTGGATCAATTATTCTTACAGCCTTATAGTTTTCACACAGGGTAGAAGAGTAAACAGCGCTCCTAAATTGCACATATTTGAATCTTGGAGTGTGGCTCTGGAAGGGAGAATATCCCTCTCAAATGCTTTTTTATGGATACATTTTACCTCTGTCAGCTTTCCATCAGAGTGAAGGGAAGCAGAGAAAAGGCAACCCACAGCAAACTACTATCAAAAAGTTGCAGATCTAATGTGTGGGTGAGTTTCCTGATGCAGGACTCTCATCGGTGGACAAAGCAAAAAAGCTCATATTATAGCCCTGAACACAGAACTCAAAAGTTCAAACTTCATCAGAAACATTCTTCACAATGAGGAACAGGGACTATTAAAGATGCTAAAAAAATTACATAAATAAACAAGCAAATTTTATACATAACCCCTGGGGAAAACCTCCTCCCACACACAAGTGTCAGATGCTAGTCTTGGCTTGACTGTTGCCTGAAATGCTAAACCACTAAAAAGGAGAAGGAGATGGGAAGGAGCCTCAGCATGGCTGGTTTCGAGGCTTTGTGCAGCTGATGGCCTTTGGAAAGAGCCATTTGTCACCTGCAGGAAGTCCTGCATTTAGAAGGGCCAAAGGGCTATCAGACAACGGCAGAAGGTGGGATGGCTCCAGTGAGAAGTGCTTAATGGAAAAGGGCAAAATAGGAGAGCAGAGGAAGATAATGTGGGGATTTACTCATAAACAGACACATTTCACTGCTGCCAAATCAGCAATCTTACTAATGAGGGTTTAGAGAATCTCTTGCCAAATAACTAATATCACAGTGTGTAAAAAAGCTCAGGTTTTCTAAATGCACGAGTCTCCAGCCAAAACCAGCTGAATGCTTCCTCATTTAATACTCAGTAAAATGTTTTATTTAAATGTACCATAATGCATTCAGTGTTTCTAGTGCTCTGAAATGCAATTTGTATTGTTTAAATACTGAAAATACCAGCACTTTGCCAGTTTGTTCAAGCTACCAAATACATCATATTGTCCAATGCTTCTATATTGGGAAGTATTTTGAGGAGATACATTAGTCCAAAATAGTATTCATATTACAGTAGTTTCCCAGTCTCAGACAATTTTTTTTTCCCTCATTTTTAAAGCCTGCAACAATCCATCTGGAATTTTACATCCATGATCTTCTGGTAGAACGGGTTTTTCTTTCTGGAAAGTTTGAAGTGAAAATGGACAAAGTGTCTTTGAGACCTGGAGGTTCAACAAATGAGGTGTTTTCATTCTTGGAATAGTTACCCAGTTTGTGTTTATTTTGGCTCATCTGATTGTATATGGCCAGAACTACAGACAACCAGGGAGGATCAATGCTTTTCACCAGTTCTTGGTAATGTTGCTTAGAGACAAGGACTGGAGGCCGAGCCCAACAGATGGAATGTAAAAAGTGGGCCAACATGCTTGAGTTTAAAGCTGAAAATCTTAATGTGAAAGATCATCAAGTCTTGGGGTGATTTGAGAAGGAGGTCAAGAAGAGCTGTCAAAACTCAGATTAAATGCAATGTAATTTCTGCAGTGGTTCACTAGCCCTTGCTCCCTTGCAGAGCCCTCTCCCAAGGCTGCAGTTCCTCCCTTGGTGCCACCTCCCTTTCCCAGCAGTGCAGTTAAAGTCCTGCCTCCACCGCCAATCCTCAGCTACACCCACAACCCAACTCCATTTTCCATGACTTTATACCTCATTTCTTAACCTTTTGACTTGCCAGGGTTAAATAACTTTTGATGTTTTTAGCAACTGAAGTGCATTTCTCCCCAACCATCCATTTGTGACTATTCCAGGATTACTGATTTGCAAAGATATGACCAGGATGAGGAAATCCCTTAAGTACAAGTTGTTTAATTTTGTTTACACTTACCCTATTCCTATGCCCTTTATTGGCACCTGCAACTGGCCGAGGCCTGGAAGCAGGATAGTGGGGGTCTTTATAAACCATTCTTATGTTCTTGAGCTCTTAAAATGCATCATTTATTCTATGCTATAATAACTGTAAATGTGTGAGTGACGAGGTTGTATCACTATCAGGAAAAAGGATGTTTCTACTTTTAGGTGGAGCACTGATCCATGTGTGTTTATAAACAATTCTTTCTGTCTTATGCACAAAGGAAATGAATCTGGGACTGTTGACCCAGCAAAAGGTGTGACTGCAGCCATGGCAGCACAGTCTAGGTAGGATGTCAGCAATGACACTGACGATACAGTGGTGCTGGATTTAGCAATGGCACTGTCAGTAAAGAGCACGGACCCAGGAGAGTTGTCACCAAAGCTCTTGCTGTGGGATCTCCTCTGCTACTGCAATTAACTCCAAACATGATTCAATTTTCTACTGGAAGGACAAGCCTGGCTGTAAAGACTGTTGCTTTTCCAGGTGTGAATACCCAGTGTGAGCCCAAACTAAGGCCATCCCAATGGTCAAAGCTGTTCTACGCTTCTACACACAACTTGACTTCTGTAGCATAACCTTAACTTGACCCACAGACATCACACACATGAAAGCTCTGTTGAAACCACATGGCTTCACTTCCATGAGACTGCAGCAGTCAGCCCCGAATTTTGAAAAGCCCCCCACCCTTTGCAATGCCAAGATGTTTTGGAGGAGTCACAGAGGCTGAACTAATCCTGCCTTGCCCCAATCCACCATTACAGGATAAACAAAAGTTTGCTGTGTCATATTACCCAAACTGTTAACAACCAGCATGAAATGACACAACAAACACCCCTCCAGCCAATAGATTACCGATGTGTAATCATGTGAGACTTAATCATAGGAAAAGAAAACAGATATTTTGTCTTTTCTAATGATAAATATGCTTATGCAGCTACAGTAATAATGATTATCTGATCTTGGCCAATCTGCGTCAGTACATGTCATTCAAAGTACCTCCTAGAATGAGTTCAGGACACTGAAGAGTTTGGCAATCGCCTGGGATAAATCATAAACAAAACAGCTTGCCTTCTAAATTAAAAACCAAGCTGATGGAGGAGTACAAAAGGAATTTCCAAATTACAAGCTTGCGTGTGTTCCGTTGTACACTCATTATTGCTGGTGAAATAGCAAACCACTTGTGAGAAAAAAATCCTTTCAGGTCCTGGATGGGAGAGCAGATGGGAGAGAAGCAGCACTGTCAAGGCTTGTGTCACTTGATCTGCACCCTTCTTAGGCAATGTCACTATTCTTTTCCCGTTACTGCATAAGCTGCCTGGATAAAGAAGCTGTTTCTCTGCAGCGAGAGGGTACTCTGTCTCTGGAAAGTCTCAGTCACTTGGAAACAGAAGTGTCAAATGCTGGCAGTGCTAGAACAGTCATTTTTCCATCACCCATGCTGCAAGTTGTTTTCTGTCTCCAATCTCTTCGACATAAATAGTTTGATATTGAAAAAAAATAAATATATGTATGCAAAGGAAACCACTGAGCACAATAGGAAGAAAAGTTGTTTAAAGTGCTCTCATAACTTTTATATTTTCAGGGTTCACAGGTTGCCCTCTCTCTGCTAGAAAAATCATAGATAAAGCTTTACAAAATCCTGAGATCATCTTTAGAAATCACAAGATGTTTGAAAAGTAGGCAATAAACACTTATTAATTTGAATTCTAAACACTAAAACATAGTGGCCCATATTCTTGGCCTCTTCTTTGCAACTACTGCCTTTTTTTTTTTTTTGTTTTCATTAAAAGTTGAATTCTTGTGTAGTTGCCCATAGGAAAACAGTTATAAAAAGTTCATAGAGACATTTTGGTTCAGTCAGATGTTTACCCAGACACGTGCGGACAAAAAATGTCGTGATCCTACTACAGGTCTCACAATGTTCTGTAGTTTTGGTAAAGGTCCATCAACTGGAATAAAGAGATGTGTATGAAAATTCAGCTTTCAGTTAGAGAAAGAAAAAAAAAGGCAACTTCTAGGCATTAACATTACAGAGAAACATTCATATGTATGAATAGGCTCAGATGGTGATTCAGATTTTAAAGGCATGACTTTTACACTGAGATGCCAACATTTCCAACATTTCCTTGGAACTGAAGGCCTGGCGCAGGGGTTAGACCATGGCGTTGGGATCTTAGCGATGCTCCAAAATTCTGGGAAAAACCAGACCTGAAATGAGTTGCACAGGGAGGACGCTGAGTTTATACTTGTGCCTCTGTCACAGGAGCCCGTGTATAAAAACAGAGCAGTCCGTGCACAATTTAAAACCACCTGTGCATTAACAGCAGGTAGTTCTGGGAGAATTGACCCTGCTGTAATGGTGTCATGCAGTGATGGTCCTGGTTTGCAAACCTGGGCTGCCAAACAGCTGCAATCAAGGAATGCACATCCTGGATTCATCTCAAGCAACGGTGGAATCTGAATCTTAAAGCTGCCATGTAACCAGCAGCACATGGAGCTGGCTCCCGGCAGGACTGAGGCTGTCACAAATTCCCCTTCCTGCAAAAGGGAAGGATCCCCAAGCCTCAGCAGGGGGGCTTCGATCCCAAATAAAGCAGTCTGGATTAAAATGTTTCCCAGTTTATTGTGCCACCCTCAGAGCCATCCTGCTCCTGCAGGAGGATCGATGTTATACACCTTTGAGCCTTGCTGTTTGGAGAGTTACCGTAGGAAACCAAGTTCTGGTGCTTTCATAGCATCCAGAGACACAGATACAAAAATCCCCACTCATACCCACCTGCAGCTGAGCCCTGAGCCCAGGTCTTCAAGGAAGAGCTCACACCAGAGTGGCAGTGATAAACCAAAGCCTAGCACAGCATCCTGGCACATGAAAGCTGACATTTTATGATGTCTATCAAACACTCACAATGAATTCTTCAAAATCTGTGAAATCTGTTTCTCTTTATGACTTGTATGAGCCACTAACCAGATTTAAACCCACAGTCTTTCACTTCCTCCACTGTAAGTGCCTGTCCCTGGAGTGATGGTGCAGGCAGCATCAGCCCCCAGCATTCCCCGTGCCCCCACCGGCACAGGATGACACAGGCCTATGTGCTTACACAATTACTGGCAGGATGAGTGCGGTGATTCAGGATATGCTTCCCTATTTCATTAAGCGACCTGTGGACGCCTGGAGTGCTGCCTTTTCTTGGCACGTTTGCACAGAGGAAACAGGAATCGCCCCATCTGCAAACAAAAGCCAAAAAATTAGTTCTGTGGCAGTTTCAGAGAGACGTCCATCAACCTGAATGCAGTGTGTATATCATGGAATCATTGAATGGTGGGGGTTGGAAAGGACCTTTCAGATCATCTAGTTCCAAGTCCCTTGTCATGGGCAGGGACACCTTTCACTAGACAAGGTCACTCAAAGCCCCATCCAACCTGGCCTTGAACACTTCCAGGGACGGGACATCCATGGTTTCTCTACGCAACATCTTCCAATGTCTCACCACTCTCACAGGAAAGAATTTCATCCTGATGTCTAATCTAAATCAAGTCTTTTTCAGTTTAAAGCCATTTTCCCTTGTAATATGGGCATATAATCCAACACCAAAAGAAAAGTCCGGCATCAAGCTCCTGATACAGCAAATCCAGCTCGTGTTTTCTGAAAGCTGTGGATGAGCCTGGCTATGGAGGGTCAGACCTTTGCCCAGCTCCCACCTTGGCCTGCGAGGACCCCCAAAAAAAACTATCTGTTAACTTAGGTGTCAAACAGGTGAATGATGGGCAGCTCCTCCACAGGGCAGAGGCATAAGGTCATGGCTCTTACTACAGCTACAAACAGTACCTCAGCATTCACTCCAGACTGCAGAAGTGCTGGGTCTTGCGCTGTTTGAGCGGGTACATGAGCACATTCCTCCCAGTGGCTCCAAAGCCTCTTCAAACACAGGCTGGAGCTGGCTTAGCAGCCAGCAGCAAGGCCAGCTCCTGCTGCTGAGGTGGAGGAACGCAACCTACAGCCCTGGGATGGAGCAGCCTGGATCCATTTTCCCAGAGTTTTCTTCGGGGGATGTTTTTGTTTATCCAGCTCACCCTTGTGCATTTGCTACTTTGCCATTTCATCTCATAAGGGCTTGCTAAGCAATTCTTCCCAGCTGCAAGCATTGGCAGAGTGCACCCTTCCACCAGAAGGTTGCTGGGACTCCACCAGCTCTGTGGATGAGTCACTTCAGTACTCTTTCCTCCCCTCTACTCTTTCTCCCTGTGCACTGAGACATTTGTGAGACACAAAAGGGTAAAAGTCCCCCTGTGAACTGCCAGTTCTGACATTTAAGTGACAGGATTGAGTTTACAAAAATAAAACTCAACAATGAAGAGCTCAGGAGATTGTTAAACTCAAAAAGACGTTTGCTCAGCTGGGGAAGTCTTTTGGAAATCACCCTCCTAAGGGTGAGCACCCTGGTTTCCTTCTGTTGAGCAAAATCACTTTTATTTTTACCTAAACATGACTTCCAGAAAGCAGTTTGATTGAATGAACAATTTGAAAATTGATTTGAAAATGTCTTGTTTCCCCTCCATTCCATTGAAAGAAAAATTTGAAAACTGATTTGAAAATTTCTTGCTGCCCCTCCATAGTTTGTGTTATGGGTTAATCAGCCTTATTGTTTTAATTTGTGTTACATGCTTTATTTCCCCGGTGAATTTGACTGCCCTTAATTTCCAGGCTGAGCTTCTTCTTGCTGGTTCTTGTTGTGCTGCTCTCTGGCTGAATTTGAAAAGCCCTTGTAGTGCCTGGTATTTCTGGAATGTACTTGGACACTTCACCAAGCCAACTCCTCAGTCTTCCCTTCATTGTCCTGTTCATCTAGGGGACAGGAGAGAAATCATGCATGTGGTGACAGCCCCAGGGAAGTCACAGATGGGGCTGTGTCCACCTCTGGGGAAATTACAAGCATTCACTTGTGGCTTTTTATTTGCAAGCCAGAAGAACCTGGAAACCATTCTGGTGAGGGCTCCTTTCTTGACTGACTCTCTCTGGAAACCACCCGTGTCCTGGAGAGCACGTAGGTGATGTTATGAGGAAATAAAGTGACACGACAGCATAACCACTCAGTGACAGACAGAAGACCTTGAGCCCAGTTCAGTAACCAGAGCACTCTACCAGGACCCCCTGGTTCTTTGTTCCCCTTTACACAGCCATCCAACCATCTTCCTTTGCATTGGCATCTTTAGCCTCAAGGTCTGTTGCCTTCAGGTTCTTGTCCTTTCTCTCGACCCCTGGACTACAGATTCCTAGGAGGAGGATCCCTCTGTCTACACAGGCACCAGAGGCATGTGCGTTGTTCTTCACTTGAGTCTGCTTCCTGACTTGTCTGGCAACTTTCAGCTGAATTGAGGGTCCATGCCTCAGTTTGCCCAGGCAATGAACGCATTGCAGTGAGGTTGTCGATGCCATCAGGAGGGCACACACTCTGCTCTTGGGAGTGGTACCAGAGGTCTGGTGAAGAGGCGCTCTGAGTGGTGGTACTCAGATATGAACTAATTGGTTCCTTGGATTTCATAAGGAAAGGAACAGCCCTTGCCAGTGTTAAAAAAAAAAAANAAAAAAAAAAAAGAAGAAAAAAAACCTGGCATTTTTAACAGCAAATGCAGAACTCTTTCATTTTGCAGCCCATTGACAACTGAATTTCACACCCTTTCATTCCGAAATGGACCTAGGATTTCTTCCCTCAGTTTTTCGTGCCTCAAAATCCAGGTTGGTTTGTTGAAATAAGAAGTAAACATAGTGACTTTAATGGGATGAGCTTGCAGGGCTGTTGGCTGACTGAGGCCACCCAGCTAGAGTTCAGCGTGAGACGGTCTGCACCTTATAAGGCCAAGAGATGAAGGCATTTAAAACAAAAAAATAAAGCATCTGAACATGTTATTTAAATCATGGTGAAGGCAATTTTTTTTTAATTCTTTTTTTCCCCTTCTGGTTCATGACAAAAACTGATATATGCAAGTGAATATAACGTCTAACATTTGTTAAACCCAGACTGAAGGCCAGCCAGATAGCACTGAAAACAAACTGTGAATATTTTAAATGGAGTGAGATATACATGATGGAGTAAATAAAGGGCACATACCACATAAGAAAAATTGGACAAAGCTCAAATGCTATTCATCTTAGAGAAAGGCTTCTGAGCAGAACAGTGTCGTTTGGAAACACTTGCTTGTGCTTTAGGGTCCATTACGGTCAGCCAGCTTTGGGGGGCAAGGGAAGTGAAATCATTAAAAAGAAGAAGGAAAAAAAAATTGACAGCCCAGGTATTGCGTGGTATTAGGTAATCACAGCTCTGAAGATCTAGAAAAAGAGAATAAGGGTTGTATTAAGCAATAGATGGAAGTGGTCCAATATGTCAAGAGTTCAATGCTACTTCTAGGACTTAAGTGCTAATAAAATAAGCTTCTAAACTGCTGAAGGCCCATGTCCAGCCCCAAATGCTTTCCAGTTCCTTAGTGGCTATTATTTTTTCTGCCTGATATAGCATATTTAACTCTACTTCTCCAAGCTCGGAGATAGTCTCAAATTTGGCTCGTTTTGTCTTTCTTTGGGTGCTTTTTTAGTTGACACCACTTTGGAAATTGAAACTCTTGAACTGAAATTCCTGCTGTGCATAATGCCACTTCTCCAATGTTTAAAAACTTTCCTCACTCCACTTGTGGATCTGGTGGGAACCCCAGCTATGAAAAAAAGGCAACATACACAGCACACACAAGACTTAAAAAATGCATATAATTTAGCCATATATCAGGAGCTTGAGCTGTGCAAGCAATAGGCCCAACTCGATGACTGGAGAGAAGTTGCTCAAAGAAAGGAAAAAAAATATATTTGTGAGGAAACTTTTTGGAAATTTTAGGACTGGGCTTTGGAGCTGGCAAATATAAGTGGTGGCTCAGCACTCCAGTACCACCGGTGGCAATTTTTAAGCTCTCAAGAGAGTCGAAACAAGCTGTCTGGGGACGTTTGCAAGGAAGATTTTTTTTCTGCTGAGAACTGGCTACACACTTGTGGGGCAGCGGGAGAGTTTACAGAACTCCACCCGTGGCTCCCGAGCCATCCTCGCAGCCCCTTCCCCAAAACCTGGTGCATCAGCCTTCTCCCCCAGCCAAAGGCTGACAGCTCTTGGCAGCCCGGCTTGGCGCGGCTCTTGGTTTTAATCACGTTGCTTAATTTCTGTTTTCACTCCATGCTCATGTGTCTGTTGCCCGTGAACTCTTGCATTTTAATGGCAGCACGTCAAAGGAGCCGTTCAGAGGCACTTTGGTGCCTGAGCAGGGAACGCTCGTTTGTCATCTCCCACAATATCAGCCATGCCGGGCCCGTGTGACGATCTCCGCGGGACCTGTTTGCCAGGGTGGAAGGCGACAATATTTTTCCAAAGAGTCTTCTCTCAATCCAATGACAGGGCTCTTTGTGCTACCTCATGGGAGTCCCTCTCACCCCACACTGCCCTTGGAATAAAAAAGCAGGGAAGCACACAGTTTAAATATGCATATAAAGCTCTGCTGCACAATAGATTAACTGCCATCAGCTTTCTATTTAGCGTGAGGAAAAAACAGTAGAGATTTTTAATTGATAATTCAGAAAGACACTCCATTGAATGGTGTTAATAATTACATCTGCCTATTCTGAGCTCTTCATCTATGCAGGGGTAATAGAGCCTTGTCCCTCAGGGACTGGAGCCCAGCTGAGAAGGCGGGACACCAAGCAAAGGAGTTGTAATTTGTATTTTGTCAACAAAAGCTGCTTAATCCTCCAGAAAGGCATCCTTCAGAGAAGCAAGCCTTTGTCCCGGGGTTTTCAGAGTGGAGGGGGAGGATGGGGAGGGAGGGAGAGAGGGAGAAAAGAGAATTACTGGCCACATGTAATTTATGGTTGAAAAGGTTCATTTATAGCTATCCCACTGTTGTATGCTTAGCCTGAGACCCTACTAGCTTCTCATTCTCTCATCAAGTTTGCCTTTTGTGGCTATACGAATGGTAATGATTTGAGGAGAGGTTGGTCATGGCTGTTAAGAGTCATCTAGCATGATCAGAACTGAAGTCCCAAATTGATATTCATGTTTTAATACATTCCACCAGCATGAAATTTGGGGCTCTCTGCAATAATCATCTAAGAGCAGGCAGTCATGGCACAGTAGTATGCATTTGTGTATTTATTAGCCACCTTTCAGTTAGGTTTCTAAGCTTCAGATGACACAAAGGAAAGGCTTTTTAGCATATGACAGAAATGATTAAGTGTATATGAGGAATAAATAAATAAGAAAAAGACCAGGAGCTCCGGTGATTTGAACATACTGTCTAGCTCTGCTTTCAGGTCAGATCCAAACCAGAAGACACCTATTTTAGTAGTGTAGTTTGGGTACAGTGAGAACGCCTGAAAGAAGGGCTTGCAAGAAGCATGGAGCAAGAAGCCCTGTAACTGCAGCAGCGACTTGACATCTGTGGCACTTAAGGCTGGCATCTCGTGGGAACAGACCCCAGAGAGGCACTGTCCTGTTCCCCCATCTGACTTCCAGCCTGGACAGTCTCTACAGGTTCCCACCCATAAGACAGAACGTCATATACCTTCATGGCAGGTACATCAGCAGGGTGGCCACAGGCTAACAACAGAGCTGGATGAAGCTGTAGCTCTGCTGTGCCCACCGTGAACCTTTGAAAGGTGTGATTCCTCCTGTGTGGAGGCAGGCTCGTGCCCAGAAAGGTGCAGTGAGGATCCTTCATCCCAGGAGTCTTTCTCTGAAAGGTGCAAAGTAGCTCACAAGAAATTACCAGCAGTCATCTGCAAAAACAGCTGGGCTGAAGTAAAAAAAAAAACACCACAAAACTTCTGCCATTCTCAGCTTAAAGCCGAGGGCTCAGGTCCTTTGCTGTAGCAGCACTTCAAAAAGCTGTTTAGACGCACTGTGGCATAGCTGGATCATCATCCATCCCCCGATGGGTGCCTGGCCAGGCTGGTGTGAGTAACACACCCTTTTCTGCAGCGGGCTCTTCCTGACTTCAAGTCAGAATAATGGCTATGGGATAAAGGCTGAGAGGGGGGGATCCTTCTTCAGTACAGGACAAAAAAGATTACTGGCACCAAGGGAGGGCCATATCTGCACAGGGCAGTTGCAAAGCACAGCCTTGGCCAGCAAAGTGTTTACTCTCCTCCATTCTCTGGGAGTTCAGAACAGTATGTATAGAGCTGTGGCTTAATGATTGTTCAGGCATCTCATTATTGTGAGGATGTGATGCCAAACTGCACATCTAAACACACCCCGAGCTGAGGACACTTGAAATCCAAACTTGCACCTTGATCTGTCACGGGGCTCTGGGTAGGTGAGCAGCCCAAAAGCCTCATTTCAATATATATCAATTAACAGCATAAAAATCTGTTATTTAAAGCTGCGCTGGCACAGGTATCAGTCAGGCTCCAGAGCTGGATTTGAGCTTCACTTTTTGTATCCATCCTTGTATGTTTTCCTTCCTTCCAGCTTCCTCCTTCCTTTCTTCTTTTTCCCCCACATCCTGCCTATTTTTCCTCCATCTTTCTAAATGAAATTGCACTCCCTATGCCATTTCTAGATGATGGCCTTGTCACAGAAACTCTAATTAATTTGAAGTTCATCAGTCAGCCTAAGTTCAAGAGTAGTTTGAAGGTTTCCATTCTCTGAAAGAATTTTGTTTTAAAGGATGAACAAAAGCAGGAAGGGCATTTCTGGGGCAGAACGAAAAGGCACTTTACAAACCAAATCAATAAGTGTTCCTGCAACAGACTAATCATTAATTTATTCATATGGCATGTGCATCCCTCGAACAGGAAACTCACAAACCAGAAGTTATTCTCCTCTTACAGTACATACCACGGATAATTTCTTCACTCAAAGGCATTGTTTGGGAGATCAATGGGACTAAGCAACTGTCATGCCACACTTATTGCACCACCTGCAGTGAACTCTTCACCCAAGGAGGTTTTACCTGGCTCGCGGACCTGTAAGACCAGTGCTTCCTTCTGTCCTACTCAGTCTGTAAGCATGTTAGTGTGCTTTTTCATCTCACTTCTTAGCAAATCAAGAGTTTAACACCATTGCCACATCACTATAGTGTCTCTAGCTTTTTCTCACATTTCACTGCAGATCTGAGTTTCGTAGCTGCAAACAGGGACAAATAATAGTATGTGCATAAGGACAGGGCAAAAAATTATTTCTTGAGAGAATCCACTGAAGGCAAATACTAATGTAAAATCATTACCCAGGTAATGACTTTGTCCCTTCTGCATTATCCCTGCTAATACCTGCAGTAAATGCCTCTGAGTAAGTGTCTCTTAGCAAATGTCTCCTAGCGATGGGTTGTCGTTCACTTGTAACTGTGTTTTAACACAGCACCTTCCTTGCCCCTGCCTTTCTAACCACCTTTGATCTTGCATTTGAACCATTAGGAATAGGTTATTACCCGCTTACTAATCTTGGGTCTGTGTAATTTTCCCATGGCATTACCTGGGTTAACAAGTGAATCAGAGGAAAAAGAGCACAGTGCATCGTGTAACCAGGGCAGACACCTGGGACACTTTGGGGTGGCTGAGGTCCATATGGTAATGCCTCTGGTACAGTATTGACTGATATTGATGTGTGCTTGCGTTGATACACTGCAGCCACAGTACTAGGGGTTACTTGTCTATTTAAAAGCGTCACGCTTGGTTTAGTCCCTTTGGCCATTTAGTAACTATTTGCTTTACCTTTCTTTGCCTTTATTATTACTGAAGGGGGACCAGTATGTTCTTAATTGCAAAAAAAGTGTTCGACAGGTACCTGAGAAACCAGAAAAACAGGATAGGAACAATGTCTTGAGGGAAACGTACTGTTCTGACAGAGCCACCATTGACTCGGTAGAGGAGCTGCTGAGAATGGGACCAAGACCTCCTCCTCCCATTTATTTCCCTCTGTTTCCACATGTCTCCATTGCGTGCAAGAAGTTTTCCTGGTCTGTAACTAAAACCAGAACAGACACTTTTTCCTTTCTTTTTTTTTTTCTTTTGGTCCTCTCATCATTCACAAGAAGAACATCAGATCACTTTAAAACCCATTGACCAAAATCCTTTTGCTCAGGCAGGAACAGAATCAGCTCGACCAAAACATGCAGCTCTGCGCCTGCATTTGTGAGAGGATGACTCCGAATAACACTTGGAGTTTACTCACAAAACAAAAACACTGTGTTTCTGTTGAGCCAAAACCTGTTTAAAGATTTCATATGCAGCAGACAAGCTTCAGCCAAAGAGGCTGTGCCAGACTGCTGAACTCGCTCAAACTTTTCAGTTTCTCTAAATCAAAGGGAAAAAAAGGCACTTTCAGCAAGGGAATTAAATGTGCTAATTCACCCCTTCCCCATTTTTTTCCTTAGGCAGTATGTCAAAGGGAAGTCCTTGTTTATGTTTTCAATGGGGAAGGTGGAAAAAAGAAAGAGATAAATTAAGTTTATCCTTTCATAACTTATCAAATGCTGTCTTTTCATTGCTGACAATTAAGGTTGTCCTATTCCAGACTTATAGGACCTTGTCCTGTAGAATTTCTCTGTGTTTTTCTGGGAAAAAAGCTTATATTGTCATCAAGAAATGAGGTTTCAGGTCATTCCCAGTTCTCTTATTTGTTTCTTATATAAACCAGAAAAAACATTTCACTGCTACTGCAGATTTCATTATCTATTCTTATCTTGGTGGTTGGAATTTTCTCACTATTTATTTCTATTCCGTGAGAAATTATTTACCCCAGAAACAACATTTTCCCAACAAACTGCCAGCACTGTTACAATTTTCCATCTCCTTTCCTTCCCCTCTCACTTGTTAGGAAATATTTGCACTGACAGATGCAGGTGGGATAGCAGGGTTCTCCCAGGGCTCTGAGTTCAGCCCCAGCTCCCCGCACGTGCCATCCCTGCCCGACCGCCATCGGAGCTCAGTGCAGCCCTCGGTCCCTGCGCTGCTGCCGGGAGCCTGTTCCACAGCAGTGCTGCTCAGGTGGCTGGAAAACGTCTTCTAATTTCCTGACTGTGTTTATTAGTGACCAGTTGATGTCCATTTGTTCTGGTGCCAACCCTGCCTTTTGCTTTAATAGCTCTTTTCCCTCCTTCGTATTTACATCCCTGCTGTATTTATAGACAGCAGTCATGTTCCCTTCATTTTGCTGGCCTTAACAAGCCAATCTTGTTTAGTCCTCTCTCCTAAAACAGGCTTTCCAGGCCCTGATTATCCTCCATCCTAGTTGCTTTTCTCTGCACCTGTTCCTCTTTGAACCCATCTTTTCTGATAAAGTCAAACCAGTTTAAAATCACTGAAATATTCCACCGACCGAAGGACTGATTTTGGTTATTTTTTTTCCAGACGGAAGTGTTTTAAAAAAGCTTGATATTATTTTATAAGGGCTATGAACAAGACCTACGTATTTTTTTAGGTTCAGGTATAATCTAATTATTACTTGAGGACCACAATACTGACTAAAGTGACTATTCTGACTATCCAGGAGACACGTGGCTGTGATTGGCATGAAACAGATGCTTGCTCTGCCTGCAACATCGCTCCGGTCAGTGCTGGGGGAGAATCTATTTATTTAACTTTACCAGTTAACCTTTATTTTTTAAGGTTTACCATATCATCCATCAAATTGGGAGGATTGCTTTTCACAGGTGCAAATGAGTCATCACACGTTTGCCATCTTGCAAAACATTTAGAAAATCAGCAGCTAGAACTTTAGGGGAGGGGGGGAAAAAAGGAAAGAGAAAAGAAACTACAGTCGGTCTCACGGCCCTCGCTGGGTCGTGGCTGTCCTGCAAGAAGCAGAGATGGGTTTTCTTCCATCACAGGTTTTGTGCTGGTTTCTGAGATCCTTGTCAGCAAACGTCAGTGGCTCTAAAGCTGAGCCCATCCCGTAATGAAACAGTTATCCCAGCCTTAAAGGCAGGATTAGCTCCCCGAAGTGGAGCACAGAGCCCCTCTGCACTTTTTAACACCTCATGAAGAGATCTGGCTGCCAACAAAAGGAAAATCCTAATGTGTAAAAAATGCATAATAATAAGGACTTTGGCTGAGTGGAATTCCATCACGGATCAGATGAAATTGCCTTATGCAACTTGCTGAGGGCTCCATGCTATGCTAAATGACCTTTGTACCATGTAAAATGGGCACTGCAGCAGGATGTGGGGAGGACCAGGGGCTGGGCTGCTCTTTTATTTTCCCCCCTATGGAGTTCAAGCTTGTCAAGAATACAACAAAAACGAGAGGCAGAAAGAGGGGGAAGAAACGTCCCATTGAATTTTTCATGAATGATTTTTGTCAGAGGAGAAGGAACATCTGTGTTTGTGAAAGGACCAGCGAGGGGACGCAGCAGAAGCAGGATGTGACCGTCTGGTCCTGGGTACCCAAGAACACGTGCAATGCCCCATATCAGTGGTAAAATCCAACCTGTGCTCCAATTTTTAAAGCTACAGCTGAAAAGAGCCTGGCTTTTGCCCTCAGGCTTGCCTGCCTGAGCCCGCCTGCTTTACACTTGTGAAGCATCAGTGGTTCCCAAAGGAGCTGAGTCTGAGGTTCAGTGGGTCTGGAATGCTCAGCACCCTAAAAATCAAGTCCTTGCTGCCTCAAAATGATGAAAAACCCTTGAGTGCCCCATTTGTTGTTGTGTCTGAGAAGAGCTGTTGGGTGACCAGGCAGTGTCATGTCCCTGTGCACGCAGGACTGATTGTCACCCAAGGACACTCATTGCTGCCTGCAGAACCCATGAGAAGCTTTTCTTTTTCTCGGTGGGGTTTCCTCACCTTCCTCAGAGGCGCCTGAGGCTGACCAGAGCTGGAAAGGTGAAGCAGGGAAGGACATAGGGACTGATTCTCACCGAGGTGTTAAACACTGTCTTGGATCACACACTCAGGGCTACATTTGGCACCATTTTTGGGACTCAGGAATCAGCTCAGACTGACAGGAGCTGTGAGGCTCTTTCCTTTTGTTTGAAGTAAGGGCTGTGAGCCTTTCTGCAGAGTCAAGGGGAAATTTTACTTAACATTTCCCTCCTGTGCCATGACTGAAAATGCCCTTGAGCAATCCTGCATCTACAGTGTAGCTCTGAGTCTTTGACTGTAAGTCTGCAATTTGTTACAGGAAGCAGGACAGTGGTTTTTGTCCCATGGAGGTGTAGACACATGGAATAGCAATTCAGTGGTGACTTTGGGACTGGATATGTGTTGCAGAGTTGGCTGTGGGGAAGAAGGACTGAGATCAGCATGCCTACTATCAGTTCTGCCTCCATACTCCACTAAGGACTGGGACTGATATGTTAGAAGCTGTACATACAAAATCTTACATCTGTCACTAACACAGGATGCTCATTTAATAAAAGGAAGAAAGAAAAAAAAAAAGGACACGCAAAACTGATGAGAATGATCCAAGGTATCTCAAGAACTGTGCTGTACAAGCCCACAGAAGCAGGATATGAACATCTCCTTTCATACACTCAGCGGCTCTGTATTCGATCTGTCTATGCACCAAGTGTCAAACTTCCCAAGGGGCTCACCATGCGAATCCTGGTCACATTTCAAAACAAATGTTTTTCACCAGAGCTCATCAGGTCAGCAACCCCTGAAATTTTGCCCAGGGAGGGTGTTGAAGGGCTCTGAAAGACGCAAGTTGATCGCAGGCACAGTGCACCCGAAAATCAGCCCTTGAGTTGTTGTCAAGACTTGCATTTCTAATGTCGCTCCCAAATAATCCTCTACTGCCCCACACATACACACCCATGTACCCCAAAGGGTGAACAAGCTTGAACAGGCAGAGATGAGTATCTGCTCAATGGCGTTAGATAACTAAAGTGCTTCAGCCTCCTGATGGCTCTCCATGCTGCTGCAGCTCTTCAAATAGATACAAAACTCACAAAGCACACAGTATTCCTGAAGGTCAAATGGCACAAGGAAAACACAGCCAGAGCAAAGGGAGCTGGAGTCCTGTGTTCTTTTTCTACCCACTCCAGTACTGTTTTGCATGACTCAAAGCTGTTTATTCACTCTACCTCCAAATCTCTTTTCACCTATCTGTGGAATTCATACCCACCTGCCAGGAATTTTTCATGAGTTAATTTGGTCTGGGAATGTTGGAAGAGTTGTAACTGAAATGCAAAGGGATTTTTTTTAAATATTATTATTTTTATTAATCTTGGTCCTCCCTCCACCTCTCCCTCCACCCACTGCCCATGGCCAGAAGGTAACTTTGCACCATCTGAGAGCATTGCAGAGTAACTGCTTCCACAATCTCCCTGGAACTTTCCTCCTCAAAGGCTGGTATCATAGTGTCAGAGATCTGGAGATAACAGGAGTAATTTGTCCTTTGTGGCAGCTCATCTCACTGCCTAGACATCCTCAGTGCTGGAGCAGGTTGGAATCTTTCCCTTGGAGGACAAGCAGAAGAAATTGCCCTTGATGCCTCTTTTGCTGGTGGTAGCAGCAGCATTTGACGCTGGTGACATCCCATGTCCCTTCCCTTGCTGAGACAGCCATGGAATGGACATAGGAAGGACATGTGCTGGCCTCACAGCTCTTCCTCCCATGCCAGCCTCCCCTTGGAGAGGTTTTGCTCTTTATGCAAAGCTGGATCTCTGAGCAAGGACTGAGGGGAATGGAGATCCCCTCTGCCCCTTCAGCACTGCTCATGGGACATACCCCCCATACCGAATGTGAGTACCAGGGCAGCTGAGCAAGGTTCCTCCAGCCCCCGATCCTGGACAGTGGGTCTCATACCTCTTAGGAAGGACCATTCCCCAGGGACATTACTGAACAAACAGTCCTGTTACTTTTTTTTCCCCCAGCACACTGCAAACAGCTCGCTGTGCTCCACATGCAGAGTTAATGCTGCTCTTCCAGCCCCCACGACTCCATGGACGTGGCACATTCACCCACATGCCCTGTGCAGGGCAAAGCTCCACGGCGCCTTCCCCCCACACCAACCAGTCCCCTGAGAGCAACCTCTTTCTTCTTCAGTTCAAAGGGCTCTGGCACTTCATCTGGAAAATTCTTTAAATCTACATTACCTCTGCCTTATTTAATCTTTTTGGGAGCGCTGACATCCAGTGCATGAAAAAAGAGATTTTAAGCTGAAAAGAAAGCAGGCCCTGATCACTTCTTGGGGCTAAGTTACAAACTGAATTGGAAACTAGAAGGTGAAAAGAATATGTTACCTTTTAAGTGTCACATTTTTCTCTGCAAGAAATGCCTTTTAACTGAGCTGTTGCAAAAAGAGTAGAAATAGCATCAAGCCATGGCCTTAGATTTTGCCCTGTGCTTTAAACAGGTGCCTTAGGAGTCTGGCTTTGTTTTTGCAGAAATAGTGTCCACCAGACACTTACTTGGGATTTGGAAATCCCTCCAGTTTGGGAAGGTTTATATTTCTGTGCTGAAGCCCCGAACAGCAAGTCCCCACTGCTTACGATACTTCAGAGCACAAACCATATCCATCCTCAGCGTGAGCAGCACAGAGATAGGCCTGGCCACTGCAAAGATCAGAAAGAAACGCAAAGAGGACTTTGGAGGCAGCACCAAGGTAGCTGAACAGCACAAATCTCTATTTTCCATACCTGAAAGCTATAAACCACAATGCCACTTGGAGCTTACCCGGTTTTAAATCGAGGTGTTACAGACTTTGTGTATCTGTGTTAAAGGACGGGCAGCAACTTATTGTACAAATATCCCCTCCATACTGCAGGACACAGAGCAGACAAAGCACTCCCATGATCCTGGCTGAATCCCCACTGGCAGAATTATTTTAGGACACAGTCAGGTGAGGACACAGCCCAGAGCAAAACCCCTCTCCAGGAGGCATAGATGCAGCCAACTAATTACTGGCCAAAACATATCCAAGGTCACCGTACCCCCAAATTGCCTTCTTGCATCAAAACATCTATTTATCTAGGGTGGAAAAAGTATCAGCTGGCCCACTGCACATCCCAGCAGGACTGTTTGTACACTTCTCCTGGTGCATGCAGGATTTGTAGGTGCCCATGACAGAGAGGAGATGGGCAAAGGTGCTGGGCCAGGACAGGGAGATGTGTTAGTTCACTGTGCAGGTCAAAAGCAGATGGAGGGAGAAGAAAGGCTGAAAGCAGCTCTCCAGGGCTGTTTTTTTGCCCTGTGTATCTCACAAATACCATCTTTGCTGCACCAGGGTTACTTGATCAGGCTCAGATCCTTGGGATCCAGTCCCTGGGGAAGCTCCTACATGGTGGCTTCCTCTTGGACCCCTTTCACCTGCCACTCTGTCCTCACGTTTCTGAATTTAGCTCTGAAAAACTTTTGTGTCTGACCCCTTTTCTTTTTTTTTTCCCCCAGGACACTCACGTGAGCTGCGATCCATCGATTTTGACAGAACTTAACTTTAGAAGGAATTTTGCCCAATTAAGAAAAAGAAAGACACAGTTTCCCTACAGGAAAGATAATCACTGTTGTCTGTGAGCAAACAGGCTGTAGGACACTGGCAGGAGCAATGTAATAGAATAAAATAATACTATTTATGTATCAGACGGGCTGGGCAAGTGTTGATTAAAATGTCTCACAATCAAATGGCAAATATAAAGACATATTTTCTTATCTGTTAAGGAGCTTTCATAGCAGCCCAGGCCAGAAACCCTTTGATACTGTACAGTGTCCAGTAATGCGATTGCTCTTTGCAGAAACAGGCGCAAACCCTTGTTGCAAGAGATTTTGGCTCAATCTTTCCTTCTGACAGTGACATGATTTAAGAGGGCTCGATTCAGTTGTTTATGCACAGGCATCTAGTGCCATTGGACACAGTCTTCAGGGTCCCTCTGGCCTTCAGAAGGACACAAATAGCCTAAAACCTTCTGTTTGATGTGCCAGTCCCCTTCAGGTGTTTGACATACTCCCAGTCTTGTCCAGAGCCACAGATAACCAGTCCAGGGTGATCACATTGAGCCCTTAATCCTCTGTGCATCAAGTTTCAGTTTGCAAAACTCAGAATACCTTTTTCTCCTTGTTTTTTAAAACAGCATGTGAGATCGGAGGATGGGATCTACAGCAGGGCATGTTATTAGGCAGGAGGCATCATGTCCTTCTGTAATACACATACCAAAAGCAACCTAGAGGAGAGTCTTTCCCAATGCACTGACTAAAAGCCTGTTGGTCTCCCTCGGGATGCTGGAGAAGTCCCAGTGTGTGCACCTCCTCTGTATGCTGTGAGCCCGCCGAGTATCAAAACAAAACACAAACAATAAGGAGCAAATTGCTTTTATTTATGCAACAAAGTTATAGGCATGCAGGAAGCACCATCTCTGGCTGCTGAAGACCTCCGCACGAGCATCACATGGAGCCTGCTTTGCCCGATGCTCAGCAAGGCTTCAACTCCAATTCGGCAGCTCCAGGTAAAGTGCTGGGAGGTGATTAGTGGAAGGAAGGAAGGAAGGAAGGAAAGAAGGGGAAGCAGGGTTGTGTTTGCACCAGAGTGCTGTGGCTTGCACCCTGCCAGCCTGTGCATTACAACAGGAGGTGGATGCATGGGCAAAAACGTGGGAGCAAATCCCACTCCTGAACAGATGCAGACAGCAGGACCTGGAAATGTGTGTCTGCCACCAAGCCACTGGGGCTCAACTGTGGTTGGAGGCAATGCCATGAGGGAGGGCTGGTTCCAGCAGCTCCATCAGAGTAGCCCCAGGAGCAAGAGCTACTGCTCACGGCTTGCCATCCTTTCCATCCCATCTCTTGCACAGACAGGACAAACGCAAGAAGTCCTGCCCACTTCTGGACCTACATCCAAGGGCACTGAATGAGGTGCTGGGTGGCAGCAGACCAAGACCAAGAGACTGATGCCATAAAAAGGTGGAGGCAAAGCAGGGAGCTGAACATGGATCCCTTGGGGCAATTCACCCACCTGGAGGGACCTTCCTTCTCCTCTCTGAGCAGAAGCACTCCAGATGAACACCTATTTTTCCAGTGTTTATGCATGCCTGAGTTTGGCAATGCCTCTCATCACCCTCACTGCCTCCCTCTCCCGTAGCACCCCAAATGTGCAATTCATACCTGGAGCTGCCTGAGGGAGGACGAGCTTGGCTCCAACACTGAGCAGACAGGTGAGCACTGATGGTACCACAGCTCCTCCGGGGGAATGACTACCTGATTTATCTCCAGCCAAATCCTCCCTGATTTAAATTGTAGAAGCTCTCTTGGCAGGAAGCCCCATCCCCTTATATAAGCTGAAATATTGCCCTTTGAGATTTATCCATTACTGCCAGACTGCTGAGCCGTCTGTCTTCAGCAAGGGCCCCAGAAGAGGAGAGGATGGTTGTGTTCATACTGGTTTTGTCTGTGCAAGGTAAATATTATTGTGCTTTCTCCCCTGTGGCAGACAGCCCAGTGCCACTTGGACAGAGATTCCTCCACTCCATGTTGTGCCGAGACACTGGCTGAAATACTAGAAATTCAATTTGACCGTGTAAATAACTTTCATTTTTAGATGTTTGATCTTGGGTGGGAGGGAAGTCTCTTTTGAGGGACTGATATTTATATACATGCACAGGGAAAAATATTCCTTAAGAAAAATTCAAAGCAGCAATTCACTGTGTATATGGGAAATGGGAATTCAGCAAACTGTAATCCCATTCCCCTTCAATCCTTCCTCCCCTCCTTCCCATCCACAGAGATATTCATCCACATATGCACACCCCAACACCTCTGGTCCCCACGAGAGACGAGGAGACACCCAGGCCCTGCCTGGCTGCTCTCCCACACGACCAGCACCTCTCCCAGTCATTTGTGCCCCTGTTTGCTGAAGGGATCTTCTCCCCATCCTTCCGCTCCCACAGCAAACACACTGTGCTGCTGGGCCAGTTGTATTTGGAGAGCTACGTGTTTAAACTCTCGGAGAGCTGACAGGCCCAGGAAAGGAAGGCAGATATTCCCCCTGCAGAGCTCTGATAAGGCCAAGGGTCTGGCTGATAGACCTGGAGGGGCTGATGGACTCTACTGAGTTTTGAAGTGCTCATTACACAGCAGCAGATTGCAGAGGAGACCAAACATGGTGCCCAAAGTGTGTAAACCCAGAGACAGTGACAGGTAGCCTGGAATTACACATGGCTTCCCCCACTTAATTTCACTTAAGCTGCCTCTTGAACTTAAAACCACTTTCTTGCACTGAGGTTTAATAGGTGGCTGTTGTCATTCCTGAATCCACTGTTGAGCAGTGGCATGGGGGAAACTGTTATAGAGAGGCTCTTGGGCAGAGCTGGGTCAGATCTTCCCGACTCGGTGATGATTCACAGCCCTGAGTAGCAGGTTCCACTGAGAGCTATTGTGCTGAAAAGGACCCCTCTTCCATTTCTATCCTTGACATCCCAATCTCCTTCAGGCAGATACATTTCAGCTCATCCTGCCCAACCCAGTGCTTTGGGCTCAGCTGCTCTCCACCATCCCCGCAGCACTGACTGCTGCTTCTCCGAGGGGAAGCTGGCTAGGATGGGCTTTTCTCTGGCTGCAAGGGTAGCAGGGAAGCCAATCGCTGGCTGTCACAGCACGAATGGCTGTACCCCTTCCTGGTGCATCCTCTGTTTTACACCTCTCATGACAGACCCCTTTGCCACCTGGCTGCAGGGAAGAGCCTCACCCAAATCCCCACAAAAAAACAGAGCAGGGGTTTGAAGTGTGAGATCCTGGACTAGGTAAACCCCAATTTACAGTAAGACAGCCCCCAATCCCCTTCAGTGTGCTGTCATGTTTCTCAAGGGCTGGGGACCATTGTTAGAGAACAATGCAGCATTTTTATAAAAGAGGAGAGCACAGTTAATAAGTTCACTAACTGAGAAAAACAGCCTTTTAATATCTCTCTTTGTGACTCATAGTGTGAGAGCCAGCTGTTACTACTGGAGTGAAATTCCTTGCTGATTAGTCTTTTAAAGGGCTTCCCAGATAATTAAATAATGATTTCTTTCCCCATTCATTCTAAGTGACAGGAGAGCCTGGCAAACCCACTAAGCATGGAAGGGCAGCATGTTTTCCCAAGCCTTATAGGAGCTTAGCTATTCTATGGCTAATCCGGTGCTTAAACCAAGCCACAGATCCCAGCACCAAGAGACAGGCTGTCCCACCTTCAGGGTGCTCCAGGGGTGACTTGGGCTTTGCTGCCTGAAACCCTGAAACTAGGTTTTAGGCCAGGGCTGTGTTTCCCTATGTGAAAATAGGACAGGAAGGATGATCTCACCTCAGCAGACAAATTTTTGCCTGAGTTTCCTAAAAAACTAACTTTGTCCTGGGGTTTGCATGAGCCCAGCAGTGGTGAAGGCGAATTAATCTCTCTCTGACCTTCCTGAGCTGTCCTCAGGGCCACAACTAGAATGAATGAGTGACTGATATGGAGGACATTTGGGAGTATTTCTGGGATAATCTGGTCTTCAGCACATCCATTACATTTCCAAGTCATGGCACGGATCGCACTGATTTATCAGGCAGGCATTTCAAACATACAGTCGTGTCACCTCTCTGGGTACAGCTCCACTGATCTGATGGAGATATTCTGGATTTCCACCAAAGCATGAAAGGTGAAGGACAACCAGTGCATTCTCCAGGTGAAACCAGGTGTAACCAGGTATAGCCAGTCAGTGCAGGATTTGGAAGCAGACATGTCTGCACTTGAGTAACTGCATACTCAGTTTCACGTGTTTGGCTTTTAGAGAGGCTTCTTAGCTCATACCTTAGGAAAATCAGTGGGAAATTTAAGGACTCAATAACGTCTGGGAAAAATTAAGGTGAAAAATTAAGGTCACCACCAACAGGAAAAAAGACGTAGCACATATTTCACCGAAGAACAAGACTGGTTTGTAGCTTCAGTTAAGCTGAAACATTTTTTCCAGTGAGCAGATGCTTTTATTTAATTGAAAACCAATCAGAAATATCATCCGAGACAGAAAAACATTGACCAACCACATAAATATGCGAAAATGAGCTTGCAAGTTTTGCCCATTCCTAATTGAGAATCTGTTCTCATGGTTAATTGAGAATCTGTTTAGGGGCAAGACAGGGGTGGGATAGATAGAAGGGAGAAAATATTTAAGAAGCAAGTGCTTTATCAGCAGCATACTGTAATGAGAGTCTAGCAGAAAAAAAAGTATTAATTTTATTTTTTTAACTAAGAGCCATCTGGCCATCTTGGCAGGGACAAAGAATGCACCATTAGCAAAAGAGTGTTTCTGAGGAAGTTGTTCCAACATAAGCGTAACCCAGAAGGGATGTTCAGGCCCTTGGAAATGTTATGGATTTGTTATGTCCCCACAACACCAGTTGTTGACCATTGAATTGACAGGCAAACTGAGGCAGAAAGTGCTTAAGTAGCACAACTGTAGGACAAGACCAGCCAGGGGCAGAGGCTGAAGTGCCTCCTCCTCTCTTTGCCCCAATGCTGAACGAAACGTCACCCAACTACAGTGTGAACTGGAGATGGAATTAATTCTCTGATGACAGGCAATTTTGGATGGACTGTCTCCCAACCTGCAGCCAGGAAGGCATTGGGCGCTGCAAAACTTTCCGTGAAAGCCTGGCTGGGGGAGGATTCTCCTACGGAAAACTTGCATTTAAACGGCATCGAGCACTTAGCCTGACAAAAGGCAGGAAATTCAAAGCAAAGGGTGACACTCTGTCTTTAACTTACATTTCTATGCTTTTTATTTGTTCCTTCCCCCACTGCTGCACATCAAGGACAGGGGGTCAAATTTATCCTCTTGAGAACACCCTGCATCCAGTGGTGTTCCCCCAGAAATGGTTGGTGGCTCACATCATCAGACCAAACAACTTCTCCTGGGAATTGGAAGCTTAGGCATGATTTCTTGATTCACAGCACAGAAGACATCCATAGCCACCCTTGTTCAAGGGGACACGGCTCACAGCAGCCTGGATCCCAGCCCCTTGACCCTGGAGAAAAGGTTAGTGAGACAAAGGTGCTGGGAGACAGGAAGAAATGGGGGTGCTTTGTAAACTGATAATGTTGCCTTTGATCTGAAAAGAGTGAAGGAAGGCAGAACCGTTTTTAGATAACCCATGGAAAGACAGTCCAGAGCATGAGTGCTGAGCTTCAGCAGAGGCTGCAAGAAAGACGCACCTCTTGCTAAAAGACAAATGCTTCAAAACCCCAAAGCTCAGCTTCCTGGTCAACAGATAGCTTCTCTGTTATCATCTTTAATTCAACACGTTGTATTTTTACATCTGTTCAAACCACTAAAAAAATTCTAAAAACCCTCAGCAAAACTAGCCTGAATTCTGGGAGTCCTGAGTGTTGCAAATTCAAACTTAAGGTCAAAATGATGCCACCCCCTAATTCCTTTTTATTATCTGTGTCTTTAGGAAAAAAATCACCTTTTAAGCATCACTACTTCATTTGCCACAGGAAAGGTCCCTGTTGATCTGGATCAGTCTGTGTGGTTTCTAAGGTCTCTCTGGGGGGCACCATGAAGGAGAGGATGAGGGACTCTCCTGCCCATCTCAGTGGCTCCCCATCGCTGTAGCACAGCCCTGACTCCCTTGAGCTGAAGGGTAGGGACAGTGCGAGCATTTGTTAGTCTGTTCCTCTGCGAAGGCAGCCACAGACCAGATTCCCTGATGGATCAGGAGAAACCTTGCTGGCAGGTTTGTTGGACAGCCGAACCAGCAGTGGATGCAGTGAATGGATGAGTAAAGGCTGGCTTTTAAGCTCTCTGCTGTTTGCAGATGTCCCCAGGGGACAGACTTACAATTTAACAGTTTGAGATGAGCTATTGCTTTACTTACATAGTCCTGAAATGGGACAGCTAGTTTTCTTCCACCTTGTTAACCATACACAAGAGCCCTCTTCTCCAGGGAACTGTGCCAGGACTCACAGGGCAAGTGTTGAGGTGTAGGAGTAGAGCAAAAGCACAGGTCATAAGGGTAATCATGTCAAGGATATTAGGGGCAAATTTTGGGACTTTAGAGAGAGAGGCTGGGGTTGCAACACCTCTGCATCCCACACACACCTATGAGGAAAAACTGAGAGAACCACCAACTGTCCCAGCCTGTGGTCAGCAAACACACTGGATAACACATCAGAAAATCTCTGCTATGCTGTGAAATGTGCACTGTGATGAAGTTTGTACTGCTGTGGCAGGTACATGGGACAACCTCATTGTTCTGAGCATTTAGTGCCATCGGGTGATGCTGCGAGGTCTCCCAGTTGTGCTGTCCTTGTGTACTGAAAAGTGGATTTTTCCAGCTGAAATCAACTCTCTACAGAAGGATGGATTCAGCAATAGTGGTTTTGCTGCCATAAATGCAACACAAACAGACGATGTAGCCCAGCACAGGCTGGCTGTGGCACTGAAAGAACCAACGAGGCTTTCACACCAGCAGGAGAGACCCTCAAAAGAAATTGCATTGCTTTCAGAAGGAAGCTTCTGGGTGATAATTATCCTAGTTGAATCTTGGCCTCCCCAGTCTTCATGGTCCCTTTTTAATTGCACCAGGAAGGCAGCACTGGTGCCACAGTGAAGCTGTCCATGTTTTTGGAGGGAGTTGCACATCCAGATAACTCTTGTGTCTGTTCACTCACCAAACACATCCCTGGCATTGTGGCTGCCCCTAAAAGACTGATTTTTGATGCCTTCAAGCGCTCATAGCAAGTCCCCAACCATCTCAACAGGTAACATATTGGTAAAGTAGTGATACCCTGAACACAAGAAGAATCTTCTTCAGCCTGGGCATTTGGGATGAGCTGGGGTTTGGGTTTGTCTTTTTTTAACTACCAGGAAAAAAAAAAATAATCAAATCTCTCTGCCACTCTTAATTACCAAGGGGGGAAAGCAGTGGAAGAAATAATTAGCAGAGGCAACTTGCCTTTATTAGGAGACCGCAGTCAGCCACCCCAGGCGATCGAAACACATCTGACCGTGCAGGGGCATTCAAAGTCAGCTACAAAAGCAGAGGAACTCCTCTATATCCTAACGTTACTGCCCTCCTTATATTGCACTATAAAACCGGGGTGTCAAAAAGGCTAGAGATTTTACACTTAGTGTCAGTGTTTTATAGTCATTAGACTAATTATGTTGGTGTTTTTACCACCTTTATTCTACTAATTGGCCTAAAAGCCAAACAGGGACATCATTACTTTATACAAACAAGCAATTATTGGGCTATAAACACACCCTGGTTTGTGTTCCCTGGGTGAGGAGGGAGCTCCTAATGCTCTCTCTGTGGTGTCTGCCACAATAACAGGCATTACTGATGCACTTGACTTTAGCTCTGCTTACAAAGAGGCCTCAAAGCTGCTGATACACAAGAGAAACTGGATATTTGTTACGTCCCAACAAACAGATTAAAGAAAGTGGCATAACTCCAGGTTCAGCCCATGCATCGCTCTTTCAGTGCCAGGGTAGCTTGGCATCATTTTTGGTTGAGCTTTGTTGTGTATTTGCTCTTCTAGAAAGGGACAGCTCGGTGGATGTGGCCAGAAAAAATTGTTTATGGGACACTCATGAGAAATGTTTTACTTCCAAAAGATTTGGTCTTCTTGCAGGCTACTGGGTGAAACATTACCCACAGCTTTCCAAGATTTGTCAGTGCCTGGAGCACATCTGCTCTGCCCAAAAGGGCAGCATCTTCCCAGGTTACACTCACTGGCAATTCTTTGCTGGCAATTGCTGTCCCAGCTGGGCTGTTTCAGTAAATGCTTCCGAAAAACAGTGACTGCTCTTCATTGCTCCTTGCATTCCTGGGAAGGCCATACCTGCTGGCTACAGCGTTTTGCTCCAGGCTTGGTGCACTTTGTGCGTGTAAGCACTGACTGCGCTTGAAATTGCACTGAGTGGAGAGCAAACATTTGCATGCAGTTAAAAGAACTGGATTACGTGTCACCTGGCAGCAGGACTGCCAGGGCTCAGAGACCTGGTCTCTTCATCACTCACAGCGAAGGTTTCAATACCATAATTCCTCACAGAAACCCTAACACACCTGCTTTCAGTGAGTGTGTGTGCAAGGGGTTCTTCAGAGAGATATGAAACAAACAAACAAAAAGAGAAATCCACCTCAATATTACCACACTGGCAATATAACAACAGTCTTAATATGAATATCATGCTCTCTAAAACTTTATTTTCTTTTGCCACCATGGAGATAGCTGCTCTTCAGATGATGTTATAAACTGAGTTTATCTTCGAGTAGAGCAAATGTTGACCATTCATTGTCTTTAAGAGGCCATACTGATTTTCTGTAAGCACTGGGATATCAGGGTAAGATTAGGGCAGTTTGGAAGGGGGAGGTTTATCTCAGGCAAAGCATGGAATGACCTTGCACCTCCCAAAATTCCTTCCCCAGTTTCCCCCGGGTTTGATAGTCCTCAACACTGTTTCAAATGTGCTTCAACAAATTGAAATGAAGCGTTGTCATGAACCATTAAATAATAGTTGTGCTTCCTACAGGAGAGATCTACTTTTAAATGTTTTTTTTTTTTAAACAGTCTGTGTGGTTAGTCTGAGTTCTGATGCTGAAAACGCCAGTGTTTCGCCTAAATAAAGTCCTTGGGACTGAGACCTTTTTAGGTGGCTGAAGGGCTTTGAAATCCTTGTGTCCTTACCGTGTCACTGTTTTTCTAAGCCCTTCCCCTGAAGACTTCATCAAGGACTCTCACTTCAGAACTGAGAACACAATATGGTCCATTAGAGTTAAATTACATACAAAGCAAAAGTCAAATGCTCAGTGTTTCACAAATGTTTTCTGCAGCACGACTCTGGCTGCTGTACTTACCAAGCACACCAGATCTTTGACTCTGCAGTTTCTTAGACAAGCCAAGTTTTTGTTTTATTTTATGCTCCATAAATCCATTTAAATTGAGCTATAATGGTTAATTTTAAGCTCTCTCTCGAGTGTTTCTAAGGGACTTCTGTAATATCCAGCAGTGCTGGCTGCTCTTCTTTGGAAATAAGAAACTGCAGTTTCAGTGAGAAACACTATCTGAACAATGTCTTCTTTAAACAGCCCCCAGAAGCGCTGCATTTCCAACTCTAAGGGGAATTTGCATGTGTTTCAGCATCAAAGGTTGATATGACCCTATCACCTAGGGACTGTCATGTTATCTAAGTGCCCCCATATCAGGAGCACGATAACATTGTGTGGTTCACAGCTGTTGCAGAAGCGACATATTTTCTGAATTAACCTAGCCTCGGATTTATATAAACCATCCCTGATAACATCTGCCCAGGACTCTCCTTTGAAAATGAGCAGAGATCCTGCCCGAGCGGGCTCGCTTCTGCAGGCGGGAGCAGACAAAAAGCCTAAGCACAGCCCCCTCTCCCTGGAAAAAGCCACCCTTGTGTTCGCCATGCTCACCCCAAGAAACGGTGGCAAAAGCGTTTAGCGGCTAAGGTAGAACAATGAAGATGTCAAGTGGCTTCTCGGGAGCGAGCCGCTGTGTCTTGTCATGCTTGGACACGAACGGGGCAAAAAATGTCTTTATTACCCGGCGCGGCAACCCCGCAGCGCGCCGCCGGCTTGATCCTATAACTTTCCCATTAGAAGGGGGCGCCCGCAATCCTAATGAGGCACAATAAGTAGATTATGGGAGTCCTTTTGTTTTGCTAAACAGCCGCGCTTTTTTTTTTGTTTTGGTTTGGTTTTTGTATTTTGTGGCGGGGGTATCACAGAGGTGTGCGGGGCCCCGGTGCGGGGCCGGGACCGGGCCGCCTGTGTCGGGCGAGAAGAATCGGCGGAGCCGCGGGGCGCGAATGTGCGCGGGGCTGCGGGGGGCGATGCCGGGGCCGCCGCAATGGGGCTCATCGGTGCCGAGGCTCTGCCCATTGTATCTGGGCTATAAAGCTGTCAGAGCAGCGCGATTCAATGTTCTCTCACTCCTAGGCTGGCGCTTCCTCGCCTCTCAGCGGAGAGCTAAGCCCCGGGATCTTTTGTTTGCATGAGAAACCACTGGCATCTCACATTTATAAGGGCTTTTAAAGCTCTGCTATGAAAAATAACTCTGTCTTAAAAAATGCAGGGGATTTTCTTGTTGTTGTTGGGTTTCTTCTAGTTGCATGCAAACCAGCCAGTGAATTCGTGCACTTCTCCGAGTAGTTATTTTTACAGAGAGATCGGCGGTTATTTAGGATGCAAAGGAGAGCACAGCTTTTCACCAGGCTGCAGTCTTTCCACCTTGCATATTCATTTCGACGTCTAGAGGAGGAGTCTGCTTCAGGGGGAAAATAGCAGGCATGGATTCCTGCCTCTGTGAAGGGACTGGATCTGTTGGAAAGATAAGAGGGAATAGCAAGAGGGCCCATCATGCCTGAAATGGGCTTCTTAGCTATGTTGCTGTAACCATTCCCATGCGGGATAGATGTGGAAAAGGTATTGGGAGTGTGGAAAAGGAATTAGGAGTGTGAAAAAGGTGACAGGTAGGATCAAACCAACTTGTAGGCTGAGATACAATGTGCAAAATTGCATTCTCATTTTCTGTTGGTTTTCATTAGGCCACCCAACCTTTGAGGATTGAGATCGAGGAGCTGCAGGTCAAATGAGGACCCTGTAGTGTGGCTGCTCATGTGAAAGGAGAAAGGCTGCACAGCCAAGCAGGAAGTTTCATCACAGCCCACTCAGATGTTAGCTGGTTGCTTGTCATCACACTGGTTGAACTGGAGATATATGGAGAGGAGGCTCTCCTGTTCCGCCTTGGTCTCCCATGTGAATCTGACAACATACAGAGAGAAAGTATAAATCTTGTGAAAACAAGTAAAAGTAGCTGGGGTTTGAGATCGCTGGGAAACTTTGTTTTGTGTTACAAATGTACTCTTGGTGAGTTGGCAAGAGAGCAAGATTGCCCTGGTCTCTGGATCTACCTGTCCATAGGGACAGGCTGTGCACATCTGTGAAAATCCTCATTTCACCAGCAAAGCAGTTGAGGGTCTGGACACAAAGCATGTGCAAAGATTTTCTCAAACTAGAGGAAAATGTTCATGCATTCAGCTTCTTTGATGCATCTGGAAATATCTGATGAGGAGTTTCCCTACCAGTCATTGGTCTGGAATTGCATCTTAAATTTTTCAGCTGATACTCCTGTAGAATTTTATTGAAATTCTGAGGTTTGTGATCCCCTGGAATCAGTGCAAGTGTTTCTACTGAACTGGGATAGCAAGAGGGAGAGGAAGCTATTAAATTTTTAACTGCATGATCCTTCTTGGGTAGGATTAAGATTACTATTTTAATACTGGTGTTAACTCATCATGGATTTAGATCCCACCATGTGAACCACTGTACCAGGGCAGAGGGATGTCACAAAGCCATCTCTTTTCCCAGAAGGGCTCACCCAAGGCACCAATAGCCAAACATGAAGCCATGCAACCAACTGTGCCACCTCCAAGAACAGATATTTGTGTATTTGGCCGCTTCTCACAACCCAGGAAAGAAGAATCAATTAATTGATCCATCAGTCAGCAGGTGAATCAATGGTTGGGATCATCTCAGTCAGCTGAAATAAAGTACAGAATGAGTGTGATGGAACTGATTAAAGTCATACCAAAAATACCACAGAGAAGAATTTTGGCTGTCAGATATTTAAAATTTCCTCTGTATTTGAAAAAAAAAATAAATCTAAAGCAATCATTTCATACCTGATCCAAGCAGCTGGTAATGTTTGTCAGCAACACTGAGACACATTATGAGTGTGTTGTTGAGACCTACCAGTCCTACATCCATTTACTGTGGTCTTGGTTTGGACCCAGGCAGTAATGACTGAGTGGAGAAGCCCTTCTGGATGCATCTTATCCTTAGACTGTGTCAGTGAAGTTTGAAGGATTTTCCCAAATTATTTTCTCTTTCATATCCCAAAGGCCCCATTGGTTTTACTATTTTTTATTTCCCCAACACTGCCTACTTCATGCTCTGCACTGCCAAAGGGCTCTGGGAGTTGCCTCCTTCCAGGACTCTTCTCACAGCCACGACAAAGCCTCTGCATCCTGGCAAACACATTGCAGAGCATCACAGTACCTGCTGTGCCATGTTTTAAAAACCTCTCTTTCCATGAGATTCAAGAAAAACCCATCACAGCCTGATTTCTGAGAAACCTGGGAGGCCCTCTGCTACCCTGGGCTGTGGGATAGGTGGGAGTGGAGTGCCCAAAACAGCAGCATAACCAAAGGCAGCTTTATTACCCGCTCTAAGGTCTGCTCATCCCTCACAAGCCACTCCTGAGTCCAGCCTGGAGCCCCTGGGAACAGCAACAGCTGGTGGAAATCAGCTGGAGATGTTGCAGCACCAGCATTTTCCAACACACAAAATGCAGCCTTAGGCTACTCAGGCACACCCTGGATTTCTCCGTGGAGCGTCTAGGGATGTGTTGAGATAAAAGATAATTGTTGGGAATTAATCTTGCTTTACAACCATTTTTATTCTTGGCAATGGGTGGGCCATCGGAAAAGGGACTGTTAGAAAACAAATCCCAATCTGTATTGTTCGCCAAGGCAGAAAACGATTGTCCCAAATAAAGCATAAAGCTTGTTAACAAGCAAAGCACACTATCAGATTCAATGGCAACAGGAGCAGGCAAAAAAATATGAAAACCTGCTCCAGGCACTCTGAATGCAGCCCTTATGAACTAGACCCTTTCAGAGACATTGTTTTATGTCTCCTGACCACCTCCCTCTTTTTTTTTCTCTTTTTTTAAGGGCTTTGTTTTTATTTTTAGCAGCAACCCTGTTTTTTTCCTTTTTCTGATATTTTTCTGTAAATAACAATTGGTTCTTTTGTAGCAGCGTTTCCACATTGGCAGTGGTGTGTAATGCTTTCTTGGAGGTGGCAAGAAAAAAGGGAGTGATTTGTTTCAATGGGTTATTGTTGAGTTAATGCAAATTTCTGCAGCCACTGGAGCAAATAGGAGCAGGGGATTAGGTGCAGGAAGCTGGCTGAGTGGCATAGGCCATCTGTCCCGGTCCTGAGAAAAGAGGAATCTCGTTTGCAGTGTATGTTAATTAGTTAGCTGATTGGCTCAGCTGTCACCTTTGCAGAGTGAAAGCACACGGGCACAATTAAATTCATGTCCATATATGTTTATCAAAGCACATGTTTTTAGACAGCTTTGGTTTTTAGGTGTAATTTTTGTCTTCTCAGGGACCGAGAGGATTCTTTGCTATTGTGCCTACAAATGGAGGGGACAAAAAAAGGAAGAAAGAAAGAAGAAGAAAGAAAATACCTTAATTAAAACATGATCTGGATTGTTTGCTGAAGCGTCTCTGGCCGCATTCTTTAATGCACTTGAAATTACCCATTTGCATCAATAGGCGTTAGCTGAATTTATTTCCATTCAAATGTATTCCCTTGATGTTTCTGCAGAAGGTGGAAGGTTTGGAAATACATGTATGGCAAGTCTGGGCTCCTACGGTGCCCCCATTCAAACACAATGTCAATATCCTACACTTAAAAGGGACCCGTTAGTTAAAGTAAAATGCTCCCTGGTTCAGGCTGGGTTTTGTTTTTGTTGTCATTACATTGCCATCTCCAAGGCAGCATCCCCAGTAACTTTCCTTGGGAAGAAGTTGTCTGCTTGCAAGCCCCAGGGAGTTATTTCCCATGGTGTCATTTCAATTATTTTTGATTTATTTGTTTACTGTCTTCCAGTCCTTGTCAATGCACAATGGGCCACATCTCCCCCTCCATGGGCACATCGGGCTCTGCCTGCGGGGTTTCAGGATGCTATGGAGTGATAGAGGAGCCATGGACATCTGCCCGGCCACTCACACACTTCAGGGGCTTCTGCAGGGAGGGCAGGCGAGGGGAGAGGGCAGGGCAAGGGCGAGGGACCCTCCCTAGCCCAGGACACCGGCAGTGACCTTCACACAGAGGCATGAAAGAGCTGCAGATGCTCTTGGTCCCAGCATGGAGGAGCAGTCAGGGAGATGCTCTCCTGAGGCTGCTTTGCAGCAATGGAAGATTTCTTCCGTACTGGTCTCAGAGGAGAAACCTGTCACTCATCCCACTTGGCTCAGGCAAGTCCTGGGGAGAGAAACTGCCTCAAAGTGCCCCAGCCCAGTGCCATCGTACTGTGTTCACAGCCCCAGCTCCCTGGAGAAGAACCCATCCTCTGTCCTTCCCATCCTCTGGCAGGGTCTGGCCATGACGTTTCAGGCTACAAAACCAGACAAGGGCTATGTCTTTATGCCCTGGGGAGATGCTGTGCTCCTCAATTGCCTGTGCCTGCCTGTAGGGACTCCCCACAAGCCAACAAGTTAATTCACAAGGCAGGGTGGGAAAATAAAACGCCAAGAACTCCCTTTATTGCAAAAACCATTCAAAGCTCCAATAGGCAGAAGCAGAGGAGGAAATGTTTATATCCAAAAATGGCAGTTCCTAGTTGTGAGCCATGCAAGAGGAATGCACATCTTTATGCCAGGGGCTCACATACTGCCCAGGAGTGAGGGGGCGCAGAGATGTGAGGGTATCTGCATAGTGATGGGGCTGTTCCCAGCTGATGGGTAATTTTATAACCCAGCATGTTTGAATTTTCATCTCTGCAGAGATAAAACCAACCTTCCTTCCTTNCCATATGGCACCTCACTGGAAAGGTGAAAGCTGGGTTGCTTGAAACCACTCACCAGGATATTAAATCCTACCAGGAGAGCCATCTAAGAAATGTCACCAATATGGGCTTTGCTGGGTGACTCAGTCCATTTTGGAAGTCTGTTCAGCCCTCGGAAGAGTAAATTGATCACACAGGTCCATCTCTCTGTGCTGCCCTTCTGTGTGATTCATGGCCAGCTATGATATTTCTGAAAACCTTTCATTGGCATCAAACCCTTACAGGTTGTGTATGTGAATGAGTGTCTTCTTCCTTGTTAAAACAAAGCACTATATCAGCTATATTTATAGAGGATCAGCAGATGGCCTGCAAGCTGGGGGGAAAAAATTGTATTTGTCAGGCTTATAAATTTGAAAGGGGAGTTTAAGCAAAATTCCACAGCACTTGATGCAATTAATTTTTGGAGTGAGATTTTGTCTCTGCAAAATTATCCCAGGCCTTCAGTGCACAGAGGGTGCACGGAATTACATAGGTGATGTAACAGCAGCATCTGAGGCTCCTGGGGTGTCCTCAGAGCCTCCAAGGGAGGCACAGTGCTTCTGTACTCAAGAAAGAGAGGGAAGAAGGACTGCTCTGCTCAAATCTGAACTCAGAACCCCACAGCAAGGAGGGGAACTGTATTTGGGTTTAGCGGGAGATGAGAGACGTGGGATGAGCACAGCCCTTCCCATTCCCCAGGTGCTGATTGTATGGTGTTTAACTCACTGACTCTTCTGGATATTGGTGGAGCTCCTATACCTTTCAAGGGGTTTCAGGGAAGTCTGGGATAAGCCCCAATGTGAGACTAAAGACAAAAGCTGGAGAGGCTGAGGGGGGCAGATACAACCTGTGTCTTGTCCATCAGTGAGGGAAAGGTAGGAGCCCATGGGAGTGAGCAGATGTGCTCCCAGAATGATTTCTAATGCAAGACAAGTTACTCCTTTTTTCTTTAACCACTTTGCAAAATGCATCCTGATTGTCATGTCATGGCACTGCAGTGTTTTCTCTCGTGCCTGGTTCACCTATAACCAGTATACTCCCTTTCATAGGGTCTGACTAAACAGAGCTTAAAAATGCATATAACATATCAGTGAAAATTGCCAAAAGTCCTAATTAAGACGCATACAAACTGTGCATTAGCATCAGCCAATCAGAGCAATCCCTGGGAGTTCCCCTCAGTAACACAGCAGGTGTGAAAATATAACTTGTCCCCCCTACGGGAGGATTTAGGATGCATTAGCTGAAATGCTTTTAAAATACACTTTTCCTTCTAATTTAAACCAGCTTTCTGCATTAACTTATTTCGGAGTCACATTTTTTTGCAGGCAGAGGGGTGTTTTATGGAGGGTTTTAACACGTACCAGCACCTGGGATGATGAATCTGTTCAGCCATCGCTGTGCTGGGGAGATGCGCTGAGCACCCGCTGGTCCTTCCTCGCAACAACTCCCTTTCCACTGAGGAGGAAGAGTAAGTGCACGGGCAAAAAAAAGCCAGCCCACCGTGGTCATTACCCTTGATTACACTATTACTTGATTCAGGGCTGCCACAAAATTATCCTGATTTGCCACTGCCTTACGCAGACGTTTAAACCAGCACAAATTGAGTGCTAAGTGGGTGTAAATCAATACCAACTTCTGAGCAGAGATTTCTGGCATGGCAAAGGTTTATATTTGATTTCTGTCGCAGCAAAGGACACTGTATACGACAGTGGAAAATCAGCTCCTCCCTCCCTAATTTTACCTGAGAGGCCTCCAAGATGGTGAGCAGCCCTCACCTGCCAGACCATGCCCAGCGGTGAATCTCATAAACACACCCATATGATTTCTCTTGAAAATCCTTGCTACTTCACTTTTTCAGTCCTTGGCCCTAAAATTCTAACAGAAATGATGGCTCTGCATCTGGAAGGCTGTTTGTCTCCCACAGAGACTGGCAATGCTCCATGTTTCACTTAAGAGCCATCTCACAACAGCCAGAGTTTTCCTCTGAAAAAATAAATAAAGCTCTTATCCCCACCCTCTGCAGAAAAATCCTTCCCAAAACCCAGCAAGAATCAAAGCTGAACTATCCAGGAATGTTTATTCCTTAAAAAGGACCAGGGATGTTATTTTGGAGGACAGCTGCTGGAGGTACTGCAAGAACATTGATATCCAAAGCTGTTGGATATTTGACCCTCAGAAAGTAGGACTGTCCATCCCTTGGGTAAACTGGGATGATATCAAATAGGGAGAGGGGGAAAAAAACCCACTTGTTGCCCTTTGGAAGAGGGACCCAGGGCTGCAGCAGTGCTCCTCAGCCGAGCATGCAGGCAACATAAAGATCAAAAGCTGGGCTCCAAGTGCTTCCAGTCAGGAGCTTTTCATCTGCAGCTCTGCAAGCCTTTAGAGATGAAAGCCCTAGAGTTTCACTGGGAGTGACGAAAAACATTCCTTAAGACCTCGCTTGAAAGCATGGCTGTCTGCAGAATGGATTTATATTTAGGTTTTATGCTCTTTTTCTTTTTTTTTTTTTTTCTCTTCTTCCTGATCCCTAGGACTTAAATTATACACATCGGGCCAAATGCAGAGGTAGAGAAGCTGCAGGCAAAGGAGATGGTGGTGGGATGCCTGATCTGCTCCACTGGCTATGGGATTCAATCCCAGCCCCTTCAAGCTGACCTAGGTAGGGGGAGTCTTATTTCCCCCCAAAAGAGGGTCTCGGGTTTGATCTGCTCCCCCCATTGCAGATCTCCTGGCTGTCTCCAGGCAAACAGACGGGGAAGGAGGCGAGCAGACTGTGGCTGCCTTGGAAAGCGTCGGGTATGCAACTATTCAGCGAATTCTCGCAAACGATGGGTCTGTTCTCAGAAATCAGGATTACTCAGCATACGCTTCACAAACAGGAGGGGATAAATCCATGGGATAATTTATTCACAATGAATAATTCAACCAGCAGAAGTGACTACTCCAAAGTTCGGGTCAAAAGTTGAGTACTTGAATAAATGAATTGCCCTTTCACAAATGTAAAAAGCAGAAATCTCAATATTTATCATATGCAGACACACAAATATTCCAGAACAACATTTTCTAATGAAGTGGGGAGGGGTGTTAATAATAAATTCTATTGATAACAGGAGTTAGAAAAGCAAATAATAACTGACTGGAACATGTTTATATATGAAAAGTGACTTTTCAAACAAACTATCAACAGTGGGCTGCATTATAAGACTATTAGGAAATAGAAACTCTGTAAATAACTTGCCTACCCTGGCAACTACTGAACCTACTGCCAGTAAATAAGCATTACCCTGGAGCACGAACCAAGCTGTCACAAGCTCAGAGACATATGGCAAAAGCACAAGCAGAGAGGCTCGAGATCCACAGCTGAGACCAGATGTGCAGCCAGCCAAGGTGAAAAATGGGAACCATTGGAGTCCTCTCCTGGTGTCACACCCCTAGAGGAGTTGCATCCCCTCCCTGGCTGGGTATGAGTTGAGTTTTGCATCCACTGCTGCCCAAGGACTCTAAAGCGCAGCCTGGGCAGTGTCCCTGCACAGGAGTGTGGGTCCCACTGCAGGGTGGCCAGAGACACCTACTTCCAACCCAACCAGCATGGCCAGCACCAGGACCAGCCACCTTGAGGCTGCTTCTGGTTGGGGCAAACCATGTGAAGCATTTAGTTCCTGCCTGTTCTTCTGTCTCTCTGTGGTAAGATACCCATGGAGGCTCACTGTGCTTTCTTGGATAGATGTTGTCCACAGGTCCTCCAGAGCTATGAGGGAGTCTGTCCTCATTGTCCCACCTGCTATGCCACTGGGGTAAACCTGCCTTTTTCCAGTAGTTATAGGGATAGATCAATTTAGAGGTGGGAGCTGATATGAGCTCATCAACTCATTTCACCTAAATTACTAGCTCATCATACTTGCTCACAGCTGAGCTAAGCCATGGCAGGACTTCTTCAGCCCTGGGGCATCCTCTGCAACCTTGCTGCCAACAGTAACTGAATTTCAACCAGGGAATTTCATTCAGTGCAGTTTGGACTGATGAAAAGTAGGGTGCAAGTCCTGTGGGTTGTTTTGCTCCAATCTGGAAGCCATTCCTTGAGAACATATTTGTAAACAGCAATGCACCGGGTAGAGGGTGAAATTCAATTTTTTCCTATACTGCACATAGCTGTAGTGAGCAGAGCTGTTAGCAGAGATCAGTCTCTGGCACACCCGGGGAGTGGGAAAAATTACTTGATATATGACCAACCTCCCCAAAAAAGGAGGGAGGAGGTTGGTGAGAGTCAGAGGCACAGCTAGCTGGGGTTGGAGCTGGGATGCTGCTTTCCTTCTCCAGTGGGGGTGTGACTAAAAGCATCCCAAATACTGCCTTCCTATGAGGTCCTTCGCCTGCCCCGAAGAGCAGACATCTCCTCCAACTACCCCTGAAAACCAGCTTGGTGTGACTGAACTACAAAGAGCTGTGAAACACTGCCCAGATGGTTTGACAATGCAGCCAGGGTTTATGGCCTGGAGCAGGACAGAGGAGCAGCTCTGCTGGGACAGGGAGCCTGGGAATGCTGGTGAGCTGAGCATCACTTTGCTCTGACATGAAGCGCTGCCTGCTGTGAAGAGCCATGGGTCACGCAGCGACTTGGTGGCCGAAGCAGAGCTCTCACCCACTGCTTCAGAGTCCCCGTCCTCTCACTGCAGCCAGGGCACAGCCTCTCCACCCGACTGCAGACTGAGATTGCGAGAAAGGTGTCTTGACAGGATTTTTTAAAATTTCTTTTTTATTTCTGAAGAAAAAAGGAAAATGCCATTTTCAGCTTGGCAACAGGAATAACAAGCATACGAGTATGAGAGCTGAGAGCCTTTATTTGTGGTTACGTTTCTACAGCTTCATCTCAACAAGGATTCTGGACGTGGGGGAAGGCAAATAGTGCTCCTACTCTATAAAGGAGGTACAGGGGGAGGAATGTGGTCCAGCAATTATAGAAATAGTCTGGAGTCAGAAGGACTCTACTACAAGCAATTAAAAGGAAAATTAACCATAAGAAAAGTTTTCTTCTGGTTTTATAGCTAAACCCGCAAACAGAAGAAATGCTGTACAGCTGAGCTCCAACAAACAAGCATGCCTGATTTTAATGAGCAAAATGAAGGGCTTGTTTTATGGGATGTGTAATATAATAGTCCCATAGTAAGGGAGCCTATTTCTCCACTGCTCTGCCCAGCATACAGTTATTCCAAGTGGTGCAAAGTGGATGTATAATGCTACCAAACCCAAATGTCTTCCTTTGGTCCTCCTTCAGTCCTCTGCTGCACTCCTTGAATGCATGCATGCACCACTGTGCTGTGTGTGGATCATCAGATTAAAGGAAAAGGACCAATACTGTGCTAGAAAAGGAGGGGAAGGGAAGGAGTGAGATTCTGGGATCACCCTCCTGCTGCATGGACACTTCCTGGTTGGGTCACTTAATTTTGGCAGAAGGTGGGATGGCAGAGCTGTGGCAGAAGTCCAGAGGTCCAACTCACTGGTGAAGGCAGGATGCAGGAGACTGGCAGACGGTGAAGAACTGGTGCCATGGCGGAGCTATGCGTCTTCCCTCTTGCTGCTCCTTAAATGCCTCTGTGGAACTCTAACTGTTCTCTCAGGGACAAAATACCATTCCCTGTACTCACGGTAATGTGTGCCTACAGCCATCAAATACCCCTCCAACAGGGGGGCACCAGAGTTTGTAGCTGAACTTCGCTGTTAGCGTGGCAAATGGTGCTGTGGTCTGTGAGTACAGAGACAATAAGCAAAAGTCTGGCAGCAACAAGGATGCAGCCTCAAATATTCCCTGGGGAAGCGGCAGACAGTTGGGGTCCCCCTGCCTGCCAGCATGGACCTTGGATTGTCCCATTTATCTGTGTGTGTGAGGAGCATACAGCACCATCACCCACACCCCAACCTCATCACAGCCCTCCTTGCATTCACTGAGCCCTCTCTCACACCATAGTGAAAAAACCTTAACTATGCTTACATACCCCACTACTGCCACCACCCTTTGCCCCACAAACCAATGTGCTCTTACTTGCCCAAATGTACTGAAATAAAAAGGCAACCTGGTGTTTATAAATGCAAAAGGAAATATATGACTTGTTTGACAGAGAAAAGGTCTTAAGGCAATGTAGCAAAAATTATTTCCAGTTGACTCCTTCCACCCCATCAGTTTCAAAGAACCAATTTGTTGGCTACTTTGTTGCTTTATTCAAAGAAAAAAAATTTTTTTTGTTATTCTTGCTCTCACATTTCATGTCATTATTCTTGTGGGTAAGAACAGAGCAGGGGCAATACCAGCTGGGAGGAGAAGTGAGAAAGCCCCGAGCAGCAGCTGGATATGAGTGAAAGCAGGAATCTTCAAAGGTGGCTTTTGTCTCTCATAGCCCATGTGATATGAGACAGTGATCTCACCAAGGGTCATGCTCCTGTTCCTTCTCCATCCTCCTTTTTTCTCTCCCCATTTTGGGTGTGGCTGGGAGAGGCCGCCCTGCTTAGAGACACAAAACCCAGGGCTGCACACCTCAGGGCATAACACATGGTGAAGCTTGCTGTGGTCCTAAGAGCATCCTGGACTTCACTTTCCAAGGTGGTGACATCCGAGAGCCTCTGACCCAAAAGATGCATTTGGGTGTGCAGAGGGGCCAAACAGCCAGTATCAGCTCCAGGTAGGGAGCTTGCAGGCTTTGAGTGCCACAAGGCTCATGGAAATGGGTTAAACACAAAGATCACGGCCAGGTTTGATGGGGCTCTGAGCAACCTGGTCTAGTGGAAGATGTCCTGGCCCATGGCAGGGAGGTTGGAACTAGATGATCTTTAAGGTCCTTTCCAACCCAATCCATTCTTAGATTCTGCACTCACAAACTCACTTGCCCTCCATCTGCCACCAGCAGTGGGCTTCTTGCAATTTATATTGAGCCCAAAATACCTCCGACCCATGTCTGGGGCCATGGCTGATGTTGGTGATGTTGGTGATGTTGGTGAAACCATGTGGCACCTTCAGCCACGCAGCAGCTGGCTCTGCTGGAATGACTCTGTGTTCTCTAAACAGCCAACAAAGCTCCGTGTGCAAACGCATTGCACCCACAGACTGGCTGGAGTTGCTGCTCCCCAAGAACTTCTCAGTGATATGGAGCAGTAATCTTACCAACTGCACCACCTCCATCCCTGTGGGGCACCTTGCTTTGAGCCAGCAAGAAAGTCACCTTCCCAGCCAGGTTTGCTGGAGGTCTGGGGTGCTGCAGAGGGGGACAAGGAGCCACTCACATCCCCCAGGGTGGGAGTAAAACCATCTTGATGTAATGGTTTTAAAGGCAGAGCTATCTACTGGTCCTGGGCCAGTGCAAAGTCCATTTCAGAGGTACCCAGCTGCTCTTCCCTCTCCCATCCGTATCACAGCAGCATCCAGAACTGATTCTCACAGGTACTGCAGTGCATTTTTTGTTTGTTTTTATCTGTCTTCATCTGGGGACTTTTTTTGGACTTTGTGGTTTTTTTGGACTAAGCAAGTAAACTAGAAATTAAAGATTTTGGAAGATTAATTTCCTTGCAAATTCAGGGTGATCTGAGTTAATGGTTTCGCCAGAGGGGGGAAAGAAAAGAAGGAAAGAAAGAGAGAGTGGGAGGGGAATTCTGAAAAAATTTCAAAACACATTGTTTCAACATCTTCTAAACAAAATGGGTTGGGTTTTTCTGAAATACCAAAATGTTTCATTTCAATATTTTCACATTCATGTTTCAAAACAGACTTTTTGTTTTACAAACTAATATAAATCAAAAGAAAACAAAGTTAAATGAAAAGGTTAATAAATACAATAAAACATTTTGGGTTTGGATTGAAGAAACTATTTGGTCTTGACCCTACAGGAATCTTTCTTTTTTTTCCCCCCAGTGTGCCAAGAAAATGCAAATAATTTGTTTTGGTTTGACCTGAAGCAATTTATTTATCATTCTTGGGACGCGAAACACCATTGTTTACCTAGATCATCTCATCAGCTCCCTGGCACCCTTTTCTTGAGGGAATTAGGGAGATCAAGGGGATTAAGAGAGACCACATTGAGCTGGCTGCCAAGGAGGGTTGATATAGGGTCTGTGCTTTTTGATCCCAGGCAGGGTGGGTTAGGTGCTGTGGTACCCACAGTGCCCTCAGGACACAGACCAGATGTGGGGAGAGGCGATATTTTTTATTCGGCCAAAATAAGAGTTCTACTAAAAGATATTATCTGCACCCACAAGACTTGCCTGGAGGATGAGGCACAGTCACTGCTAAAGCACAGCTCTGTCCCAAGGGACAACACAGTATCCTGACAGAGTAGATTTTAGGGCTTTTGGAAAGATAATCAGGATGGTCAGGTTTCACTGCCTGCCCTCTGTTTGAGAGAAAAGGCAGCAAACCCCATCCCTGTCCGTACACAGGGAGATGTCAGGCAGACAGAGGGACAATGTGGAGGCTCCCAAAATGGGACTGGCCCCAGGTCGTGCTCCTCGCTGTGTCCCACCAGGGGCTCCTGCTTACATGTGATTGATTTTGGTTGCGTAATGCCGAGCTGTAAGACCTCATCAGCTGCTACTCATTACACAGACACAGCCCTTCTTGAACAGAAACCGTAGCAGAAAATAGATCTCGGGATGTAAAACCTGACATCTTGAATTCATAAACCGAGCGACAGCATTCTTGTTTAGAGTCTGAGGGTGGCCTGTTCTGAACTTGCCTTTTTTTTATCCCAGATGAGTCTAACCTCAGAGTCAGGATGACTCCAGCTAGTATCATTAGCCTAAAGCAAAGCAAAGCGCATGACTCCAGTCTCTCAGTGCTAGTCACTACAAAGTGCTCAAGCAGGGGACAGTGTGTCTTATCCTGCCATATTACCAGAGCCACCGACTCTCTTGACAATCTCCTCAATCCCAACAACAGCAGAGACAGAGGGTGTGACTCTGGGCTGCAGTCAGACTGTTTTCTCACACATGATACCCTAATCAGGGAAGTGCCTCTGAAAACCCCAGCCACTAGAAAGAGACAGAAAATAAACCAAGAAAGCACTCTCCTCTCTACCCCACTACCAAACCAGTTTCACTTCTTTGGAAGTGGGAAGAATTTGTTCTCCTCTCTGTTAATGCCAGGTTAAAGGAAGGCTTGGTCTGAAGTTGTTCCCATCCAAAGAGCAGTCCTAAAGACACAAGACCTTTTGAAGCACCAGCGTCTCACAGTGACGGTGTGACAAAACACCAGCTCCACCACAGAGGCTACATCTTCTTTGCTACTGTGCTTTAACTCAGCTAAAGAAGATAAATAATTTGTCCTCAGGTAGGCAGATGCCCAGCCACAGCTTTCAGAGCACACTTGGCACACAGAAAAGCTGCAGGAATCGACACCCATCACCTCCCTGACTCAGAGCAGTGTCAGAGAGGCAAGATCGTTTTCATGATCATTTTCATGAGGCAATGAAGGGGCTGGGGGAAGGACTCAATGACATCTCAAGGACTTTTACAGCACAAATTTTTTTACAATTTCCTGCACTTGTTTCATTAAGACATGGCGTTAGGGAGATTGAGCTGTTATGCCGAATCTCCTGTATAAGCCCAGGGAGAACATCTAACCTCTCCCGGCCTTTCCAAACCCACAGCAATATGTATTGACAGACCCATAGCAATTGTTTTTGGCAGGGGTAGAGTTAATTTTCTTCATAGGAGCTGGTATAGGGCTGTGTTTTAGATTCGTATTGAAAAGTGTTGATAACTCAGGGATATTTTCATTATTTCTGAGCAGTGCTTACACTGAGCCAAGGCATTTTCTGCTTCTCACCCCACTCCACCAAGTGAGGAGGCTGGGGGTGCACAAGGAGATGGGAGGGGACACAGCCAGGACAGCTGACCCCAACTGACCCAAAGGATATTCCATATCATGTGGTGTCATGCTCAGCATGTGAAGCTGAGGCAAGAAAGAGAAAGAGGAAGGGGAGTGATGGCATTTGACTTCCCAAGACACCACTAGGTCTGATGGAGCCCTGCTGTCCTCGGGGATGGCTGAACAACTGCCTGCCCGTGGGAAGGGGTGAATAAATTCATTGGTCTGCTTGGCTTACGTGTGAGGCTTTTGCTTTACCCACTAAACTATCTTTTATCTCAGTTCATGAGTTTTCTCACTTTTACTCTTCTGATTCTCTCCCCCACCTCACCAAAGTGGGATGAGCAAGCGGCTGCGCAGGGCTGAGTTGCCAGCTGGTGTTAAACCATGACATCCATTCCTGTTAATGAGATACTTAGATAATGGTGCTGGAGACACTGGAGTATCAGTCTGGTATCAGTCCAGAGGTATGGACAATTTGCAGGAGTAACCTGAGAAAGTATTTAGGTATCTCTGTCATTGTCCCTAACCTGCCCATATCCAATCTTCTGTGGTCCATCCACTAACAACAGTGAGGTCTGCTCCTGCAGCTCCTTTTGCAGCTCCTCATGCCCTCTCCACACCATCATCACTTTCCAAGACATCTGGCAGTGCAAGCCCCTTTCTCACCTACTCAGTGTAAGGGAAGAAATCAAATACAAGATAAAAACACACCCTATGCAGCAGCCTGGCTTAAGCATGCTGTCACCAGGTCCTGTCTATTTATTCTTTGTCCGTTCTTTCTACTCACTCCATCTTTCCTCACGTGTTTCAAATCTGCATCTAATTCAAGTATTGCATCCATTTATTTTTTTTAATGCTCTTATTCCCCTGAACTGTGTTTTTATGGTGGGTAGCCGTCATTGCAAGCACAGTGCTGAAATAAGGCACTTATTGGCTGCAGCTCCAGGGATTTTAACCGGATATCTGCCTTTGTTTAAATTAAGTAAATCAGGATGTTTCCTAAACACCATAAGGACAGAAGTTTAGACTTCTACTGAATCAGCTTTTTGACCTAAAGCCAGCAATGTTTCAGTCAAGGACATTCCTCGAATGAATCAGAGGAGCCTGAAAATCCCCTTCATCAGGTCCCAGGAGCTCTGCAACTCACCCCGTGGGGGACATTGGTCCCAATCCCTTTGGAGGGGATGCCTACCCCTATAAAGTGCCTACCTGTAGTCGCTCGAAATTGTGGGAGATACATTCCACTCTTCAAATGCATTTTTGGATACAAGGCTGTAGTTTCTATACGGAGGGACATACTCAGCCGTGCTCCCCGACGAAAACAAACCTGCAGCCGTGATGGGGTACAGCTTCAGACACTTCTTAAGACAGAGCTTCAGCAGAGCCTCGGGCAGATGGATGTTGTGTTCCTGAGTACCTCTTCTTACAGCAATGTTTTACCTTTAATTTCTATCAGGTGAGGACTTTCCAAAGCGCAGAGATTTCAGCACTGTCTCTTACACTCATTATCTTTCTGGAAAGCCAGAAGTTAAGTACACAACTTCCATAAGCCACAACAAATGGCAGATGGACATGTCTTCCAAGCAGATCCACAGCCTCTGAAGACCCGAGAGTGCCAAAAGTCAAGCCTTTAAAGCATCTATGCACCTGCGACTTGCATTTTTAGTTCCTTCTGAAGAACCAAACCAAAGGTGGCCCAGATGTAGTCCAGAGGGACCCAAATGAACAGGAAAGTAACAGTGCACCCAAAGAAAACAGGCTGTTGCAAATACGGATTGCTGGGTGAAGAGGGAGGGTAATTCCTATCAGAAATTGGTTCAGTTATTGGAAGGCTGATAAACACAAAATACACAATAAACTATGGTGGTTCCCAGCACTGAGATGCTTCGAGCCAAAGCCTCAGAAAGCTTTGCTGAACTTCAGCCACGGGGCACTGACAAAGAAAACAGAAACCGCTGATGAAATTAATGATTAATTCTCTTAATTAAACAACTGAGAAAAAGTTTTGTAATCAAACATCTACCTTCCTTTAGTCAAGGAAAGCTAACACATTTGCAACACGGGGGTTGGAGAACAATCTCTCAAGATCAGTTTTAGGTTGAACAGATTCCTATTTGAGGCTTTGAGGTGCTTGGCTCAGTTGTTTCCATGTGAGCTTCACCCTCAAACCATTACCGGGGCTTTACTTTTCCAAACTCTTTCCCTAAAGTCAGCTGATCTATTTAAGGAAAGAGATACTTCTCTCTAGGAATGATGCTAGTAAAATATGACCAGCAGCACTGACTGTGACGTGTCTCCAGAGGTCACTGGTTTTGAAAGACTTGTTAAATACACTTTATTTGCTTCAGCTGATGCCATTGTGGTGATTCACCCTGTTTCTCTATGCCAGCAAAATGAATAAGCATTATTAATGTTTCATATCAAGGAACAGGGTGCATAGTTAAATGCCTTCACACAGGCAACTGACGTCATATGAGGATGTTTTCCTTCACCTCTCCTCCTTGGCATTGCCTCAGACTTCAGCAGTAGAAAAAACATACATGGATGTAACACAGGCTTGATGCGGCTCAGCAGCAGTGCCCTACATCACTTGGATTTTACTGGCAGCACAGTTTTTTAGACGAGAGCTGTACTGACATACAACCACAGTCCAAAATGTTGTCCAGATCAGCAAAAAACAAGTTAAATAATTAGCTATTAGAAAAAGCAAACTGAACAAGAAGCCAGGTAATGCCTAACTCAATGTGATATTGGAAAGCAAAGGAATCTAAGTGAGGCAATTTACATATCTTGGCAGCAATGCGCAGCTCAGTAGGAATGTCTGGAAGGAAATCACATCCACAGTCAGCACAGCAGTGTTAACCAAGATTTGAGCCTCAAAAATCTACAGCTTAAATTGCCATCACTCAGACTCCAGTTCATACATTATTCCCATGTTAACAAATGGGTAGAAACCCAGAAAAACCCTCTGAAGGTCCAGAGAGCCAGCCAAAGGACTTTGGATGCAAATTCCTTGGGAAGAATGATGTATCTGACTAAAAGGGTTTATTTCAGACAGTGCAAAACTTGATCAAAGGCTCCTCTGTAATGGAGATAACCTGTAGACATGCCTTGAAGCAGCTTTGAACATTTCATCATCAGCAGTCCATGCCAGCAGCGCAGTGGAGAAACTACACACGTAGTTACCTGTTCTTTGAGTGGGTTTTGCCTCTGCTTTGACCCTGTCTGCTGCTAAAGATACATGGTTTGGGTTAATCTGCTCTGTGCTTCGGCCACAACAGCGGTGGCAGAATGGACTCAGAGTTCGTCAGATCTGAGACCCATCTTCACCTAGTAAGGGAGAAGCACAGCAGATACAAGACAAAAATGAAAGCAGAGCATCTGCAGAGGATGTCCTGCCACAAGGCAACTGGAAGGAAACACAAATGGGGATGGCTTTAAGACATTCATCAAATAAAGAGAAAATGGGATTAAGCAACTCCAAAGACATGCACAGAGCAGCTCAAGCTAGACAGGGATGACCAAGAAGTTGCCTTAAGTACCCGATGGTTGAGGGAAGCATCCAAATTCAGTTTCTTCAGAGTCTTGAAAATGGATAAGCAGAAGCTGAAAACAAAAGAAAATAATTCATTTTTCAGCCTGTTTCCACTACTGCCCTTCAGTGTCTTCAGAGCTAAAACTGAGTGTCTGAAGCTCAGCTGGGTAAACACAGACCAGACCAAACCAAACCCCAGCCTGCTTCTTGAAAACATCGCCACTAGCTGTTTATTTGCAACTGGTTTGAGTGTTTAAAACCTGCTGTACCCCGAAGGACATATTTGCATGGATGCAATCCTGCTCCCAGCTGCTAGAGCAACCTGCCTGGTCCTGCTCACCATATCCCTTGAAGTGGACCTGGCCCAGGCCCAGGGCTGGGAGCAAAGGTCTTCTCCAACACTGCTCTGCCTGATGGCCCTCGAGCAAACGTGCTTTCAGGGGTAAATGCTGCCGCTGCCATCTCTTTTCTTTCACCTCTTTAATCTTATCAGTCTGCCTAAACCTGGTCTAACAGGCCATCCAAGGGACAGCGATTGCCTCAGGGGTGGACATGCAACCAGAGAGAGAGAGACTGCCAAGTATGCAGATGGTTGCTATCTGCAACAGCATTGCTGTGCAACAGGCTGAGCCGGACTCTCCGGCTATCTCCTATGCAAGAGTAGAGCATGTCCCAAAAGCACAGCATTCCCATCCTTCAGCCTTTTGAATTTGGCCTCAGCAGAGGCTGCCTTTGATCAGAATATCACCAAACCCTCTCCAGATTAAATTCCCCCCGGGGGATCCTCAGCTGTGGTAAATCAGCGCAGCTCCCCCGGGGTGGATGGAGTGGTGGCGTAACCCCCAGCGCCTGAGGATGCAGCCATCTTTCATCCAGCCCGAGCACTAGTGACAAATGCAGCTAGTTTTGAGTGCTTTTGTCTGTCTGTTGGAAGAATGCTGATTGTGCAACGGGAATTTGCAATGCTAACAAAATCCTGAGGAAGGGCTGCAGAGAAAAATATCTGCAAACAAACACGACCAAAGCCTCTTTTGCTTAGAAGATTCACAGCATCCGAAGGAGGTCATAGCAGCGAGTCAGAGACCAAATGTCTGAGCCCTTGTCTCCACTTCATGAGGCAGATCCGTGGGCAAAGGGCACCTGATGTTGCAGAAGAACGTGCTGGCTGCTTTACACGACCCTGAAGAATCACACACTCGGGATGGAGTTGTGCACTGTAGCAGTTTGATGCCTGTGCTCTTTTCTCCTCACATTTGCACTCACCCTGGACACAATCCTTGCCTTTCTACTAAGCTCTGGTATTCCCTTGGCATGCTGCACTGCTGAGGTGTAGCATTGCATTCGTCAGGGGAAATGATCCCTGTAAAGAATATGTAAGCAGAGACCCTCACTCCACCCACCCACTCAGCTTCTCCCCAATTTCTTGCACCTTCTCTCATTTCTGAGAAACCCACCCCCAGCTCAATTCCTCAGTTCCTGCAATGTCTTTCATCTGGAATTAAAATTAAAGTTCATGCGGGCAAATTCTAGACTCACTGTGAATATGGAGAGGTGAGAAGTGAAAACTAACTTTATACCACTTCTGGCCCAAATTGCCTGGAGCCCACCTCTTGTGTTCACTGGCCCAGTGAAAAGGCCCTACACACAGCTTTGGGGAAGACAAGGGTTGCCTTTCATCACCTTCTCACAGGACTGCAGTCCTCGGGCTTTCCCTTTTAGGTTTCAGCATCCTTGTAAAGTAAAATTTATAATACAGAGCAAGGTGGGAAACACAGAAAACAGCAAGAACCAAAGCAAGTCCCCCAAAAGTAGCACCAGCTGACTTTGGCAAGGCAAGACCCCTCATTTGTAGAGGCCACCTGCTTCTTCTGCATCTGCAGAGCTCAGCATGGATCTCCCACAGTTCTTACCCCAGATCCTGTCTCGTAACAGTCCTCAAGATGCCCCTGAGCCCTCCACTGCCATGGGACAGGCAATGCCCTCCAGCATTTTCTTCCCCCCCAAACAACACACCATCTAACTTGGATTTGCCAGTGGTGACCTGTGGTGTCAGAGCATGGCCAGCTCCCAAAATACAGGAGCTTTATATAAAGTAAACATCAGTCTGCAGGTGTGGGAAAATGGCACGACCTTTTTATTCCCTTTCACGTGGGTCATTGCAAACACACAGGTGAGGTTGGGGCATTCCCAGTGCAGGCGGAGAAAGAGACTGAGAGCTGCAGAATAAAAGGAGCCAGAATAAGGACCAGTGGTTATTGTACACAAAAACCAATGGAAAAATAACATTTTCCAATCTTTCTCCATCAAATACCTTTGACAAGGAAAAAGCTAAAGTCCAAATCTTACTCTTTTTTTTTTTTTTTTCTCCTGAATGAGTGTCACAGTCTCTTGGTGTAATGAATTTGGCCCTGAAAATTTCACTGACCCCAGGTAAATGCACAGATTTTTAAGTTTTAAACACTTGTGATGTTAAAAGTGCTGCAAGAGAGTGTTTGACTTGAGACATTTTCCTTGTTCAGTCTCAGGTCTGAGCATATGGGTAGCATTTCAGTATCCACCAGCAGATGCACCGGTTGCAGGTGGGACTGCCCCAGCTCTGCCCCCCCAGCACTGCCCATCACCAAGGCTCTCTGGATGCAAACAGCGAGGCAGGAGTTTCTCAGAGAACACCAAAAAAAGCCTTCAAGCACCTGCAAAACACACAGCATGACACCAGCATGACATTGCCAAAGGACATAGCCTGCTCAACTCAATGTGGGTTGGAAAGGGAAGGTGGAAGGAAAGAAGGGGAAAGAGCAAGGAATGCAGATGGGAAATCAGTATTTGTTGCCTTTTAGACCAATGCTGGACTGAAATCATGGCCCTAAGCTGCTGTTTACAGCTGGACATGCCACTGGCGACATGACCGTGCTGTTTGCTTATTGAATTCAGGTACTTACATCAGTTGCCACGCAAGTTCTCAGAGCAGGGTGGCCTCGGGGCAGCACTCAGGCAACTTCCCTCCAGGATGCAGCACAGCAGGCACATCCAGCTGCCAGGACAGCCCTCTGTGGATGGAAACGATGCTCCAGAATTCAGAGAATCAAAGCGTCATGAAGGTTGGAAAAGACCTCAAAGATCACTGAGTCCAGGTGTTAACCCAGCATCACCATGTTCACCGCTAAACCGTGTCCCCAGGTGCCACATCCATGCGCCTTTTGAACACTTTCCCAGTGGCGACTCCACCACTTCTTTGGGCAGCCTGTCGCGATGTTCGACCACCCTTTCGGTGAAGAAATTTTTCCTAAATCCAGTCTAAACGCCCCTTGGCACAGCTTCCTTTCATCTCATCCTGTCATTTGTTACCTGGGAGAAGAGATCGATCCCCACCCCACCACAGCATTCTTTCAGGTAAGTGTAGAGAGAAATAAGGTCTCCCCTGAGCCGCCTTTTCCCAAGTCTTCACACCCCCAGCTCACTCAGCTGCTCCTTATAAAACCTGTGCTCCAGAGCCTTCCCCAGCTCTGTTGCCCTTCTCTGGGCTCGCCCCAGCCCCTCAATGTCCTTCTTGCCGTGAGGGGCGCAGACCTGGACACAGCACTCGAGGTGTGGCCTCACCAGCGCCGAGTACAGGGAGACAATCCCTGCCCTGGTTCTGCTGGACACAATACTGCTGAGGTGAGCCAGGATGTCACGGGCCTCCTTGGGCACCTGGGAACAAGCAAAACACCATTTCCCTTAGATACCTATATCCTGTATTCTCACTTGCAGGTAGGCTTTTCTTTGACTTTGAGTCGGGAGGTTCATTCTGATAAGCCACAATACCTTATTTTAAATTCTGTTTATTACCAGTTTGACACATTACACAAATATTTATTTTTCAATCATTCCATGAAACATTTCGCTGATACAATTGAAACGGATATTAATTTAATGTTTGGTCTTATCAGGACCAATATTCATCAGGTTTCTTAAATATGCCCAAACTTGCCTACAAAAGGAATATTTTTTAAATCTGAAGTGAAGTAGAAGCAAATACAATATATTTCACACATTGTAAGAGACTCTCACAAAGCTAGCATGTGAGTTCATTTGCCATCACCAAAATCCCAAATGCTCTTTTCATTTCTCCAAACACAGTATTCCTCCTACAAAACTATCCATACCCAGAAGTTTATCAGACTTCAGGCCTTCCAGTAATGCTTACAATTTCCTGAAAAGTAAACATTTATTTTCGAGTGGCTGAGTCAGGCCAAGGGTAATTTATTGGCTGAAATAAAAGCATGAAGTGAGGCATTTTGAAAGCTAATGTATAACTCAGGATGCCACGATGTGTTTCAGACACCAGCAATGATGACCATGATTGTCATAAGTTGTTGTGTTTGTGCTTCAATCACTGTGTTGTGTCATACGGTCCCATGCAGTCAAAATCAGTGTTTTAATTTTAGGATCATCTCACAGCATACTGTGAAAAAATGTATGAAATATAAGCAGCATATTTTAGTCATTTAGCATGTCTCTCCATCAACCTTATCTTTCTTATCTTTAAAGAAAACTGTAATTGGATAATCTTTACTTAATGTAAACTTCTAAAAGCTGGAAGCCATTTCAAGATTACGCAGATTAGCTGTGGCTACCTGTGAGAACATGCTTCAACATTTCAGTGAATTCAGGGTGGATAAAATCAAGTATCTCCAGTATTTACAAGACTATTTTGGCAAAGACATGACTGAAAATTTTTCACACAGCCTTCCAGAAAAAATGATACCTTTTCTCTGGTGCCCTTGTCTTTCTCGTTACCCTGTGAGTCAGTCAGATGGCTGGAAGCAAATAGTGGGTTTAATTTTCTTTGCGGACAGAGTGCTCTCTGGCTCCTGGGTTAACTTCAGCACTGTCAGCTGCAGAAAGGAATACATTTTCAAAGTTTAGATTGTTTGATTCCAGTTTGATTCCTTTTCACATGTGCAGATATCCCTTGCTGTTTGCTGCACAGCTGTCTGCAGAGAAATCAGCCTGACAGTGATTATCCCCCTTCCACTGTGTAGTAAGATACAAACTATTACAAATATTTTCATATTTCTATGGTTTGAGGCATCAACAGCCACAGAGAAAATATGCCCTTTTCAACCAAGTTCCTACTTGTGTTCTCAATTGAAAGAGGAGCTAATATATTCCTGGCAATAGGCAACTCTTTTGTCTTACCACGGCATATGATTAATACTACGCCTAAAATTTGGAGAAGGACACCAATTTGCTGTCACAAACAACAGACTTGTATGAACCAGAGTGGATATTGCAGCTGCCTCCTTGTTGTTATTTACAAAGTGCCCAGCTTTGCACTTTTCCTCCTAGAAAATGGGGTTTGCTCTCCAGCAAAGGTCTGCACTGTTTGCATGCTGTCCCCCATGTGCCCACCACGACCAATTAAGAAGCAATTTCTGGGTAAACTGCATTAAGCCTTTTGGCAATAATTGCTATTTTTCCGATTCATTTAAAGTCTTTTCTCCCTTCATTACAACAGGTTCAGAAACCGGTGATTAAGAGGATTAACTTGATTTTGTCCATTAATGTTAGTTCCCAAATACAGTCATGGCCACACTCCACATAGTGGTGTCACTAAATAATTTAAAATACCTAAATAGCGTTTAGATTCAGCCTTGGAGCAAATCTCTATCCCTCCTAACTAGCAAGCTCACAGATTCCAGACACTATAGAGACAGACGTAGACAGTTAGTATAAATATATGGCAAAAAATCATCATATTCAGTTACAGAAGTTGATAGCAGTTTTCAATCGGTTTCACTGCAGTTTGTGGGTCTCCAGGGTGCACTGATTTCTGAATGGTCTACAAAACTTCACAGGAAAAATAAGCCTATTGTCGGTAAGCTGCAATTTAACTGTATGAGGGGCTGAAGCTCTGTTGGTTAAAAAATGTGGATGTCTGCAAATGAAAAAGATTGAAAACCACCAACTGGAAACCACTGGCTATTCTAGCTGGCTTTTTTTTTTTTTTTTTTAAAGGAAGACTGGAGTTATGCTGCAAAAATGCCTTCAGAATTATCTATCTGCCTTTTGCTAGTACTGAAAACATATTTGAGTGGGATTTGCAGAGAAATTGTGATCTTTTGGATTTCATGATGATGCATAAGTGGGAAATCATGCTGCATGAAATGGAGGCCACAGATCCTGACCTCCAGCAAGGTGCTGGTTTGGAGAAATTAAGCCTTCAGAGACCATGAGTTTCCTGTCTCGGACCATCCCTGGCACTTCCAGCCAGTGCAGTGCACTCAGGGGAATCCCCACAGTGGAGCCTCGAAGCCCCCTCCACCACCAGAAAACAGCACTGGAGGCTGTTAAAAAGGGTGAAAACAACTCTGTTTCATCAGCTGAGCATCCAGGATCCCTCCTTTATGAGCAGAGAGAGACAGGCACCATTAGAATAAATGTAAGTTTAAAAAGTTGTATTTTGGGGGCATATAGTTGTCATTGACCAAAGGGACAGTCCAGTTCTTAGCACAGGTATTTGTTAACTTCACTTGAAGTTATATGGGTTTTTCAGCCTAATTAGACACAGGCAACAAATATTGCAGAGACAGGAGATGCTCAAAGAGGGTGGAGAGTTTCTAGAGTCACACAGTTAATGGGAAACCTGGGGGTAGACCTTGGGTCTTCTCTATAAATAAAAACCTTTGACCTGTCGGTGAATCTTTTACAGAGTGCTCAAGATCAGCAGTCCCTGGCACCCAGTGTTTCCAAATGCTTATTAATGATTCATCCGATCCATTGACCTAAAGCAAAATTAGCTGGGAAAAGCATGGAGAATCCATGCAGGCCTTGCAGGGCTGGTTCTCAATAATACATCTGTCACCCCAGAACTTTTCTGATCATGTTTTAAATGAGCCAACATGTTTAAAGTATATGCAAAAAAAAAAAAAAAAATTGGGGCAAAATGCAATAGAGGAGGGAGCCATGACTGTGTCCTGGAAAAATGCATCGTGATCAATTTCTTCATACAAAAAAATAATAAAGAAGAGAATTTCTATCTCAGAAAGAACTCCTAGCATTCAAAATACTCTTCTAAGAAGCCGACAGGATATTTGTCCAGTTTAGGAAAAAAGTGCTCTCATTTATTAAAAATCTTCATGTGCCCATCTCCTCCAGTGCCACCAGAACCACTGCCTGCCCCTGCCCCTCCCCACCACAGCATCACAGCTCCACAGGTGCTGGCAAGGCTCTTTGCACATTTCTAACTCCAGCAATCAATTCCCTCCCTAGGAAAGAGGCTGCTAGAGCATCACAGTGTTCCTGGAATGTTTGGAAATACTTGTCAAAACATGACTCCGGTTTCATTGTTAGTTCTATTAACATCCAAACATTTCCCTTGCTGATTAAAGGCATTGGCTTCATGCAATGTCTTAAAAGTCAAGGCCTACTTGCCTCCTATCCAATTTCTTGTGTAACTGCTGTTTTGCACACCACAAATGTTTTTCTCTTAATGGTGAATGAAATTATTTATGCCGCAATTACTACACAGAGGTCTTTTGGGGCTGATGGAGGCCAAACCTCCCTGACCACAGGTTGCATTCTTCATCATGTTTGATCTGGACATCCAGCATGTTCCATGAGGAAATCACATTTCTGCAAAAGCATAAGATCTCTGAGGTAGTTATCACTTTATTGTAACAGAGTTGGATGTGGTCCCACAAGCCAAACTGCAGACCAGGAGGTGGTATTTGGGAAGGCAGTTCACCTTCCTGGGCTTTGGAATGAGCTAGTATACCACAGGGATAATAACATGTAACTAACCCCTATAGAATTATTTCTGCTTGTAAAGACCCTTAATTGCTTTTCCACTGCAGAGCTGCTGGACATCCACATGAAATCTGGAATACATATGTCTGTTGCTTCTTATTTCAAAGGCCAGTAAAAGCTATAGAGTCACCCAATTCCGTAATATGTACTATGTATTTAATATCCAATATGCGTCCGATCCTGTCTCTGCAGTAGAATATACCCAGAATGGAGCTTCTGCAGTGGCCTTTGGAAAAAGAAAACTACCATGGAAATTTCAAGACAGCCATACAAATTGGGGTCTAGATGTGGCAGGACTGGTGTCAGACACAGCACTGTGTCAGCACTTGTCCTGCCCTGGGGCTTGCAGGATCATACAGCCTTTATTAAAGCAGAATTAAGAAAGACTGAATTGTCCCCCTATTCAAACTTCCCCTGAAGTAAGACAATGTTCCACTGAGAAAGAGCTAAAAGTCACAGTAATAATGCCCTAATATTGACTAAAATTCTGCTGTCCCCAGCTCATATTTATTTTAGGATGTGGCTGTTTATTCTGAAAGTTCCCATGCCACTCATTACTCATCCCTTTCCCTACCTCAGAGTGGAGCAGAGCAGGGTAAAAGCCCCTGGAGAAAGGAGAGTAAGGATGTTGCTACCAGGCAATACAGCAGGGCCAGGACCTGGGGAAGAGCCCGATGTGTGACATCTCTGAAGGATCGAAGACGGGGGATGTTTCTGTAGCCCCCTGCTGCAGGTGAGCAGCCAGGGTGGATGGGCAGCAGCAGACAGCTGGTGCCCTTTGGTGCTCGCTGGTCACACCCGGGAGAGAGGACTTCAAGGACAGTCATCAGATGCTCAGCTCATCTTGGCAATGTGTGATTTCTCCTCACGGGGACCAGTCTGGTCAGGCTGGTGGAGGGTTAAACAGGTTGTGGCTTCATTTCAAATGCCCCTCAAAGTAAGGTGTCCTGCTATAGCCACAAGTGCAGCCCTGTGCACCCATGTTTGCCTGAAATGTCCCATGTGGCCATGGCATGAACAGCTCTGGCAGGCAGAAGTGATCTCTGTCTTCTCCAGGCTCCAGAGCATTGTCTTGGTCTACTCCAAGGACAAGAACTCCCAGGGTCAATGACACCCCTGAGAGCCCTTGGTGCAGTGCCCCGGCTGTGCATGCAGCTGCTGTGCTGAGTCAGCATTATTTCAAGGTCTGATTTTAAATCCTTGCTTCTCACACCCTCCACAGGCTTGCTCCAGGTTTTTTTTTCTCTCTCCACTTTCTGCAAGCGCCTGCTTTGCTCTCCAGGCTGCCAGATAATTTTACCTCTAGCAGCACCTCCCCATACACAGCTCTTGCGGAAAGGCACTCGGCGTGTCTCTCCAGTTCACTCATTTCTTCTTATTTCACTTCAAATCAAACAGCTCACCTCTTGCAGACCCCTCTATTCCTCATCTATTCCGTGCTGTTCAGTGGGAAACAAATCCCACAGGATAGGGTTGTGTTGCAAGCAGCTTGCAGAGGGTGCAGACACAGAGAGAGCCTTCACAGGGTGCTTAACTGCTCCAAGTGTTTACCCTGACAATCATTTGGATCCTTAATCTTAGCAACAACGACTTTTCTGCTTGAAATTCAATAAACCAGCCTGGAATTGCAGTCCTTTGGGCTGGCTACCTAATAAAAAGCGGTTTAGTCATTCCAATGCACCTTATTGATATAAATAGATAGTGACATGAGCTCTGGAAAACATACCCCAGTGTCGGCATCTACTGATGCTTTTTAACCCTTGCATGCTAAGGATGAACAGTTTGGACTTCTACTCGCACACACCAACACTGATCTCCGAATCAATATTTTAATTCAGTCTCATGTGAGCTCGTAACAGTAGGTTGGGCTAAAGGAACAACTCCTTACAGCATTTTAGGGCCACAGCACTCAGTCTGGCTCAGAAGTTGGCCAACAAGTCCCAGTTTTGATAAGAAATATTTGGCAACATTTATTGCATATACCTAACCTGATATGATTCTGTGACTCATGTGACTATGTCTCTGATCAAGCTTGCCAGCATATTAAAATCTGAATTAAAGTTTCACCTACCTCATTGCTCTGCTCCCACTGGTATTGATTCAGGAATTGCTTTCTGCTGGCTAAGGAAGCAGCTCCTGTGAGTACAGAGGCACCAGTCCCCTGTGTCATTTTAGCAAGGTCCTTGTTGAGCCCAGCACTGCTGCATTAGCTCAGGGTGGTGCCTGAGCCCTGCTGCCTCCCACACTACACCTGACACTGCAGATGTGCAGGGGAGAGCCTTCACAGCACACCAGAAGGACTGCAGGGGTAAGGAAAGTGGCTTGTGGCATCACACCCAGTCTCATTGCTTGTTTTCCATCAGAAATGTCACCAAAGATGACACACTGGGATGGCTAAAACTTCTCTCCCCCTTCATGCTCTCCAGAGCCTCAGTCCCAAGGGCTTTGGGACAAGCATCTGACAGCCCATCCTGTCCCATCCTATCCCCATCGTCTGGACAGAAAGGCAGAAGGGACTGCTAAAAGCATTCAAACCTGGAGACAATTTTGCTGACAGAAGTCATCATTTAGTTTATTTTGAGACTATCAACAGGTTGCACTTTCATAGAGAGAGATTAGAGGCGTCCCTCTCAGGCAGGGCTTTGGAGAGGCAAGAAGGGAGAGAGAGGAGTTTTAAGCATGCCAATGCACCCAGGGCCTGCAAGGTTCCCCAAAAACCTCTGTAGGACAGCCACTCTTAGTGGCCAAGCCCCCAGTGGAGTCCGGGCTGATGGAGGTGTGTGACAGTGACAAGCTGAGAGCACTGCTGACCACGCTGTATTTCAGCCGCTCACTCAGAAAAGGACAGGCACTCACCATCCCTGAGCTGCTGAAAGGGAGTTGATTTTCATCGCTGACAGCTCTGGATATTAAGGGGATAAACAAATAAAAAGTTCTGGGAAAGGAATGTTTATAAAGGGTAAAAGAAGAACAAACATGTTGGCACTGAGAGTATCACTGAATGAAGGGGGGTACACGCCCCCAGCTTGAGGCAGAAGAAAAATCTTTGGGGCTAATATATGGCTTATGGCATAGCAGTGCTAAAATAAACACAATTGTGTTGTGACGGCTTTACTATGTACATAGATTTTTTTTTTTTAATAGTAAAAAAGTGCCTGAGACACAGTCCAGAGCTGCATTTTTTGCTGCACAGTACTACATCCCGGGCTCTGTTACGGTGGCCACCACAGTGGAGAAGCAACGTCACAAAATCTGCGCTTAGTCAGGTCTGTGCTCCCCAGCCCCACGTGAGTGTGCTGCACCAGAGGTTCATAAATGGGAAACCTAAAAATATCCCACTCTAGGGAAAACTGCAAACCTTGAAGTCCTTCATACAAGACTGTCTCAATACCCCTTTGATTTCCTGTTGTAAAGGGCTTCCAAATGTTATAAGCTTTTAGTTTTTATCCAAATGAAAACCAGTTCAAAACCATTAAAGGGCTGAGCTGAGTTGATCCAAAGTACAGACCTTTATACCTCCCAGCAAACTTAGAACTCCCCAGGTTCGTATCAGCTGTTTCCACCCTGTTACTCCAGGAGCATCATGGAAGTGTTTGCCTTCACCTGACACAAGGGAACAGCCACTGTGGCACGTCTAAAATGCAGCATGAGAAACCACACTGAATCCTCACTGGTATTTTTGTATTAGGAAAGCTCCTGATCCTCCTTTGCTGCTCTCCTCTTGGAAAATGAGGTTTTAGTAGTAACAATATTAATACATTTGGTAACAATATCATTACAACAACAAACTTACCCTGGTGACTTTACTTGAGCGCAAAATTTGGCCTCTCTTTTACAATTTTTTTTTTTTAAATAATGACGCCAACAACTCCTCGTGAAGTGTTATAATTATGCTGATGTTGTTTAATTTTTAGTGATTTTCTGGCACCTCCAGTCCAGCAGTTATGAGAGCAAACATCGTGCAGCTTGACGTGCTGCCAAGCCTTCTCTGCAACGGTGAAATAACCACGTTTTATTTATATGTCTGCTTTTCCCCCCATTGTTTTCGTTTAAACCACCGGTGTCACCGGCGAGGGTCTCTGCTGACATGTAGGATTTCCCTGCCGCAGTCCCGTCTCAATGCCTCCCCCACACAATGCAACAGTATTGAGATGTCAGAGTCTCTGTGCCTGATAAAGGCGTCAAGACAGATCCCGATCGCAGCAACAACAGTGCGAACTCCAAGCCCTCCACAGCGGCCACGAGCGATCCCCGCTGTTTGCCCTCGCTGAAAGCCAAACCTCAACACTGCCCGGCTTTTCCTCTGACCCAAAAAAATCCCTCAGCTTGACTCTTAGGCAGGTTGGGTTTTTTGGGCCCCTTCTAGCAGAGCCTTTTCGGCTCTGATAATATTTGCGTCTATTTTCGGCGAATGAACTGCTATGTCAAGTGGGATTAAAGCAGAGCTGTGACTTCTCTGTATGAGGCAGCTCGGCTCGCTGTCAGCAGTAAGTGATGCGTGTCACTTCAGCAGCTCGGGCATGCTGGGAGTCTCTGAGATGACCACAGTATCCCAAACCATAACCACGATAGTGACTAGGCCGATGTAATCATCATTGTAAGTATAACTAGATATATTTAATCAGACTTTGTTAATAAGGAGCTAGTCCAGTTAGCAGCAGCACACACTCAGAGTCACTCGGAGGCGGTGATTACTCTCACAGTGTAACACAGCCTGCGCGGGGCGGGAGGGAGTGAAATCAGGGCGCTCGAAGCGGGCGGCTTCACGTCGGGGCGCAGCGCGGCAGCCCCGCGGGGGGAACGGGTGCGTGGGCCACTTGCTGCCCGAGTCCTGAGCTGAGCCAAAGCGCTGCACGCACAGAGCCACGGCTGAGCCCCCTTTTAGCCCCTTCCCGCCGCCTCTTCCCAGAAAACGCGCTGTTGGAGTGCCAGGAGAATGGGACACGATGGTGCCACCGCGGGAGCGCTGAGCCAACTTCAGCCCCACGCCCACGGGCAGCAGTGCCCGCTCCACACGCCGGGGGCTGCGCGGGAGCATCCCCGGGCGGCCCCCCTGTCCCGCACAGCCGCGGGGCGGGAGCCGAGCGGGGCGGGGCGGGAGCCT